>CP139508.1:340009649-340150238 GCA_021014915.2 Artemisia tridentata subsp. tridentata
AAGCTTAAGATTATATGATCAAAGGATTTTGAAGATATGAAATGTGATTTAAAACAGAAAGTTTTAGTGTGCAAAAGGTGAGTAAAAGTCCAGGAGAAGGCTGATATTTATAGGAGAAAAATTGGACAGCTGGAGGTCTACTGCAGCGGGGGCGGTCCCCTTAATAATTAAGGGGGCCGCCTGGCAAAATTAAGGGGGCCGCCCCTACTGGCCGTTGGCCAATTTTGTCCTTTTGTGGGGAAGTTTTTTCTGGAACATTTTAACTGATTTTGGTTAAAAATTTGAATTCATATTTTTATAAAAGATTAAACATTTTTATTTAATACAAAAAATGTTTTTCAAAAATATATAAAATGTTTTTGATGTTTTATAAAAAAATCTAGTTATTAAGAAAATATTCCTTTGATCATATAATGCATTAAGCATTAGTTCATTCATACCTTAAGTGATTTGAGTTGTAGAAATAGATATTTACAACTAAATACTTGTTTACGTCATAATTTTCCGATTAATGATTTTACATTTTGTGATTATCAAAACGTAGAGATATCGAAAAATATTAATAACGTGTTTAGGCATTATTTATATCAACAAGATGTATCACCAATTTTCGCTGCACAACCTGAAAATATTCCAATACCCGACACACCGGTTCCAACAACAAAAACCATTGCAACCGATGCACCTCCAATTGAATCTCCATAAACAGCAGAACAAACCGCTTCCAACACTGAAAATACAGCTGAAGATCTACACCAACAACCAGTACCCAAACCTGCAGATTATGACTGATCGGTGTATTTTACATACACCTCGTAGCATGTTAATTACGTATTGTTGTATGGTTATTCGTCGTTATACATGTACTTTGAGGGTGTTTTATGATTATGTAGGTTATGCGCAAAAAGGAGTTAATATGGTGATATTACAAATTTAAAATAAAGAATACATATTTGGGCTTTTGTTGTACTGCTCTTTTGGACGAAAGTAAGAAAAGAAAAAAAACACCAAGCCCATGTGGCGTGAAGTAGACAACAAGAAGAAAAAAAAGGGATATATTATCCCTACATATCATTCGGCAAAGGGCAGCCCCTTGTTATTACCCCATTCGAATTCACAAGACAACTTTAATTCAGCTGCCACTTTTTGGGTGATAAATACATTCGAAGGGACACAAAATTCGACCCCTTTTATAAAAAAGATTCAGCCGTCTTTTTAATACACTATTCAACAAAGACAGGAAGGAGAATATTGATATTTTCTGTGGACCCCATTCATTTGATCAGCCGACACATTTTTGTTTATATATTAAGCTTCGAACAAAGATGATGTGCATTAACGTAATGCGCAGCTAAGCCTCTTGTAATCTCTCCCAGTAAAAGATATATTTGGTTTGATCATGTTTACTGATTTTATTTTATTTGTCAAACATTAATTCATATAATTTTAATGCATATCATTTGTTTGATTTTAATGTTTTAGTATAATTATTTGATTGAATGATTGCAAGTCATATTATTGCGAGTCAACGATTCGTGCCGAGCCAAATTAGTATAAGGGTTAAGATGGTCGTGTGGTAAACATAATTTGTACCCAGAATTGTTCATTTGAGTAATTATAAATTATTTGATAGGATTATCGTAAGACATGTTATTTCTAGTCAATGAGTCGTGCCGAGTCTAACTAGTATAGGGGTTAAGACGATTCATGTGGTGAATATAACTTGTGCCCAAAATTATCCTTTTCAATTAATACAAACCATGTATATGTGGTTTGAAAAAAAACATTAGTAATAATCTGTAACTTAGTCATACCATTATATCCGGAGCCGGGAGGGATTGCTTTTCACTCAATTGTTTACAACTCTTTGCATTTATTTGCTTATTTAATTTTTCTTCGTTTATTTACCTTTTGTTGTTTATCTGCTTGCTAGTTAATTAGTAGTTTTATTATTAAGTCTTAAACAAACCAAAACTTTTATTGATCAGTGATCACCCCAAAACTTAAATTAAAACCACATACTCCTCGTGGATACGATACCCGCTTGCCCTGTCTAGTATAAGGTAATTAGGTTTATTTTTTATCGGTACAACGACATCGGTAAAATTTTGGCGCCGTTGCCGGGGAGTGAGTGCGCTTTTGGTTTAAGTTTTTGTTAATAGTTTTAAAATCAGAAATACAAAAAGACTTTCTTTTTCTCTTGTTTTGTTTGCTTGTTTGTTTTGTTGGTTGTGAGTGTGCAGGATAGTGTATGCGCACGCGTAGATCGGGAAGTACATTACCGTTAGTTTACGATCCCGAGATTTCTAGGTAACCTTGCATGGTCAATTTCATCATTTGTTTAACCTAGAGCTTTTATGGATTCATGCTGGACTTGTGAGAATCCATTTCATTCTTATGAAAATTGTCCGGTAGAGAAAGCAAGTAGGTAGGAGCGAGTACTTGAGACCTATGACTATCAATCTCAAAATGATGATTATGAGCATAACACATATCATGCTAATTACAATATTGAGATGGAAGATTACACGAGGTATCGAGGGGAATATGGTGGTCAATATTATCATCCTTCATATGAGAGCTCTGGTTTCTTCGATCAACCACAGAGACCGACTCAACAATATGATCATCAAGGCCAAGGACAAGGTGATAACCATCTTTCATATCTTGACCAATAATTGGATAAGCTCATTTCAATGATAGAATCCAACAGAGAGGCAAATCAAAGATACGCTAGTATTGCAGCTCTTGAGACACATGTGGATCCGTTGGCAGATCAATTTAATAGGCAAGAAACATATGAATCTCAAGGCGTCACCATGTTTGATTTTGATGATGAAGATGAAGAAGATGGATATAATATTGATGTTAATAAGAATTCATTTGATGACCTCATTTTGCCGGTAAAAGATCATCGTGAAGAATTGGTTCCTCCTAAAGTTGGGGAGGGAGTTGTGGAGACTAATACCACACCTTATCTCCCAACTTTAAATGAACCAACACTTTCATTAATTGATGATACAAAATCAAAAGAAGATGAGGACTTGTTTGCTCCTTCGCTATATGAAGATGAGTGTTCAAATTCATTGGAAGAACAACAATATCTCAGTAAGGAAGAAGTTGAAGTCACTCATATCGACCAAAATCCACCACAAGTGCCACGAGAATTAATCAAGAAAGTTGGTGTGAGTGATTCAACTTATACAAAGGGGAAAACACAAGTAAAGGTGTTACTAATTGAAAATCATTATGTTGTTGAGTGGTGTAACAAGAACACTAATAGGGCACTCCTTCATATTATTCTTGAGCAAGTTCATAGGAAAGCACGAGTAGGAGTTCGTAAATTGAGAGAACCCTTGCGCAAAGAAGATAAGAACTTTCATGCAGTGCCAAATTGTGGTAAGTTGATTAAGGATGCAAGCAAGAAGGTCCATGTGAAATTGGTTCGTAATGCATCCAACCGAAGGAAAAGGAAAAGACGAGTATGGGTTTCAAAGCATAACTACTTCTTCTGCATAAGGGAAACTAATATTCATAAAGTGTTTGAAAAGAGGGATATGGCATGGACCCGTAAAGTTTCATTGCGTCTTGGTAACTCGTTTAGTAAATGTTTCATCATACCACCGTGAAACTAATATTAGGTATTGACGGGCTGACGACGGTAAACTTAGCGATTCGCAGGAGGTAACCCGTGGATTGTAGTGTGTGTGTTTATGTACTTTCTAATTTATGTTTCTTTTTATGTTTCTTATTTTTGTGTGTGTTAAAAACTTTGTGGGTGTGTTCACTACAAACCCTCACGAGAATAAACTCATCCACTCGGGCTATCGGGAGGTTTAAAAGGCTTGTTGCATACGCTAAATGCAATCGTGATTCCTACGAAAGTGAGTTAGGTTTTGTGTTGCGTGAGTTTGTCAAAGTGATTTTTAACCAAAATTTCAGCTTAAAGTTTTTGCATTAGGGACAATGCAATGCTTTAAGTTGGGGAGGGTGTCACATGTGTTACATGTTTTTGTGTGAAATTGTGGTTAAAAATGGGTCAAAATGTGATTTTTGAAGGAAAAAAAAATTGAAATCACATTATAAGATTTTTGTGCTAATTGGATATGGAAGTTTCTTCTACATATATTTGTTGAGTTTTTGCAGATTTTGAAGATTAGCTTGTGGATGACTTATTGGAGCAAACTAGAACATCCTGCCATGATTATAAGGTGCACCCGATTACTATAATTTGATTATAAAATTGATTTGATGGTTTGCATATAGTTAGGCATATGTATAATTAGTAGATGATCAAACCACACCCGATTGAATTTCCCTACTTACTTTTGCTTAGAACGGGAAGAAAGTTAAAATAATATAATATGAAATATAATAATGTAATAGTTGGGTTAGGACAATTAAATTGATCTTATTCGGCTTGTCACCCGCGCACGGTGGCCATAGAAAAAAGTTGGAGAACTGTCATAATTATTGGTGGTAGTCATTTGCTGGGCTTGCCTATATGATTCGTCACTCGCGCGAGGTGATATTTTAGTTGTTAGCATGGGTCAGACGCCAATTCTTATGATGGATAGCATTGCACTTAGCTGAGACAATTTTATGTGAAATAACCCAATCCTTGTATTGTTGTTAATGAAATTAGGAAGGTTAGTTTAAGTTAATGCATTGATTAATTAGACTATGTGGTAGATAACTCCATCATATGATATACCAGTAGGCATGAAGCATAACTGTTCCCATTTAATTAAAATGGACTAAATTGACCGGTTCTCATGTGCCGATGTGTCTTAGTATGCACCTAGAGGATAGATATTCATACATCCGAATGATTGGTCTTTATATCAACCTTAAAAGGAGTGTATGAAGCATTTGGGATTACTTGTATAAGAAACAGTCCCGGATGGCTAAAAAAGGAGCTTATGTATGTTATGAGCAAAAATGCTTGAAATATGAAGTAAATTTCATTTGCAAAAATTGAGCAAAAAGTGAAAATATGTAAGTTAATGTATGATAGCTTATGTGCTCTTAAAAAGTTTGCTCCTATGGTATAAAAACTCCAGTATTTTAAAAGGTATAAGGTATTCTCACCTCTTGTTTTGGATATATGTTTAGATTGATTATAGGGGTGTACTAAGTATGTTGGGCACATGGTTAATTATATGAAACATAAAGTAAATGGAACCAATGGGAACGGTTATGTTAAGTGTTTAAGAAGGACAAAAATATTGGTAATCATTTTGGATTATTGGTCACATAGGATGGTTATTGGTGTACTAGGTTAAATTTGATCTTTTTGATGGAATTTCAATGGTATGATTAAAAACTATGTAATTAACATGCTAAAATATAGTAGATTTCTTCCTCGGGACGAGTAAGGGTTAAGTTGGGGAGGTTTGATCGATGTATTTTACATACACATCGTAGCATGTTAATTAAGCATTGTTGTATGGTTATTCGTCATTATACATGTACTTTGAGGGTGTTTTATGATTATGTAGGTTATGCGCAAAAAGGAGTTAATATGATGATATTATAAATTTAAAATGAAGAATACATGTTTGGGCTTTTGTTGGACTGCTCTTTTGGATGCAAGTAAGAAAAGAAAAAAAATACCAAGCCCATGTTTTTAGCCTTGGCGTGAAGTAGACAACAAGAAGGAAAAAAAGGGATATATGATCCCTACATATCATTCGGCAAAGGGCAGCCCCTTTATTATTACCCCATTCGAATTCACAAGACAACTTTAATTCAGCTGCCATTTTTTGGGTGATAAATACATTCGAAGGGACACAAAAGTCGACCCCTTTTATAACAAAGATCCAGCCGTCTTTTTAATACACTATTCGACAAAGACAGGAAGGAGAGTATTGATATTTTCGGTGGACCCCATTCATTTGATCAGCCGACACATTTTTTGTTTATATACGAAGCTTCGAACGAAGATGATATACATTAACGTGATGCGCGGCTAAGCCTCTTGTAATCTCTCTCGGTAAAATATATATTTGGTTTGATCATGTTTACGGATTTTATTTTATTTATCAAACATTAATTCATATAATTTTAATGCATATCATTTATTTGATTTTAATGTTTTAGTATAATTATTTAATTGAATGATTGCAAGTCATATTATTGCGAGTCAACGATTCGTGCCGAGCCTAATTATTATAAGGGTTAAGACGGTCGTGTGGTAAACATAATTTGTACCCAGAATTGTTCATTTGAGTAATTATAAATTATTTGATAAGATTATCGTAAGACATGTTATTTCTAGTCAATGAGTCGTGCCGAGTCTAACTAGTATAGGGGTTAAGACGATTCATGTGGAGAATATAACTTGTGCCCAAAATTGTCCTTTTCAATTAATACAAACCATGTATATGTGGTTTGAAAACAAACATTAGTAATAATCCGTAACTTAGTCATACCATTATATCCGGAGCCGGGAGGGATTGCTTTTCACTCAATTGTTTACAACTCTTTGCTTTTTATTTGCTTATTTAATTTTTCTTCGTTTATTTACCTTTTGTTGCTTATTTGCTTGCTAGTTAATTAGAGTAGTAGTTTTATTATTAAGTCTTAAACAAACCAAAACTTTTATTGATCAGCGATCACCCCAAAATTTAAATTAAAACCACATACTCCTCGTGGATACGATACCCGCTTGCCCTATCTAGTATAAGGTAATTAGGTTTATTTTTTATCGGTACGACGACATCGGTCAATGACCCAAATGCTTTCTTTAATCCATTTGCACCGGCTCCAACCGTTCCTGATATTGCAGAGTCGTCCACACGCAATATGGACCCGTCTAATCTGCATACATTCTATCAACACTGTTAGGAACACGTTTTAAATATTTTACAAGTCTTGTTCATTTAATTAATGTTGCACAATTAGGACTATATTGTTTGTATTTATGGACCGGTTCAATAGTAGTCCTTGGACCGGTCATGTTAATTAATTTATCCTTATCACATGGAAGGGAATATTCTTAGAATGATTCCCCCTCCCATTGCCTATAAATACAAGGCAAGGGATTCATTTGTATTGTTGGTTTTCTTATGTATGTGCGGAAGCTATGCTTGTGTGTGAATCGAATTAGTGAAAACCTTCCATCTTATTCTTCTCTTCTTATTTCTCTTATTCTAGCTTATCGTATTTAGATTATTTCTCTTTTATCCATACGTAGCTTATTATCTAGATAAGTAGTAGATCGTGTGTGTGTGTTGTTGAGATCATTATAGTGACCTACAAGTGGTATCATACGCCAAAGGTATTTAGGATTAGTGTTTTAAGAATAGATCTAATCGGTATTTCATTTGGTTTGAATAGTTTACGTTAGTTTTTTTGAAGTTCATTTGCGTCAAAAGTGTGATTAACGTGAGTTTTGCAAATCGTTGTTTAAATCCTTTTCATTAAATCTTCGTTTTGTCAAGTTAACGTGGTAAAATTTGGTGCAAATTCGTTGTTTTAATCGTTAATAATCATTAGATTTACGTTTTTTCATCATCCTACAACGTTCTGGGTTGAAATTCGAAGAAGAAGGGTTTCTCGCAATTGGTCTGCAACAATTTAAGGGTTTCTCGCATTTGGTCACAAGGGTTTCTCGGAATTGCTGATTTAAGGGTTTCTCGCAATTGGATTAGTTTAAGGGTTTCTCGCAATTCATCAGATTCTTCGGATTTGGTACTCGGTGTTTCCTTCTTTGTAAAAGATAGTGAAACTACCTCGACTCGGAATTATTCTCATCTTTTGTATAAAAGTTTGAGAACGTGATCGAAATTGTAATTTTGAAAAATCTTTCGAAATTGCTTGATCTTTCGCAATTCAGAGTTATCTCTCGCAATTGCTAAGTTCTATCGCAATTGACATTGTTTCTCGCAATTACAATTTTCTATCGCATTTGAGAAATCTCTCGGAATTACTCAAGTTTCTCGCAATTGGACAACCTCTATCGCAATTCAGAATCTCTCGCAATTCAAACAGTGTTTCTCGCAATTGGACTAAGAACATTAAGTAAACTTAAAAATCAAACATCATAAATCTTAAAACACATCTTAATTATCTAAAGATCCAACAAAATGTCTCAACCAGCTCACTTCAACTACTACTATCAGCTACAACAACATCCTCAACAACATCAATTTCATCCTCAGTATCAACAACAACAAGCATTCGTACAACAGCATCAATTTCTCTCTCCACCACAAGTATCCCCACAACAAATCATGCAACAGAATCAACAACTGCAGAATTATTCATCATACTCCAGAGAACCTCATTGGTTTAACAAGATGTGTGAAGCAATAAGTAGTCAGCAATCACGTCATGAAGCTGGAAGTCAAGAAACTCCACCAATGCTAACTCCGGGTAACTACGTGCAATGGGCTAGTAGATTCCTCAGATTTGTTGAACTTAAAAAACCCCATGGTCAATATCTCAAGAAGGTCATTGAAGAAGGACCCTATCCTATTCCAGCTACTGTGGTTTCAGCAACTCCAGAGAGAGAAGAAACATCCACACCCATTCCGGTTGCCAACTACACAACTGAGCAAACATTACAGCAAGAAGCAAACCAATTGGCTATGTCTTTCATACTTCAAGGAATTCCCAATCCTATCTACCGAAGTATTGATGCTCAAAAGACAGCCAAAGATATGTGGGAACATGTTCATCTTCTCATGGAAGGAACAGAGTTAAACCAAGAAGATCTTGAGTCCAAGTTATATATGGAGTACACTCACTTCATCATGGAACCAGGGAAACCATTGAATCTTACTACCACCGTTTCACCAACATTATCAATGACCTTGATCGTCATGATATAAAGTTACCAAAGATTGCTGTCAATTCCAAATTCCTTGGATGTCTTGGTCCTGAATGGCAAAAATATGCAACTTTTGTGAGACAGACAAAGAAAAATTGGTGATGTCAAATATGGACTCATGTATGATGACCTCCGACAACATCAATCAGAAGTGGATAAAGAAATTGCAGCACGAGGAGGCTTCACACCAGCACCAACACCAAACTCACTTGCTCTCGTTGCTCAATCTAACTTCTCTTTACCACCTCAGGAATTTGGCAACTCATCTTTTCAACCAAGCATTCCACCCCAACCTCATAATCAAATCATTCCTTATGAAGCACCTCAACAATACTCTGATAACCAGCTGGTTCCATACAACAACACCGATTAAATGCTGTACTCAAATGCAGATCATGATGAAGAAGAGGATGCTTTCAATTCACTTAATGAAGCATTTGGATTGATTGCTAATGCATTTGGCAGATTCACTAAATCCAACAACCGTCTTCGTTCATCTTCAAATACCAGGAATCAGGCAGTTGTTCATGATGGCAGAGTTGAAATTCAAAACAGGTCTTCAGGTAGATATGGTTCGGGAAATCGTGGATATGGTAATCAAAGGGTTCAGTCAGGAGGAAATCGGTTCAATTCTGCAGGGGCAAACAGAAATGGTATGGGGAATGTTCAGAGAGGAAATTCGAATGTTGGGGAAAGGTCAGAAAGGCATTGCTAATACGTCTATCACATGCTACAATTGTGGGGGGAACGGTCATATGGCTAATGCTTGTCCAAAGCCGAGAACAATGGGCAGTCAATATCACAAAGAGGCTCTTATGATGGCACTCAAAGATGAAAGAGCTGCTGGTATGATGACTCAGAATGATCAAAGTTTTATGGCAAATGTGGAATCAGATGATGAGATGGAAGACCTTGAGGCAAACGTTGCAGTCATGCTTATGGCTAACATGCATAAAATGAATATGTCCGAGTCAGGCCCAGTATATGATACTGATGGTCTTTCTCAGGTACCCGATCCTACATGCCTTATTCATGAAATTGCTTCACCTTCTGTATCTTCATCTACAAACGAAACTTTTGTTCAAAATGAGTTATTTTCATCACCATCCGATGATCAAGTTAACACAGTTGTATCATTTGATGATGATAAAACAGTTGTTTCCTTTGATGATCTCATCGATGATGCCAATTGTGATCATCTTGAACAAAAAGATCATTTGAATGATCAAGATTCGGAATTACAGGCTTTGTTATTGACCACCCAGTCACAAATAGAAAAATGCAATGACATCAATCAGAAGCTCAAAGAGAAAATTGCAGTGTTAACAAAGGATAATGAGTGTTATAAATTACAACTTTCCGGATATCTAAAACAAGATAAACGTGAAAAAGGTTTTGAAACGGCTTTCCAACAAGAGTATGTAAAAGTTCAAAATTTAGAAAGTCAAGTTCGTGAGCTAACCATTGCCAAAGCTGAGCTTTTCTCTCAGAAAGAAAAGGATCAACTTGAATTTAAAATTCAAATTGATACTTTAAATTCTGAGTTGTTGAAAACTCAATCTGAGCTTTCTGCATCTCAGAAGGATCTTCTTGAAGAAAAGAAAGCCACTAGGAAATGTGTTGACTCGTATCTTGATCAAATTCTAGATTTGGAAACCAAACTCAAAGATTTTCAAAACGTTGTGTATAAAACGGGTAATTCTGTAACACAAATTCAGAAAAATGTTGTAAAACCAAGTCCTAAAGGAGTAAGTTTTGCACTTGGCAGTGATACACCCTGCAAATTACACATAGCACTCAAAGAGAATCCTAAGTTATACAATGCAACATTTCTGTTAGATGATTCCTTTCAACGTGTTGTTATGTATTCTGTTGATGAAGAAACTGATTTTCTTGAAAACAAGATTGAGGGTCGATCAAAGTCACAAACAAAGTTTTCAAAAGTACATTACGATTATAATGCACGACCTCATTTGAGCAAATCATTTGTTCCTCCTAAGGATCATCCAGAACAAACGTTAACATACACAAACATAAGTGCTCCCTCGTCTATAACTTCTGATCTTACGACTGGTGTACAATTTAAAGATTGTTTGACAGAGGATCCTGTTGATCCACAAATGCCTAAAGAATGTCGGGTTCTTCGATATTTTCAGACATTTATGGATGACATTTCTCGTTTGGAGAATGAAATTGAGTTCAGTTCTCAAATTCCTATCTCGTCTTTTCTTTCTCCTGTTCAGAAAGAAAAGAAGGAGATTCTTCAAAATAAAATTCTTCCTCATGTCAGAAATCTGAAAAAAGGTGCAACAAGATGGGAAGAGGAGTTATATACAGAACTAGCATCTATGAAATCCATTTTCAAAGCTAAAGATGACAAGGTTCAACGTCAAAAACTTCAAAAGAAATTTTTAGCAAAAGAAAATGATCGACTCTTGGAAAAAGTCTTGTGTTATGACGTGGTCTCTGTGATTATGAATTCGCTCTATGAATCTGGTAATGCTTTAATTGTGAATGATCATGCTGTGGATATTAAGATGTTGAATATGGAAATTGATAATCTGGTACATGAGAATGAGAATCTTCGACAGATCAATAGTGATGTGGAAAACAAAGTTTTTCATCTTCAAAAAAGGTTGGACTGGTGTCAAAAACGAAGTCTTGAATTTGAACTCAAATTTCAAAATCTCATGGAATCTCTATCATTTCAAGACAGTCATGAACAGAACAAAGAAACAAAAGCATTTTTAAAAGTTAAACTGTTTCAAAATGAAAAAGATTTGGATGAAGTTATTCAAAACAGAAATGACACAGTCTACCTAAACCGGAAATTAGACTCACAAAATCAAGAGTTCCAACACATCATTGTTGATTTGAAGAAGAAGATCAGAGTTTTAGACAAGAGCAAAGCAAACATTCATAAGATTACTCCAGGAATGTATGTAGTGGACAAAGAACATACTCAAGCATCTGACACAACCACTAATTCAACTACTTGTACTTCCACAGGACTAGAAACCACCTCTAAGATCAACCATTCCAAGACTCACAAGAAACAGAGGAAGAATAGAGTCAAGAAATCTAGGAAGGAAGTATCTAAGTCTGAAGAAGTTCCAGAAAGTAGTTTGAACAAAATAAATGTAACATCAGGAATAGAGTTGCACTTATCAGAGTCTAGTTCTAAGAATGATGTAACAAATGATAATTTTTTAAATATTAATGAAGATGTTTTGGTTGATGCTACTTGTGTCTTTTGTCATCATAGCATACTATCTGGTGATCATACAAAGTGTGTTGCTAAAACTTTGCTGACTAAGAGAAAGAAACGAACTAGTGGCGCTTCCTCTAGGCTTAAAACCATTGCAAAATCCATATTAGGAATGCCCCCACTAGATCTTTCTGAGGAGAAAATAGAAAAGCCCCAATCCAAGACCAAAAAATCACCTAGTGCATACCTTAGGAAAAAGGCAGAGACTAGTTGGACCTGGCAACGCTGGTTACAGAACACTTTTGATTTTAAATGGTTACCTAAAATACTAACCTCTTGTGTAACTAACCCAGCGGATCCAACCGTTATCAATTCTCCACCTGTTTCCAATGTGTGTGATGCAGGTGATTCAAATCGTCCTCTGGATTGTTGATAGCGGGTGCTCCCGACATATGACCGGCAATCTCAAACTTCTTCAGAACTTTGTTGCAAAGTTTATCGGAACGGTCAGATTCGGGAATGATCACTTCACTGCAATTATGGGCTATGGGGATTATATTAATGGGAACATCGAAATAAGCCATGTGTATTATGTTGAAGGTCTCGGTCATAATTTATTCTCGGTAGGACAATTCTGCGATGGAGACTTGGAAGTAGCATTCAGGGAGAAAACATGCTTTATTCATGATCTTCAAGGGAACGACCTTATGAAAGGGAAACGCGGAACCAGTCTTTATTCTATCTCCTTTGACGGCATGACAGCTTCTTCTCCTATTTGTTTACTCTCCAAGGCTCATCCCACGAAAGCTTGGTTATGGCACAAACGATTATCCCATCTCAATTTTAAAACCATGACTGATCTTGCCAAGAAGAAATTAGTTGACGGTCTTCCAAAATTCAGATATGCCAAGGATCACTTGTGTTCTGCTTGTGAACAAGGGAAAAGTCATCGTGCTCATTTTCCTCCCAAAACAGAACACAGCACAGACCATGTCCTACAACTGCTTCATATGGATTTATGTGGTCCGATGCGCGTTCAGAGTATTAACGGGAAGAAGTATATTCTGGTAATCGTAGATGATTATTCAAGATGGACTTGGGTCTATTTCCTTCGAACAAAAGATCAAGTTCCGTCTATCCTCATCACGTTTCTCACAAAGATTCAAGTTCAAGTCCGCAACACCGTCCGAATCATTAGAACAGACAACGGGACTGAATTTAAGAATCAACTCATCCGGGATTTCACAGAGAAACATGGGATTGTTCATCAGACTTCCATAGCTCGCACTCCGGAACAAAATGGTGTAGTTGAAAGACGAAACCGAACGCTCGTGGAAGCAGCTCGAACTATGTTGATCAATGCTCAATTACCGGATTATCTTTGGGCTGAAGCTGTAAATACTGCTTGTTATACTCAGAACCGTGCCATGATCACCAAAAGACATATCAAAACACCATATGAGCTTATACAAGGGAGAAAACCAAACATCAACCATTTTCACGTCTTTGGAGCTTTGTGTTATCCGAAGAACGATAAGGATGATCTTGGTAAACTTAAGGCTAAAGCAGATATTGGGATCTTTGTTGGCTACTGTGAGAACTCCAAGGGATATCGTATTTGGAATCGTCGGACTGGGGACATTCAAGAAACCATACACACTAATTTTGATGAACTCACCGAAATGGCTTCTGAGCAAGACCGCTTGGAACCCGCACATAACCGTCTTAACTTCCCTGAATCTTCATCTGCACCCCTACCTTTCAACAGGAAGGATTTGGAAGATTTGTTTGCACCTATGTTCGATGACGTTCGTGTTACTAGTGCATCAGATGCTTCCACCAGTTCCGCTGCTCAACAACTTCCAAATCAAGCACCTGATCCATCAGCATCTACCTCTACAGTAGTTGCTGACGATGCACCACAACCTGAACAATCATCATCAATGGAGAAAACACCTCAACCAGCAGTTGAAGATTCATCCCCCATTTCTAACAATGTTCCACCACCCTCAGGATATGACGGGAACGCCTTCTTTAATCCATTTGCTCCACCACCAACTGTTCCAGATACCGGAGAATCATCCTCGAGCAATATGGACCCGTCATATCATCATCACAACATTCAACACTACCCATCAACTCATAAATGGACAAGGGATCATCCGTTAGTTAATGTGATTGGTGATCCAGATAAACCAGTTATGACACGACAGAAACTCCACACAGATGGTGAAACCTGCATATACGCTCTCACCGTTTGTCAAGCTGAACCGAAAAATATCAAAGAGGCCTTGACTTACGACAATTGGATTGAATCAATGCAAGAAGAGTTGGATCAGTTCAAGAGATTAGAAGTCTGGGAACTCGTTGAAAAACCGGATGGAGTTTATGTTGTGGGATTAAAATGGATTTGGAAAAATAAGCTGGATGCAGAGGGAGTGGTTATTCGTAACAAATCTCGGTTGGTTGCTAAAGGGTATAGCCAAGAAGAGGGAATTGATTTTGAGGAATCTTTTGCTCCAGTGGCTAGGCTAGAGGCAGTGAGAATGTTCCTGGCGTACGCGGCTCATAAAAACATCACAGTTTATCAAATGGACGTGAAGACAGCATTTTTGAACGGACAACTTCGTGAGGAGGTGTATGTTTCACAACCAGAGGGCTTCGTCGATCCAGAACATCCACAACATGTTTACAGGCTTAAGAAAGCTCTTTACGGCCTTAAACAAGCCCCGAGGGCATGGTACGATAAACTTGCTGCATTCTTGCTTGCTAATCATTTTACTAAAGGATCTGTGGACCCGACTCTGTTTATATAAAAACACGGGGAGGACATTCTCATCGTACAAATTTATGTGGATGACATCATTTTTGGGTCTACCCATAAAAAGTACTCAAACGCTTTTGCAAAACTTATGAAACAAAACTTTGAGATGTCCATGATCGGTGAATTAAAATTTTTCCTAGGCTTGCAAGTTCACCAGTCACCTCGTGGTATATTCTTGAGTCAGTCTAAATATGCACAAGAGATATTAAAGAAGCATGGCATGACAACTAGTGACACCTATAACACCCCAATGGCCTCCTCATCCCCGAAGCTAGATGCTGATTTACATGGGAAACCCACTGATCCTACAAATTATCGTAGTATAATTGGGTCTCTTATGTATCTCACAGCTAGCAGACCGGATGTTGTATTTGCCACATACCTGTGTTCTCGCTATCAATCTAACCCAACAGAAAGACATTTATCTGCTGTTAAAAGAATCCTTAGATACATCAAGGGAACCATTAATTTGGGGATCTGGTATCCAAAGGATTCTGGTTTTGCACTAACTGCTTTTTCAGATGCGGATCATGCGGGATGTATTGATACAAGAAAGAGCACATCCGGTGGTGTTCAATTCCTCGGTGATAAGCTGGTGTCCTGGCAGTCAAAGAAGCAAGATTGTACGTCTCTATCATCCATGGAATCAGAATATGTAGCTATGTCTGCCTGTTGTGCTCAAATCATTTGGATGCGATCACAACTGATGGATTATGGTTACATATTCAACAAAATCCCGATGTACTGCGACTCCAAAAGTGCTATTGCTATCTCGTGCAACACAGTGCAACATTCCAAGTCCAAACACATCGCTCTCAGATATCACTTCATCAAAGAACATGTGGAGCAGGGTACCGTTGAGTTGTATTTCGTGGGAACGGAACACCAATTGGCGGATCTTTTCACGAAGGCTTTACCTCATGAACGTTTTGTGAAATTGGTTCACCAAATTGGAATGCGATGTTTGACTCCTCAAGAATTGTCAAACTTTCTCAAAAACTAATACTTGAGTCAAACATCCAAACTATCTTGTAAATAACATATAAAAAAAAAAAAAAAAAAATGTGTGCAAGTACAAATTCTCATTCAACATTTTGTTCATTTCAAAATTGGCTTTATTCATTTTTGAAAAAATGTTGAGGGGGAGACACAACATTTTTTACAAATTTTTTACAAATTTGTACTTGCATATTTTCTGTAACAGTGTTGCTTTGTATTGGTACCCTAAGGATTATTTGTTTAATTGTTAGGACTTTGATGATTACAAATTGTTAGAGGACTAAAAGTGTTACAAATTGAAAATCGTGTGGTTAGGATTTAGTGTGCTAAGGATTGAGGTTAAGGGACTAATTGTGACCATAGGATAAAAGTTAATAGTAAAGACTTAAAAGCAAATCAGAATTAACTGTTCAAGGCATTTACTATCTCTGCAAATCCTTTCTCGCATTTACTTTCATCCAACAACCCAATCAACGGCCATAATTCATTCTGATCATCCGTTCAAGATCTAACAAATTTGTGAGTGATTTCATGATTTTTTAAGTGATTATAACATATGGTTTTCAAGGAATTAAAGATCCATCGGTGGAATTTGTGTAAAATGACTAGTCGAATTTCTAGGGTTTGCGTAGATTTGGGATTTTTTAATCCTATGTGTTTTGCGTGATAATGCTTGTACTTTTATACTTAGTTCTTGATTATGTAACATAAATACATGCTTAATTGTTCCAGAAATACATCTGAATGATTATTCGAAGCTTTAGGGTTTATGTTCATAATTTGGGGAAAATCGAATGTGAATGTTTTGGCGAGATTGAAGTGTTGTAATATTGTTGTTATGATTAGAATTGAACAATTGTTGCCTCAGATTAAGCCCAGAAACATTTGTTAATCATTAATTGAGATTTAGGGTTTATCAAGAACACGAAGCACAAGCAGTTTGATTTTATAGATTTTGTGGTTAGAAAGTGTTATAAATTGGACAAAATGAGTAAAATAGCTTAGTGAACCTATTGCAATTGGTGTGGAATCATTAATCTGTGAATTGCAAAATTTTTGTGAATGAATCATCGTCAAAACGGGTTCGGAATTTCTTGTATAAGATATTCTCGAAATTGCAATTGCTCTCGCAATTGTCATTTGCTTTCGCAATTGCCATTGCTCTCGCAATTGGTATTAGCTATCGCAAATGGTAATGTGCTCTCGCAATTGAAAAACCTTTTCTCGCAATTGGAATTTTTCCCGCAATTGGAATTTTTATCGCAATTGAAAATTTTTCTCGCAATTGAAAATTTTTTCTCGCAATTGGAAATTTTTCTTGCAATTGGAAATTTTTCTCGCAATTGGTAATTTTTCTCGCAATTGGAAATTTTCTCGCATTTGACAAGTTTTTCTCGCAATTGGTATTTTTCTCTTGCAATTAGTAATTTTTTCTCGCATTTGTCAAAATCTCTTGTTTTTGACTATCTGCCTTTGAAATTACTAACTTCATTGAAATTTCTAATTCCCTTAAGTCTTGTCAAATTTATGAGAAAATTTCTTATGCAAATTAAAATGATCAATTCACAGATTAACGATTGCTCAGTAATAAAGGATGTTATGTGCAAACTCTCAATTTCAAATAATGCTAACACACATATATCCTGCAAATTTGGTGTCATAATGTTGTTTCAGATCATCCACAATGTCTTCACAACAACAACAACCACTTCCACCTATCACCAAAGCAGAGTTATTCCCACAAGGATTCAAGGCTAAGTATGGCAAGAACAATTCACGAGTGGTCTTTGATAATATCAAGTGTGCTGAACCAAGTTGTCGAATTGTCATCGAAATCCTCAAAAGACATGAATGCAGGAGTATCTTGGAAGATTCAGATAGTATTCCAGAGATTTACATTCATCAGATGTGGAGCACTATCAAACCAGATGACAACAACAAATTCTTCACCTGCACTCTTGACAGGAAACAAGTCAAGGTCACTCTAGCACATCTACGTGAAGCTTTATCTCTACCAGATCCACCGGAGACCTCAAGACGATACTGGCCTGCACCCACTGAACAAGACATTCTCAACTTTCTCATTGGCCTTGGATATGATGTTGATCTAGATCTTCCACTCAACATCCTCTCAAATATCAATGCCAAATCCATTCCTCAACCATGGAGAGCTATGTACTATATTCTGATTCGATCAGTGTCTGGAAGAGACAGTGGACACGAACATCCAAGACTTTCTCATGCTCAACTCTTCTGGGGTTTTGTTACCAAACACAACCTTGATTTTGCTGCTCTTATCTGGGAAGACCTTATGCATCAAATACATGGTCTACTCAGAAAACCCTTGACTAAAATCCCATTTGTTCGTTACACTAAGTTGCTGATCAGTCTTCTTCTTGATAAACATCATGATATTTCTAATCGTCCCGAAGACAGAGAAAGACATGTGATCAAGATGGACACTGACTTCAAATCAGTATACTTTCCAAAGGATAGCACTCACAAACAAGGTCTTAAGCTGTTTGATGTTCTACTTACTGAGGAGGTCAAGGAAACTCCTGCTTATGCAGATTACATTCAAGCTTATGAGAAGAAGCTTGTTGGCATCACTAAAATGACTGAGGGAACAGGTTCTTCCAAGACTCGTTCCAAAAGCAGTAGAGCTAGCAAAACTGGAAGTGCATCAAGTGCTCCAAAGAAACCAACCACAAGCAAAAGGAGAATCATTAAGACTGCTCCGAAACCAAAAGTTGAAGAAATTGGTATTCGTGATTAATGAGCAAGAAGCCGAGTTTCAAACAGAGATTGACTTAGAGAATGCTACTAAGGCAAGTATTAAGCACAAGAAGATTGATGAAGAAAGAAGAGCAGAATTACAGAAGAAAGTTTTGAGGGAATTGGAAGAAAAGAAGAAGGAAGAGATTGCAAAGGGAGCAGGAGGATCAGGAGTCTCTCCAGCACCAGTTTCATCCCCTAATCCGGTTAATCAACCCGGTGTCTCACAATCTTCCACAGCTAAGCCAGATACGGTTAATCAACCCGTTATGGCTACAACTACGGTTCCCCCTCCTCAATCAAGCTCAGTCAATCAAACCAACTTGGAGAATCAAACACAATCAGAGTCTGAAAAGATAATCTTTACAGAAAATGAAATTTCCGACTCAATATTTGATGACATTCCACAACACGAGGAGGTACATCACCATGCTGACACTGATGAATGGGGAAATTCTGATGAAGAAAAAGAAATCACTGGATCAAAAGCTACAGAAGCTGCAAATGAGCTGGAGGCACTTAATGAAGAAGAAAGGAAAAGGAAGGAAGAAATGGATAGGAAACAAAAGGAGGATGAGGAAGCAGATAACTACATTATCTCTCCATTGAATGATCCATTCAAATCTCCTAAACAACAACCACGTGATCAAACTCCTCCCATTCCTTCTCCCAATCCTATCTCACCTCCTAAGTCACCTCCTAAGCATCAAACTCCTCCAGAATCACCGGAAAAACCTTCAAAACCTTCATCTTCATCTCACAAGGATTCTGCTTCTCCTAACTCATCATCATCTATCCCATCACTCACTCCATCACCATCAAAGTCACCACCAAACAAAGGCAAAGCAACATTGGCAGAAAGAATCAAAACAGTCATAAAAGGCAAACAAGTCAATAAAATCGCCAAAGTCACAAGAGTTGAAGTTCTCTCACCAATATCCAGGCAAATCAAGAAAGCAGCAAAACTTGCTCAAGCAAGAAGAGAGAGCAGATGGCAAGAGCAGATGTCAGAAATGCAAAATCTTATCAAGGGTTTGTCTGAACAAGTCAAGGAGATGCAAGAAACAAAGCAGAACATGGATGAGTTTCTTTCTTTTGATATAGAAGATAATATCAAAAGTAATACAAGACATTATGTCAAACGTTTTAACCGCTGATCTACAGAAGAATATTAACGAGAATGTCAACACTCAACTTGATATCAAGGTCAAAGAAGCAATCATCCTCAATTCTGGCTTCAGGCAACTTAGAGACTTCACCACAGAAGAACTCAAACTTGAACTTCTCAACAGATTCCAAGCTATGACATCTCCTTCTCCTGAAGATATTAGTCTCATGAAGTCTATTGCGGCACATATTGAAAAGGTTTCTTGCAAAGTTGCTGCTGATAAAGGAAAAAGGATTCGTGATGACGACACTGAGGATCCAGATCCAAATTCTACACAAAAGAAACAAAAGACTATGAGTGGATTTGGTATTCACATTCAGGAACCACCAGCACAGAGAACTTCTCCACCATCTCCAAATCATCAAGAATCAGGTCCTAAGGAAACTGAGCATCACTTTGAACATTTCACCAATGATGACGTTGAGTTTCAACCTCAAGATGATCCACCTCAAGATGATCCACTTCAATCACCTCCAAAACTAGCAAAAGCCAAACCATCCAGCAGTAAGAAATCTTTTGAAGAACCAGCTGTGCTTACATGGTTAGATACTGATGAAGACTTACATGGAAACAACTGGTTCGACCAACTTGCACAGGCCCAAATCATCGACGACGAAGCTTTAAAATTAGAAGATAGCACGTTTGAATACAATCAGAAAGTCAAACATGCTTTCAACATTAAGAAGATGACTAAAAGAGAGCTTCGTAGAATCAAAAATGATGCTTTCACTCTTTTAAAGGATACGTCTGCAAGTGCTGCTGAGTTGGAATATCATCTGGAGAATATTGCTAGAGCATTATCCAAAGACTTCGATTGGACAAATCCAGATGTATACAGAGAAGGTGGACTTGACAGCAAGAAACGTCCATACATCACGGACTGGACAAAACCACTTCCTGTGATACGACCATATCATGGAACGTCAGAAATTCCATTTGCATTCTTCTTCAACCAAGATCTGGAACTACTTGTACATGGGGCTTCTAGTGAAATCAAGTATGCTACCTCAATAACGTTCACTCCTGCTGCGAATTACACCAATCCTGCCATTGAAGAAGAAGCTAGACATCGCAAACTCTTCATCAACAAAAGGGTTAAATATGATCGTGATGCTGAACTTGGCATTCACCATTGGTTTGACAAACGTAAATCATGGTACAAGTGCAAGCTAGTCCTCATGGCATCTCGTGAAAAGGTGTACAGTGATCTTCGTATCAAGGCAGTGCTTGATGCTAAAGGATCTCAAAAGCTTGGCTACACATTCATCTCTGAAGTCACGGTTCGCAGACAAGATAATCTTATTTACACGTTCAATGAAGCAGATTTTCCTGAACTCAGTCTCAACGACATTGAAGATTTGTATTTGATGAAAGTCCAAGGGAAGCTGAATCATCTCAATCCCACTCTTCTGTATGCATTTAGCACTGCTATATGTCACTTCATTAGAAGAACAGTGATAAAAGAACGTGTAGAAGATCTTCAACTTGGAGTTGAAAGTTATCAGAAGAAACTGAATCTTGAGGATCCCATGTTTACTCTCACTGATAACAAGGAGCCTCAGTACTTGCTCAAGACCGACCCTATCTTCGGATTCGTCTATAGAAGTGCAACAAACACTAACCGTTTCATGCCACATAAAGAGATTCACAAGTTTTGTGATGACACGCTGAAGAATGTTCGAGATGGGTTAGTCACACGGGTTCAGGATCAAATATTGAAGAAGCACAAGAAATGGAATCATCAGCAACTGAGGCAAGTCAAGAATTTCATCTGGTCGATCGAAGAAAGGCTCTACAGAAGGGATCAGATGAGGAGATTGGAAACTTATGTTGGTGGTCGTCCTCCATTTGCCATCAGATTATTCCAGAGAACAGATCCAAAATTCACCACTTTTGGCAGAGGCGGTTAATTTGTAAGAATTTGATTTCAATATTCAATATTCATTCAATATTCTTACTTATATATGACTGTGAATATGACTACGGCTTGTGCACAAATAACAGTGTACAACCCGGACCCCAAAGAAAGGACCCTGAGGTACGCTTCAGTGCCTCAATCCTGAAAAAGGAGCGAAAGCTTCTTACTTATGAGCAGAATTCAAATCAGAATGTTTTACAACGTTTTTCAAACATTCTGCTCATAAAGACAAGTATCCCCTCGTCCAGGGGGAGTATTTGAAAAATATAATCTTTGTTCAAAAAGAAGTATCAAAGTTCTTGAAACTTCTTCCCTAAAACTCAAAAACAGCATATTTTAATCATAAACGTTTTTTCCAAAAACATCATGAGTATGCTATTTTTGAGGGGGAGAAGAAACAGATGATTAAAATATGATGTCTCATTTGCTGGAATCTCGTGTGCTCAAACTCAGAATTGACCTTCGAATTGACGAATAGGAAAGTCAGTAGTCGAAAGGACATGTCCCGGACGGGTAATAATTTCAAGCCAGTTCATCTGGTGATGTAAGCGTGTCTCGCAAAGGACGTGTCTGAGTAGAATGTACCGATTTCGAGTGATAATCTTTAAATCTGATCTGGACGGGTAATAATTTCAAGCCAGTCTAACTGGTGATGTAAGCGTGTCTCGCGACGATCAGGTTCATTGAAAGTCAATCAATTCAAAAGTGCCAACTCTTTCCGGCATGTGCAAATTTCAAATTTATTACTTATGCGCACATGTTAAGGGGGAGTCTTTCTGAAAATCATCAAACTCTCAAGGTGTCAACAAAATGTCTTTACAAATTATTGACACTTTGAGAGATTTTTTTCAATGGTTTTGGTTGTATGGCATCATTAGGATAGTCATGGAGTTATAAGGTGACTAAGGTTAGGGAAAACCGTCCTATGATCCGCCAAAGCCGGAGGGATCTACCCAAGGACAATACCACTAGTTTAGACTAGAAAGTCCTAGGTATGATATAAAAAAGGAGAAAATGAATGTACGGAGAAAGAAGGGGTTGAAGAATTAAAAAGAAAAGCAAAGAAAAGGGTGAAAAGAAATAGCCCTCCATTTGTTCAACCTTAGGGCAGACACCGGGTTCAATTCATAATCTATTGGTTGATGAGCATCACCGGTATTGAAGACCAAAGACGTCATGGACCCAGTGACGCACTAAAAAACCTTCTAAGCTACTCAAGTGTCTCTCAAAAGACATTTGTTTCATTCACACGGAGAACCCTTCATAATCTATCGACATCTCATTATGAGATTGTTGATATTAAAAAGGAGGCAATCTGCTCCTCGCCTCCGATGACCAAACAAATGTGCACTAATTGAGTCTAGAGCCATGAGATTCATCAAAAGATCTCTTAGGTACACTTAGAATTACTCTGGTGTTCTACATCATGGGCATCAGTTGTAAATTTAGGAAAAGTGTCCTTCGCAGATCTTAGCAATCTGCCGAGAACATTCATGAGAAAAGTCACATTTGTGATTATCAATGATTGAATGGAAATCCTGCCAGAACAACATCAAACAACTCTGACAGCAGGTCACTTCGGTAACTCCTTGTGGGTTACGCTTAGTGTTTTTGCTCCAAAACGGTCTACAGTCGTGGGGTGATCTCCAGCGACTCATTGAATCGTGGGTGCACTTCGGTGTGTCCGTGTAATCCCTTTCGGGGGAATCCGGTTCAGAACGGTCTGGGTTAGGATTTGAGAAAGTCTTCACACTATGCTGTTGATGATCTCAAGTCTGAGCCTGTAAGTACCGGTTGGTTCGTGCTGTTGCTGCTGTTGCTGCTGCTGCTGCTGAGGAGCTGGAGTTCGACCATCAAGACTCCATCATGTTCATATCTTGAAGAAATGTTCTCTCACAGACTCAGTAACATCAAAAGTTCAACATATGAAATTGTAAAGTCAAAAGTTCAAGCATCTCAACCTTTCACAAGATTAAGATTGAAAAGTGAGAACATGTTGCAGAAAACAAATCAAAGATATATGAGCATGATGGAGAAGACGAGAAGACGTTGGAGATTGGCAGATAGAAACAACATCATATCATCATTACACAAGAACAAAGAAACAAAGATTATAAAGACGTCGGAAGCCTAAGAAGCAAAGAAGACGTCGGGCAACATTGATGATCAAGACTTAGGGGGAGATTGTTAGGAACACGTTTTAAATATTTTACAAGTCTTGTTCATTTAATTAATGTTGCACAATTAGGACTATATTGTTTGTATTTATGGACCGGTTCAATAGTAGTCCTTGGACCGGTCATGTTAATTAATTTATCCTTATCACATGGAAGGGAATATTCTTAGAATGATTCCCCCTCCCATTGCCTATAAATACAAGGCAAGTGATTCATTTGTATTGTTGGTTTTCTTATGTATGTGCGGAAGCTATGCTTGTGTGTGAATCGAATTAGTGAAAACCTTCCATCTTATTCTTCTCTTCTTATTTCTCTTATTCTAGCTTATCGTATTTAGATTATTTCTCTTTTATCCATACGTAGCTTATTATCTAGATAAGTAGTAGATCGTGTGTGTGTGTTGTTGAGATCATTATAGTGACCTACAAACACCACCCTTCAACATATCATTGGACTAAAGATCACCCCTTAGTAAATACCATTGGCAATCCCTCAGCTCCAGTTATGAAAAGACGAAAACTTCACACCGATGCTGAAAACTGCATCTACGTACTCACAGTTTGTCAAGATGAATCCAAAAACATTAAAGAAGCACTAACATACGACAACTAGATTGAGTCAATGCAAGAAGAACTCGACCAATTCAAACGACTAAAAGTGTGAGAGTTAGTTGAAAACCTAATGGGTCTTTTTCATCGGACTGAAGTGGATTTGGAAAAGCAAGTTAGATGCAGAAGGCACAATGATTCGTAACAAATCACATCTAGTAGCTAAAGGATTCACTCAGCAAGAAGGAATTGATTTTGAAGAGTCCTTTGCACCAGTGGCTAGGCTTAAGGATGTCCGTATTTTTCTGGCATATGATGCACACAAGAATATGGTTGTTTATCAAATGGATGTGAAAACGGCATTTCTGAACGGTCAATTACATGAGGAAGTTTATGTTTGTCAACCAGAGAGATTCGTCGACCCAGAGCATCCCAATCAAGTGTACAGACTCAAGAAGGCCCTTTACGGACTAAAACAAGCCCCAAGGGCATGGTACGATAAACTTATTGCTTTCTTTCTTACCAATCACTTTACTAAAGGTTCTGTGGATCCAACTTTGTTTATTCAAAAACACGGGGAGGACATTTTAATTGTTCAAATCTATGTCGATGACATTATTTTTGCATCTACAAACAAAGAATATTCAAATGCTTTTGCAAGATTAATAAAAAAAAAATTTGAAATGTCCATGATGGGTGAACTTACGTTCTTCTTAGGACTCCAAGTTCATCAATCACCCCGTGGAATTTTTCTAAGTCAGTCCAAGTATGCTCTTGAGATTTTAAAGAAACATGGCATGACAAGTTGTGATACTTATAACACACCTATGTCTGCATCATCCCCAAAGCTGGATGCTGATTTACATGGTACACCTGTTGACCCTACAAAATACCAAAGTATGATTAGGTCACTCATGTATCTAACAGTCAGCAGACCAGATATTGTATTTGCTGTATATCTATGCTCCCGTTATCAGTCTCGCCCAACTGAAAGAAACCTCTCTGAGGTTAAAAGAATCCTTCGACATATAAAGGGAACCATCCATTTATTTTGAACTAATAGCTTTTTCAGATGCTGATCATGCAGGATGTTTAGACACACGCAAAAGTACATTTGGTGGAGTGCAGTTTCTAGGAGACAAACTTGTATCTTGGCAGTCAAAGAAGCAGGATTGCACATCATTGTCATCAACAGAATCGGAATATGTAGCCATGTCAGCATGCTGTGCTCAAGTCATTTGGATGCGATCACAGCTGATGGACTACGGCTACATTTACAATAAGATTCCCATGTACTGCGACTCCAAGAGTGCCATTGCCATCTCATGCAACACGGTTCAACATTCAAAGTCAAAACACATCGCACTCCGATATCATTTCATCAAAGAGCATATTGAAAAGGGTACAATTGAATTATACTTTGTGGGTACTGAATACCAATTAGCGGACTAATTCACCAAAGCCTTGCCCCATGCAAGATTTGTGGAATTAGTTCACCAAATTGGTATGCGGTGTTTGACTCCATATGATTTGAAAAATTTTCTTAAACACAACTGAGAAAGTCAAACACCAAAACATTTTGTAAATATCTTCTCAACAACAACAAAGAGATTTTCTTTTTTATTTTATTTTTATTAAAAAATAGAAAAAAAAAAGTCATCTTTCTTTGTGTGCAAATATCAACTCTTCAAAACATGTTCCTTACATATGCCAAAATATTTCTAAATTCGAATATGGGAGCCTATTTTGAGGGGGAGAAAATTTTCACAACATCATGAAGTTTGCACACCTTCTCATAAGTCTTCAAGAAAAATTGTTTCATCATCATTTGTATTAAAAACTCGTTTTCAAAAGTTCTATGATCTCTCAAATTAAAATCTGCAAAAAGGTTTCACAAAATAAATGCTAATTCGAGGGGAGAAAAGAAATTTTTCTACAATGATCCCAATTTAACCATGTTTAGACTTCAAATGGAAAAGTAATTAAACTTTAATGTGTAAAGTACACAATAGTCTTAAACTTAGGTAAAAGGACCTTGCATGGAAAATAAAACAGGCTTAAGGACTCCAAGTGTCAAACAGTCAAACTTTACTCTACACTTAGTGACACTAATAAATGTTTCCACAAATATTCTCAAAAGTATCACACATAATCGAAAACCTCAACGATTCAGACTAACGATTTTTTGATCCTCAATATTTTTTCACAATTGTGAGTTTCTAATTTCTTCATGGTCGTTGTCTAATCGTTCCCTAAATGTTTCAAATGATTTCAATGCTCAAAAAGGCATAATCAGAAACTAGGGCTTATGTAATTATCGATTGGGGCATTTCTCTTTTGATGTGTTTTAGTCTAATTAATCAATTCATATAGCTTTAGAGAACACTAAATAATGCTCGATTGGTGTGTTTGCATGATTAGAAACAATATAGGTTTGAAATCAAGTGGTTTAGGGATTAAGATGTCGATGTCTTTGCTGCTACTACTAGGACGTTTATTTGTACAATATTCATGCATTATGATGCTAACATGCGTGCAAAGTCTCAAATCATAACCCCAAACCATAAGAATAATCGGAAAATTTCAAGTGAAAGAATGAATTAATCTGTAATCTTGTGTGTTAATTAGAGAATTCTGAGCACTTTGGAAGATTTAGAATGAGTTTTTGATTCATCTGTATGCTTGTTTGTGCCTGATTCATTTTCTGTGGGGAAGTACATGTCATCCCATTTAAAGTCAAAATATGTTTCGTCAAAATTTCAACAATTGTCAAAATGTTTCTTATGGAACATATTTTGAGGGGGCGAAAAATGGTCAACTGTTACAAAACTAGTTTGTTCATGTAGTTGCATATTTTCAAATCATTGAAAACTTGTGATGCTCATGATCACTACTGCACCAATCTCTCGTGAGTGTTTTTTTCAAAGTATAAAATTAAATAATGAGAAGAGGTCAACGGGCTAAATGTGTCAAACGGCCAAACTTGAAAAAGGAATCAAATTATGAGAAACAAGTTTTTCAAACTCGACATTCTTGTTTTACACCAGTAAAGCAAGTGTGGAGACTAAAGCAAATTCGTTCAAAACCTTTCAAATTTTCAAAATCTGGAATGCTTTTGGCTGCAATATAAGAATGACTCTGCTTTGAACATCCCAAATACCGGAAGATTTCCATTTATCACAAAAACAACTCTTCAAAAAGAACCCATGAGGTTCAACTCTAGATGGAAATCTTCTTCTTCAGATTTTAAAACTCAAAGAGAGACACCGGGTTTCTCAAACAACTTTCAACAGAAAAAGAGTTTTAAATTTCCATTGATTCCTCATTGGAATTCAACATCTTTTGATTGGATTGACATAACCTACAAATGGATTTCAAATTTTGGTAAACCCGTTGGCGCCGTGCTTAAATGGGTTCCCGAGGTTGTTGTCTAATCTGATATTCAAGCATTCTTTGTTGTATAATACTTGATTGTGTTTTCTAAAACCTTGAGCAGAATCATCTCACGAATTTTCAAAAAGTATTTTTTTTAATACGATTCAAAATTATGCTCAACAAGATTATCTCTCGAATAAACTTCATTATTTGAGGGGGAGTATTTTGTTAAAAGAAAACAAATTTTGTATTAAAACTATGGCTTGTGCACATATAACAGTGCACAACCCGATCTTTGTAAAGAAAGGACCCTGAGGTACGCTTCAGTGCCTCAATCCTAATATAAGGAGCGAATGCTTCTTACTTTTGAGTAAAATTAATCAAATTCTAAGTTTTTCATAATTCTGCTCAAAAGGACAAGTATTCTCTCTCATAATCAAAACCTCATGATGTTATTTCAGTTATTGAAGGGGGGGGGAGGTATTTGAACAATCTTTGTTCAAAACGAAAAGTTCTTGTTGGATTCTTCCCGTAAACCTCAAAAAGCATATTTTAATCAAAAGTTTTCCTAAAACAACATCAATATGCTATTTTTGAAGGGGAGAAAAACAAAAGTGATTAAAATATGGTAACAAATGTGGAATCTCGTATGAGCTCGACTCAGATTTAACCCATGAATTGACGAAACTCAAATGTTAGTAATCAAAAGGACTTGTCCTGGATGGGTAATAATTTCAAGCTGGTCTAACCAGTGATGTAAGCGTGTCTCGAATAGGACTTGTCTGTATGACAATAGTGACGAATCGTCCCTATTATTTTGGTAGATTGTTGATGAACTTGATGTTTTGAACAATTTGTCTTGGTGTCAACTTGTTTCTGATGAGCTCGTTCATTAGGGTGCAAAACCTGATGTAGTAAGATTCAATGGGTTCCGCTGGAGTGGATGTGAACTTCTCCCATTCAGTTAGAAGCTTGTTTTCAACATCTTGTTGGCCAATTTTTGTGGCATGACAAAGCCTTCTAACTCGTTCCCACATATCATAAGCAGTTTCACAACTATCGACAGCAGCAAAGATCTCACGTGGTAAACCAAGTTGAATTAAGTGCATTGCCAAGTCATCAGTGCAATTTGCTTCCAATCCTCTGTTGTGTATTTATCTTCTTTTTGTTCACGAAGGAATGGTAGGACAGGAGGTGTTGCATTTGGATCTTCAGGGTCTTAAACTTGACGAGGCTTGAATGGTCCATGTTGAATGGAGTTGAGCAGGAGTTTACCTTGTCCATCAGGTTTAGTTTTGATGTAGCGAAGCATACGACTCGTCCATGGAAGATATCCACCTTTTTCAAGCATAGGAGGAGGTTTTCTGCACCGGCTGCATGAACGTCTTGCTGAATAGCCATTGATGATGTTTCGTAAGATAAAGTTGAACTTGGATCGTTGCAACGAAATAGGAGTTGTGATTGGTAGGTTAATTTCAGTTGTTGTAGTGAAGCTTTGGTCTTGAACTTATGATCGTTTGAAGTTACTTGCAATTTAGATAAACTAGGGCAATTTAGACAGAAGTAGCAATTTAGACAAAAATCTTAATTTCGACAAGACTATAATTTAGACAAAATCAAATGATCACAATTTCGACAAAGTTATGAAATTTACAATTCTGACAAAATCATAATTTCGATAGAAATCTCAATTTAGACAAAATTATACAATTTTGACAAAATTTCAATTTAGATAAGATGTGCAATTTAGAAAAATTTGTAATTTAGATAAAAAAATCTATCTAATTTGTACAAATTAGAAGATGTTTCCTTTGTCGAAGTATTCTACACACTTGTACAAGCACGGGAATACCGAGTTCTCGTTTGATTTCGAAGAAATCAAGTTTAAGTCAAATTTAGATAAATTTCTGAATTGCGACAAATCTGTGACTGAATTGCAATAGATGTATCAATTGCGACAAGTCTTGGTGATTTGCGACAACCAAAATTACGAAAAAACTTTCAATTGTTACAAAATCTGTAATTCCGATAAAACTAGTAATTGCCACAGATTCTAGGATTTGCAACAGAACTTGTAATTCCGATAGCTACCGAATTCCAACAGAATAGTGACAATTTCGACAAAACCCTAGAATTCCGATAGACCCACAATTTCGATAAGCCACAATTTCGACAATCCCTTGTACAAAGAATTTCGATAAGTCCTTAGTTGTCTAAATTTGACACTGCCACAATTTAGATAAACCCCTTTCTGTCTAAATTCGTCACCAATTTAGATAAACTCTTGGTTGTCTAAATTCTCCACATTTAGATAAACCCTCTTTTGTCTAAATTCAGCCACAATTTAGATAATCCCTCTTTTGTCTAAACTCATCCACAATTTAGATAAACCCTCTTTTGTCTAAATTCTTATACAAGAATTTCGACAAGTGAGCAATTCGATGAAGATCCAAAAGCAAGTCACAAACAATCTTCTAAGCCTTTTTCCACGATCAAATAACTTCAAAAACCCGTAATTAACAATAAAGTTCTAACCTTTATCGCCTATTCTAACTTTTAACACTTTTTCGATACAAAATAAGAACTTTTAACGAGACTAAGTAAATTTTTGAAGCTTTTGAATCGAAAGATAAACCAAAACTTACTACTTATTCGTAAAAACTAAGAAAAGCAACAACTTTTTAACCTAAACTTGTGTAAAAAATAAAAACTTTCATACAAAGTTCACGTTCTATGGAGAAGAACGAGACTTTATGCTATTTTTTGATCAAAAAACAAAAATAACAAACTCCTACAACGTTGTTTGGCTATATGATACCACTTGTATGACACGAGATCAAACCTTAACTATGTATATCGAATGGTACTCTAGCAAAAAGCAAGATATATGGATCGTATATGTGTATGTTTACCGAATATGTATTAGATTAAATAAGAGATGAAGAACAATAAAACACATACAAGAACACACACACACTCCCACCTTTACACCTCTTGAAGCACACTAACTTATGAGGTGGGAGCATGTATTTATACACAACAAGAGATGCTCTAAAGGGCTTTATGTTGGGCTTCGGTTGGGCCTTGTCTAAATGGATTGGATTAACTTGTTTACTTGCTAACTTAAACTCTAACTTATTAGCTTATGACAAGAGCCCACTTAGCCTAGACTATTATATAGTTTGTACATACGACAAAAAGTTCTAAAAATACAAAATGACCATCGCTTTTCCAATGCTAACAATCTCCCCCTAAGGGATGGTCATTCAAATGATGCTCCCAGTGATTAGGTCTTTCATCTTCGTTGTCTTGAACTTTGTGTGTCATTGTAGAATAGTCTTGGTTCTTCGTTCCTTAATGCTATGTGATCTTCAAAGTATCGCCTTTTGGTCGTTCTTGCCTTAATCAACATCTTCATGTGTTTACAGCATCGTATCCTCCAACATACTCACACTTCTTGAACTTATACTTATGTCATCCTTACTTGAGACATGAACTTGTTCTTGACGTCTTGATTAGCTTCATGACTTTGTCTTAATACATTGTCTTTAACTTGATCCTTTTGTCATGAACTTTTTCACTTCGAGCTTTGTTGAGGATGATCTTCATAAGTATGAGTATGTGGAGGTGAAGATGTTTGATGTATCAGATGAAGGTGTACGATCTTTCTCCAGGGGGACTGATGTGGTCAACCGTGTACAAGTTTTAAAATTTATAAACACGATTTATCCGGTTCTCTATTTATAACATACGAGCAAGTATACTCGTCCGTGATAGTAAAGGTGGGTAAGTCAATATCGTCCCAAGGGATTTGGTATTTGTATTAAATTATAACTAGCTTTGTAAAAAGGGTTGTCAATCCAATTTTTTTGCGAAAATTAAAAAACATAAATAGAATCCAATCAAACTAAACATATACTTGTGTGTAATTCCTTAACCAATTGCATAGAGTATTCTACAAAGTTTGGTGTTACTTGTAATGATGCACAATTTTATATGAATGATTAACAATCAATGTTTTATATCATGAAGAATCATTACTAAGAATTCAATCTCCTAGTTAACTCCTTTCGGCCTTATTAACTATTATGACAATTCTATTAAACACTAGTTGTAAGAAAAGCAATTCTTATCTCATAAATTCCTACGAATCCTTTCGGCCTTTTCTCGTGATGAAATCGTTTCAAATCCATTTTAATGAGTAAATATGATGCTTGTCACACACCATATCCCATACTAATTTGTGCACTAACGTATTGGAATAAAAACATAAAGAAAATCCTTTCGGCCTTTTTATTCTTTAAAATATTTTTACCAACAAATTAAGCAAGATTAGATATTATTCCAACAAACTCATAAAATAAGAAATGTTTTCATGCATCACTTTTTAAGATAAGAATACTCCACAATTAGTTACATCATACACACAAGTATACCACAAATTACTCCATAGCAATCAACATAACAACACACAAGTAACAAACGAAACTTTCATTAAACTCAAAGTAAAAATAGCTCATTGTAAGTAAACAAGATATACCTAGCTTAGGATTACAAAAACTAGAATCGTGGAACTATAGCAACCACACTCCTCCAATCGCCTACTATGACAAGTAAACAACTCCAAACTCAAACCAAACTATTGAGACTCAAACTCAATATCTCCTGGACGTTTCTACAGCAATACTAGACTTTCGGGCAATAATAATAAGATAGTAAGTACTTTGGTGTAAGCCTTTTACTAATTTGGGGTGTCACACTAAGCATACATGCATAGGGTCCAATATATAGTGTAAGAACACTTATTCTTCAAGCCAAAACGTCCCTCTAGAGTTAATATCAAGAAATGATCAGACTCCAATGATTAATGGGAAGTAAAACCTTCATTTAATGCGAAATGGTAACTGCAGATCTGTCCAACCGATCGGTTTTTGGACCAACCGATCGGTTCCTCGCCTCGGTAAATTCCAAAACAAATCGGATGCGGGTTGCATCCGATCGGTTGGATGCTTCATGCACTCACAACTTTAACTTTTTCTTACCATTTCTTGTCGCATGCTTTATCCTTCATTTAGGTGCTGATTTCTTCCATAGAACTTGATATTTCCTTGATATATGAACATGGAAATCTTAACACTATCAAATCCTTGAGTCCTTGTGTGATTTCTCTCTTGTCTCCATCTCGAGAATCTTCCAAATGTGCATAATCACTCCAATTCTTCGTCTTTTCATCATCTTTTCCTGTACTTGGCTACATTTACTTGCATATACACTGTTTCATGATTAAGTAACAAATATATACAAATATAACCAAATATGATGCACAAAACTAATGATAACGCAACTAAAAACATGCTCATTCTGAGCGTTATCAAATTCCCCCACACTTGAGTTTTGCTCGCCCTTGAGCAAGTCTAGCATTTAGAAAAATGATTTCAATGGTATCGTTATCGTGATTCCAAAAATCTAACAACTATTCCGAAGGAACAATTGTTAATTTGTATTTTAATGTGAAAATTCTTTAAACATAAACAAGTTAATATCGAGCTTGATAACATAACTAAGCACCTCACGAAGAATTTTGAAATTCACTCAACACTCTAAGGTAGATTAATTGGTAAACCACTCATTGCTCAGTCATGATTCATGTATATTACCATAAGCTTGTACAAGTATCAAAACAACAAAATAAAATATCAAAGAGGTCTTTTATTCAGGTTTAGGGTTAAAGGTTACCGGCTAATGTTCAAACATTTCATACAAGAATATAATAGCTCGTTGGCGCGTATTTTTGAATAGATAAACAACGGATGGTCACTAGAATGTACTTTGGTCCGCTGGCGCGTTATTTGCATGACGGTTGGTCACCGAAATAGGCTCTAGATCGCTGGCGCGTCATTTAGTTACTCAAAAACCGGATGGTCACTACAATATCCATGCACTACATATCTTTACAAAGCCATCTCTTAATCTGGATGCTTGAAAGCTAACAACGAATAAAGTAATTTGTTAAAGGATAGGGATAAGGCATGGGAATATTTATATGATAGATTTCTACAAAATGAAAAAAAAAATAAGAACCAAGTTCAAATTCCGTTCCCAACTCTTTATACCACAAATGATTACTTTCCAAACTCCTTCGATCGTTATTCCGCATCACATACTCACTTATTTCCTCTTAGCTCATTGGCTAATTGATACTCATACATTATAGCTCATTGGCTATTCACTTTATTCACTTTTTTTTTTAACAAACGAAACTTTCTCGTCACCCCCACACTTTGGATGAGCACACGCTACAAAAAATACAAATAAGAGTAGTGACCTCCTTCTTCGTTGAAACAACACATACACATATCAAAGTGTGGCCAACGTGTAATCATCAAAAAATAAATAGTTTTCGAACTTCAATTGAACTTGATTCGGGTAAGGCTAAGGTGTAAAGTGTAAAATATTTTTGTAATTTTCTGGATTTAATCAAAAGAAAAGAATGGCTCAGAAGGTGTAACTAAGGGTATCTAGCGTAAGAGATTAACGCTAACAAATGGGTTCCAAATACGAGGATAACTAACCGATGTGGTCGGCAAAAATATTTCTGTAAACGGATGGCCATTTGGTGTAAATCCTAAGTTGCCTCTTATCATTTGAATATATTTTATCACTTGAAAGTGATTTTAACCGTAATGCATAACAAGTACAAGTTCTAGAATCAACATAATCACCGTACACTCATAACGAAATATATAGCATAAGAAATGCTTTATACAAAAAGGCTCAAATCCTCACAATTTAAGAAAGGTTATAACATGTACTAGTAAATGTTATTGATTTTAAAATGAAATTGCTCTCATAACTTAATTAAATTCAAAAAAAAATTGAAATAACCTCATTTTTACCATTGAATCAATCTAGTTCTTTAAACTATATGAATTATGTGAGAAAATAACTAGAAAATCAAGGGCGAACGAATTCTAGTTACTTAAATCCAAAGTTCTACTAAACCTAAAAATTTAAAATTAAACCTATTTTCCTATTTTCTTCCCTCCCCCACACTTAAGTTTTGCATTGTCCTCAATGTAATAAAAATGAACTTCAAAGTAAAGGAAATAGGAAAAATTTCGTTAAAAAGGTACCACCAGGGTAAATACGCATGCGCATATTTGATCATAAATAAGCAAATGAGTTCTCCAACTCCAAATATTGATCAACAATAAGCTTCCGGTAATTCACCCCTGCAAAAACTGTAACTTAGAAAGGCGCTCACGATAGGCATGCTTTTCTTCCTTCTTCAACTTACTGAACTTAAGATTCTCATTGCTTTCCGATTGAACATTATAGGTAACCTTGCTCCTTGCATTTCTTTGAACATACTTAGTCACAATCGGGTTAACTCGAACACGCGACGAACTTGAAGAACCTACAACATTACTCTGTAGAAAACGCAAATATATGTTATTATAAGAGTATAAGAACCAACGCTACACGATTTAGAAGTCCAAAGAGCTCATTTGAAAATTTTTCAATAAATATTAACGAGCCCTCCATCCGATCGGTATTGGCTTCCATCCGATCGGATGGAGTAAAAAGTCTCTCCCAACCGATCAGTCGCAACCCGCAACTGATTCGGTTGGGGTTCTGCTGCAAATGAAAAAACTTTTTATTTTTGACTTTAATCGATTTCTAACAATTCCAAGTCTCTCCTAACCTGCATTTGAACACTTATGATGGTTTCTACAACTCCAATTCATTCCTATATCGATCCATAACATCTCCAAATGATTTCTTAATCAATTCTAGAACACCCAAGAACACTAGCAAATCATTCTCTTCAATTAGTGTTCTAATCAACAATGCACTATCCTAACATCACTAATTAACAAGCATATAACATCTGGGAATCATTAATTGCAACTTAATTCGATTCAAAGTTTTGACCCAATTCAATCTGAAAATTCAATTAACCAATTCTTCCTCAAAACTTAATCAATCAATCTAATTATTTTTGCAATGTATTCCTCTATGAATTACCCATCTATTCCTAAACAATTACATCTTAATTCGAAGTCTATCAAAAATACCCAAATCTTGACCTAATTCAATAAATCTGAATTAAAACCTAATTAAACCAAATTGACGATGTTACTTACTTGTTTTGGAGCCATGGATGATCTCTAAACACTCCTGCAACTTCTAGTTAACTTCTTATGGTCGAATTTAAGGACCCAAATATGGTGGATTGTGTGTGTGTGGGTTTCTTGTGATTTTTGAAATTGTGGGCTTATATATTCAACTCCATCCGATCAGCTTCATGATCCAACCGATTCGGATTAAGTTTTTGTAAAAATTCACTTTTCCTTGCAAATACACTTTGGTAAACTTGTAAAAGTAAACTCAAATGTATTTTTCCTTCAAAAATCCCTTTTTGTATGTAAATGTTCCACCGCACTTGGTCTACCAAAATTTGTCTAAGTCTATGACTACTAACTCTAAACAAAACTAACACTAAAACCCTCAACTAAAAACATAAACTCCATAATCATAAAAACTTAATAAAAAGAAGTCTTAACATAAACCTTAAAACTTAAAATTTAAAATAACTTAAATGCAAATATTAAAATACTAAAATGCATAAAAATTAAAAGAAACAAACAACTAGCACAAGTTTTGTGCTTTATTCTTCAACTTCTTGCACTTGATCTCCTTCATCCTTGAAAGTATTCATGACTCAGGATGTCTTTACTTTGAAATTTTCTGGACAACTTCCGGTTTGTCTTTTGTGTCTTAAACCTTCTTGCAAAATTCCTTCCACTTGGGCAAACAATATCGAATTTCACATGTCATTCCCCATCTCCATCTTCTTTCTTGTAAACACTCGGACCGTCGTGTCCCCACTCCTAAATTTTTGAGTTGGACCGGTAATGATCCAAGAAAATCTGTAAGTTTATTAAACACAAAAATATTTTTAAATGGGTTAAAGAAAGCCTCCATTGCTAGAGCCCTCTCCATTTCATCTTCGATATCAAAGAAACTAGGAGTAACCGGCCCATATTTAGGCCTACCTTCCTCATCTCTTCCTATTTCAAAACATCCCAAGTATTCTTCCTCATTATCTTTCTCATGCACTTCCTTTACCATTTTTCCTCTAGGTTTTAGGTAGCAAGTGTGTTTCAAAATCCCATCATCAATAGTCATCGTACCACGGCCCATGTCTATTATAGCCCCACATGTTCTTAAAAATGGTCTACCTAACAAAAGTGGTAATTCTTTGTCTACCGGTATGTTAAGTACTAAAAAGTCGGCTAAAAATGCTTGGTACCCTATTTTCAATCTAACATTTTTCACCACACCCATTGCTTTTCCTTGAGAATTGTCGGCCATGGTGAGATTAGATTGATTAGGTTAGGGGTTACTAAGTCCTAACCTTTTGTACAACGATATGGCATAACACTCACACTTGACCCGGTATCGGCCAATGCATACATAGGAGTTGTTCCATTTACCTTGATTGGTAAAACAAAGTTCCCCGAATCACTCATCTTCTTAGGTAATCCGTTCTCCACAATTCTTTCTCTTTCTGCCTAATCAAAAGTTTTGTCTTCTAGCCTAGATCTAGCCATCATGACCGCATCCAATTTCTTACGGTAGGTCATATAGTTATTCAACACTTCTATCACGGGCTTCTTTTCCATAATTTCATGAAATTTCATCTCCAAATTCTCCAAGATAGCCACCTTTTGTTCTTGAGTCAAAGGCTTAACGGTTTGTGGTGAGTTTGGTGGTGAATTAGATGATGATGATGATGAATTATCATTCTTTGGGGTGGAGGGTTGTGTTAATTTGTTAAGAGGTGCTTTCTTCCTACTAGCCTTTCCCATTTTAACAACTTCTTCCTTCTCTTCCTTGACTTCTTCCATTCCTTCACATAATTCCTCAAGCATCACATCTACCTCCTTTTCTTCTTCTAAATCGATGATATCAATTCTCATTTCACCAAGTGCAAAATCAACTTTACACTTAGTGGTAACAAGAAAATCCCTTCCAAATACTACCTCCGGCTCATCGGTGTTTCCATAGTCTAGATCAACAAAATCAACCTTAAAACTATGACCGTGAATATTCACTTTCACATCTTTCACTTTCTTTCTTCCGTAATCTTCATAATCAAGTCTAACAAACCCAAGTTTATCTAGCACATCTTCGGTAATATAATTGTCACCATACTCCATGTTTAATTGAGCATCCCAAGCTTTGTCCCCTTCTACACTACACGGTGTAGCAAACCTCATGTGTGGTGCATCAAAACTCCTCCTTAGGTGGAGCTCTTGTGAACACCACAACCTTATTCTTGTTTGGCAAACAAACTTGATTTTCTCCTACTTCATCTACCTTTTCAAGATCCATCTTAACTTCTTCCAACATGTTCTCCAAACGTTTCAAGGAATCTCCAGAATCCTTGAACATTTCCTCTAAATTCCTCAAATACTCCGAAACTTCGCTCAAACTTTCCATCTTACTAAAGCAAATAATAACTATAACATAACCACAAACACAAAAATCAAAATCATTAGCATTAAGGTTAGTCATAATCGAAACATACTTAAAAATGAAATCATATCAAGTAACCAACAAGTTCAAACACTCAAAACACTAAAACAACTAAAAATTGAAAAATTTTGAAAATTTTACCGACGCATCCATCTGATCGGTATCCATATCCATCCGATCGGATGGTTAATTCGTAAAAACCCAAAATGGCCCAGCCGAATCGGATGCGGGCAACATCCGATCGGTTGGGTCGAACAAAAAAAAATCTTTTTTTTTTTAACTCTAATTAACTTTAATATAATAACTAAGAAATAAAATTAATTATCTAGAAAAAGTTAACCCATAATTAATAACTTTAAATAAAACAAATTAACTCTACTAATAATTAACATTAACTAACAATATAAATGAAAAACTCTTAAACTACTAAACATAAAATTAAATATACTAATTACATTAACTACTATAATAAAAACTTAAAAACATTAAAACTAATCCTATGATCATCATTAATTAACTAATTAAGCAAATAATTAATTATAACTATTACTACACTTAAACTATCATTAAAGACTAAATAAAACAGAAAATAAATTTTTTATAAAAATTGTACCGTGGCCTCCAAACGATCAGATGTGTAACCATCCGATTCGGTTGGTTCAACCAAACTTTTTTTTTTTACTTTTTAACATGAATTTTCTAAATCAAAGCTTATAAAATTACAAATAAAAATCAAAACAAATCAATTAATATCCCCGGCAATGGCGCCAGAAACTTGATGTGCTCTACCGTGTACAAGTTTTAAAATTTATAAACAGATTTATTCGGTTCTCTTTTAACACATACGAGTAAGTATACTCTCCGTGATAGTAAAGGTGGGTAAGTCGAGATCGTCCCATGGGATTTGGTATTTGTATTAAATTATATCAAAATCTCATTTCCAAAATTACCAGCAACTGGAGCAGCAACATTCCCAATATGATTTCCAACAATCTGATTTCCAACAATCTGATCATCCATGAGGGCCACAAAATCATTCTCTTCTGCATTCAACTGAAACCCTGCCTTTTCCTTTGTGCCAACAACATTGCTTTCTGCAGATACTCTAGATCTTTCTTGTTCGGCATGGTGGGACAGTTCCTTGCCATGTGACCGACTCCCTGACAGTTGAAACTCTTAACTGGATTGCCCTAATTCTCATTTCCAAAATTCCTAGCAACTGATGGTGGTGGTTGATGATTTTGTTGAGCGGGTGCAGCGGAACGTTGTTGTAATGCATTTGTCAAAGTTCCACCATAGTATTCATCATATATAAACTCGAAGAAATTTTCCAGTTCTTGATTTGTATGTTTTTCAGTGTTAGTTAACTGAGCTCCTTGGGGTACGAATCCTGAACTAATATGTCCAGAAGTCTGACCGTTTGGTGCGGGTCCTAATCTATTATGATTAGAAGCCATCGGGTTAAGCGCGGGTTCTAGAGCGAGTCTCTCAGAAGCCATTTGTGAAATCTCGTCAAACTTCACATTCATCGTCTCCATTATCTTCTTAGTTCGTCTATTATACACCCTGAATGCCCTCAAGTATTCTGAATAACCATTGAAGATTCCAATATCACCCTTAGCTTTCAGTTTACCCATATCTTCTATGTCGTTTGTTGGATAGCACAAAGCGTCAAATATGTGAAGGTAAGAGATATCTGGTTTTCTGTTGTTGACTAGTTCATATGGGGTTTTATTGAATCTTGGATGGATTAGGGATCGGTTCTGAGTAAAACATGCAGTGGCAACAGCATCAGCCCATAAGAATAGTGGTGCACTAGAATATATCAGCATCGTGCGAGCAGCTTCCACAAGAGTTCTATTTCTTCTTTCAACTACCCCGTTCTGCTGTGGAGTTCTAACCACTGATGTCTGGTGTGTGATTCCAGTATCTTCAAAATATGTTCTTAACTCCTGGTTAGTAAATTCTATGCCATTGTTTGTTCTTACTATCCTTACTGGAGCTTGAAGTAGGACTTGAATTCGCTTTAGAAAGGTGATGATGATGCCTTGTGCTTCGTCTTTTGACCTCAGAAACTTTACCCATGTATATCTTGAATAGTCATCGACGATAACAAGAATATACTTCTTCCCATTAATGCTTTCAACTCTCATTGGGCCACTTAAGTCCATGTACAACAGATGCAACTTATCAACCGAACTGGGTACGGTTTTAGGTTTATATGTTGCCCTTTTGCTTTTTTCTTGTTCGCAGGGTGGACGTAGGTGATCTTTGGTGTATTTGAACTTTGGGAGACCGTTGACGATGTTGTCTTTGGCTAGCTTGTTGATGGTGTCAAAGTTGAGATGGGATAATCGTCTATGCCACAACCAGGACTTAGTTTCGCATGCTCTTGTCATGAGACAAATTGATGATAAAGAGGCCATTTGGTTTATGTCGATAGCGTATTGATTGGTGCCACGATTCCCAGTTAAGAGATCATCTCCAACCAAATTTCTAACGAAGCAAGTTGTTTCTCCTAAATGCAACCTCTAAATCTACATCACAAAACTGTCTGACTGAAAACAGATTGTGTCCCAACCCTTCGACATTGTAAACCCGAGTGATTAAGTAGTTTCCAAACTGAAGATCTCCATAACCCATAATAGCTGCAACATGATCATTTCTAAAGCGTACAGTTCTCAAGAACTTCCATACAAAGTTGATCAGCAGCTTTAGATTCCCGGTCATGCGCTTGGAGCAACCCGAGTCGACGATCCAAAGGCATATTTCGATAACCTGCCAAGAACAGATGATTTTGTATTTGGAAACCGTTTATCATTTGGTTCCATAGGGTTAGAGGAAACATTTGATTCACACTTATAGAAGGTTTCTATTGGTTCTTTTGAAACCGCTTTCAATTTACCATTAACTAGTATGAATTCTCTACTTATTGGTATCCATACACACAACTTAAGATAGTTCCTAGGCAATATGCTACTAGTGGTTGACCTAGATGCTGCAATAAGTCTTTTAACATATCTAGACCTAGCACTAGTTCCTGGAGGAACATCTTTCTATTCAGGCATAGCATTCACATTCATATTCTTAGAAATAATATCATCACAGACATTTTTAGATAAAGATTTCTTGCACATTAAACAAACAGGGCCATTACATGCACTAGAAACAGTACTTTTAACATTACATCCAGATGACATATGTTTCTTATTAGAAAGCGATAAATTCCTAGGGTGTTCTTCTACTTCTTCATTTTTATTCTTGCATCTACTCTCAGAGACAGGCGAGACTCTATTGTTCCTTGTATTGCTCCTAGGCTGTTGTCTGCTGCTCTGAGAGGTGTTTTCTACTCTTGTAGAAGGTAATCGCACACACATTAGGATTTATCTTGTTGTCTTTTGAATTTGTTTTAGCAGTCCTAGACTCTTTTGGATTATCTTTAATGCTCTTGTCTATCACCCTATATGTTTTAGATGTAGAGGCAGACGCAGTAGTGGGACTAATCCTATAAAGGCCAGGTGCTATCACATTCGGTGTTTCAAACAACTGCTTTCCCTTTATCAACTCTTTTTATTTTTTCACTTAGCTTAGGCAAGGGTGTTGGAGTGACTGGTTTTGTCAAATTATTTTTCACATCAACTTTTGGAACCATTTGAGAAATTGACATTTTTTGTTTAGCCAAAGTCGATGGTTTTGCAAACTTAGTTTCCTCACCCTTCCCTTTTTGACTTTCAGCTGAGACTTCAAAAGATCATTTTGTTCGTTCATGTTCTTGTAGGCAAGCTCATACGACAATTTGTCATATTTGCACTCCTTAGTTTTTCGATCAAGTTGTTTAAAATATGAGACATTTTCTTTTTCAAGTTTAATAAGAGCATTTTCATATTTTGAAACAATTGCAGAAGTCTCAGCTCAAAGTCTTTCATCATCTTCAACATAATATGTTTGGTAAATAATGGACATAATATCAGTTGACAGAACTGCTTCGAAGAGAGAATCATTGTGGTTTTCCAAGACTTTGATACGTTCAATGTTTTCATTAGCTTCCTTAACCAGGGATTTGTGGTCCTTGACAAAGTTAGCTGTTTCTTTTAAAATTTCATTTTCAACATGAATTACTCTCGCACTAATGTTGTTGAGTGGAGTAGTAATCTCTGTTTGAAACACCTTTTTCATTTCAATATGAAAACTTGAACACCAGTTGTTAATGCTAAGATTTGTTTTGGATTCAACAATACTTTGAAGTGTTTTCACTCTCTCTTTAAGATCATCCAAACATCTTCTAGCTTCACTTGTATTAAAAGGGTTGCTAGAGGACATTTGTTCCAAGTTTGAAAGATTTTTGGAAACAAATTATTTTTATTGTTGAAACAACTGGGTTATTTGAAAACCTTTGGTGTTTGTTGTTGTTTAACAAATTTTACTCCAGAAAGTATATTGAGTTTGTCATAATCAATTGGTTTAATTTCTGGGTTCATTTGTCTCATTTTGATTCTACTCTCTTCGGCAAGCTCAATCGTTTCATCAGAATCCCGAACCTTGGGAGAATCATGTTTAGCAAATATCACATTACCATTATACAAAACATTATGTTCTTTCTGAGCTTTCTTGAGTGTATAAGGATTTTTGCAACCGATAACCATTTTCTTCATTGTGTGCAAAAACGGGTTTGGATCTTTCATTAGCATATGAATTGTTTGAGCAGAATGACCCGTTTTGACAAGAAATCTTCCAATTTCTTAATTGTTTCTTGTTTCTCAATGATTTCATCAAAAAGATCATTTTCGCGTTTTGAAAAATTTGCTTTCAACTGTTTCTCTTCTTTTTCAAGATCATAACACGTTGATTTTTGTTTAGAAAGTTGGTTTTTTAAATTCGTAACTTCCACGTTTAGGGATTTTATTTTCATGTTTAAGTTAACATCAAGAGTGTCAAACTTGATTTTCAATTGTTTTTCTCTTAAAACGGAGGTTTTGTAACCAATTTCTAATTCTGATTGTCATGTTTTATTAAATTCAAAAGCTTTTTCATTTTCCTTATACCTCTCAAGCTCAGTGGTCAATTTCACATTTGCGGCCTTAACATCCCGATTGACCTTTTTGACTTTTTCAATTTCAATACTACAGTTGTTCAATAATGATTCAAATAACGCACGCGTTTCCTCATCATTCTCAGTATGTTGTGACTCAAGCCTCCATTAGTATTTATATCTGGAGTTGCCAAATTAATATTGCTACAACTTGGCGTGTCCATATATGTATCATAAGTGGGTGCTGGAGTCGCAGGATGCTGTTAATCATGAGGTGACATATCAAATATTTCATTATTGTGACATGTATTGAATGATGGTGCCTTAGAGACTGCATTGGTGTCATACACAGGAGGTAATTCAGAATCCGTATCATACTTAGCCTCCTGAAGATTTACCATGAAAATGCAGTTTGCATCAATATCTTCAACATCTTCCATATCATCCATGAGGGCCACAAAATCATTCTCTTCTGCATTCAACTGAAACCCTGCCTTTTCCTTTGTGCCAACAACATTGCTTTCTGCAGATACTCTAGATCTTTCTTGTTCGGCTTGGTGGGACAGTTCCTTGCCATGTGACTGACTCCCTGACAGTTGAAACACTTAACTGGATTGCCCTGATTCTCATTTCCAAAATTCCCAGCAACTGGAGCAGCAACATTCCCAATCTAATTTCCAACAATCTGATTTCCAACATTCTGACCCCTCTAGTTTCTGACAACTTGACCCATCTGATTCCCTGCATATTGACCCATCTGATTCCCTACATACTGCCCTGCATTACCCATCTGATATCTTGAAGCATATCCCTGCTGATTCCCCATAACTCCAACCATTTTCCTTAATGACCCATGTTAAAACTCGGCTATGCAATTTGCCTGTTGCGAGTGTTCGATGAAATCCTTTGGTTGTTGTTAGTTGGTGTGGAGTAGCGTCCTTGGAATGCCTTTGATAGAAGAGCAAATGACTGATTCAAAGCAGCACTAGACTCATCATTGTCAGTGAAATCTGGTTCTTGGTATTGTAGGTATTGTTGTTATGGGTAGAATTGTTGTTGTGGTAAGACAGCAGTTTGTGTAACGTAAGGTTGTTGCATGTAGTTCTGAGTGGAAGATGATGATGATGGTTGTGTTATCACTGGTACAGGTGTTGTTGTTTGAGCAAGTAGTGCAAGAGTTCCAGACTTCATTCGCCTCAGCCTGGTTTTGCTTTAGGAAATCATAGAGCTGATCATAGTTCACTTGGTGAAGATCCTTGGTTTGGTTGACAATAGTGACGAATCGTCCCCATTCTTCTGGTAGATTGTTGATGAACTTGATGTTTTGAACAATTTGTCTTGGTGTCAACTTGTTTCTGATGAGCTCGTTCATTAGGGTGCAAAACCTGGTGTAGTAAGATTCAATGGGTTCCGCTGGAGTGGATGTGAACTTCTCCAATTTAGTTAGAAGCTTGTTTTCAACATCTTGTTGGCCAATTTTTGTGCCATGACAAAGCCTTCTAACTCGTTCCCACATATCATAAGCAGTTTCACAACTATCGACAGCAGCAAAGATCTCACTTGGTAAACCAAGTTGAATTAAGTGCATTGCCAAGTCATCAGCTGCAATTTGCTTCCAATCCTCTGTTGTGTATTCATCTTCTTTTTGTTCACGAAGGAATGGTAGGACAGGAGGTGTTGCATTTGGATCTTCAGGGTCTTAAACTTGACGAGGCTTGAATGGTCCATGTTGAATGGAGTTGAGCAGGAGTTTACCTTGTCCATCAGGTTTAGTTTTGATGTAGCGAAGCATACGACTCGTCCATGGAAGATATCCACCTTTTTCAAGCATAGGAGGACGATTTTCTGCACCGGCTGCATGAATCTTTTGCTGAATAGCCATTGATGATGTTTCGTAAGATAAAGTTGAACTTGGATCGTTGCAACGAAATAGGATTTGTGATTGGTAGGTTAATATCAGTTGTTGTAGTGAAGCTTTGGTCTTGAACTTATGATCGTTTGAAGTTACTTGCAATTTAGATAAACTAGGGCAATTTAGACAAAAATCTTAATTTCGACAAGACTATAATTTAGACAAAATCAAATGATCACAATTTCGACAAAGTTATGAAAATTACAATTCCGACAAAATCACAATTTTGATAGAAATCTCAATTTAGACAAAATTATACAATTTTGACAAAATTTCAATTTCGATAGAGATGTGCAATTTAGACAAATTTGTAATTTAGATAAAAAAATCTATCTAATTTTTACAAATTAGAAGATGTTTCCTTTGTCAAAGTATTCCACACACTTGTACAAGCACGGGAATACCGAGTTCTCGTTTGATTTCGAAGAAATCAAGTTTAAGTCATATTTAGATAAATTTCTGAATTGCGACAAATCTGTGACTGAATTGCGATAGATGTATCAATTGCGACAAGTCTTGTTGATTTGCGACAACAAATTGCAACAAAACTTTCAATTGTGACAAAATCTGGAATTCCGATAAAACTAGTAATTGCGACAGATTCTAGGATTTGCAACAGAACTTGTAATTCCGATAGCTACCGAATTCCAACAGAATAGTGACAATTTCGAAAAAACCCTAGAATTTCCGATAGACCCACAATTTCGATAAGCCACAATTTCGACAATCCCTTATACAAGGAATTTCGATAAGTCCTTAGTTGTCTAAATTCGACACTGCAACAATTTAGATAAACCCCTTTCTGTCTAAATTCATCACCAATTTAGATAAACTCTTGGTTGTCTAAATTCGTCCACAATTTAGATAAACCCTCTTTTGTCTAAATTCAGCCACAATTTAGATAAACCCTCTTTTGTCAAAATTCAGCCACAATTTAGATAATCCCTCTTTTGTCTAAACTCATCCACAATTTAGATAAACCCTCTTTTGTCTAAATTCTTATACAAGAATTTCGACAAGTGAGCAATTCGATGAAGATCCAAAAGCAAGTCACAAATAATCTTCTAAGCCTTTTTCCACGATCAAATAACTTCAAAAACCCGTAATTAACAATAAAGTTCTAACCTTTATCGCCTATTCTAACTTTTAACACTTTTTCGATACAAAATAAGAACTTTTAACGAGACTAAGTAAATTTTTGAAGCTTTTGAAACGAAAGATAATCCAAAACTTACTACTTTTTCGTAAAAACTAAGAAAAGCAACAACTTTTTAACCTAAACTTGCGTAAAAAATAAAAACTTTCACACAAAGTTCACGTTCTATGGAGAAGAACGAGACTTTATGCTATTTTTTGATCAAAAAACAAAAATAACAAACTCCTACAATGTTGTTTGGCTATATGATACCACTTGTATGACACGAGATCAAACCTTAACTATGTATATCGAATGGTACTCTAGCAAGAAAGCAAGATATACGGATCGTATATGTTTATGTTTACCGAATATGTATTAGATTAAATAAGAGATGAAGAACAATAAAACACATACAAGAACACACACACACTCCCACCTTTACACCTCTTGAAGCACACTAACTTATGAGGTGGGAGCATGTATTTATACACAATAAGAGATGCTCTAAAGGGCTTTATGTTGGGCTTTGGTTGGGCCTTGTCTGAATGGATTGGATTACTTGTTTACTTGCTAACTTAAACTCTAACTTATTAGCTTATAACAAGAGCCCACTTAGCCTAGACTATTACATAGTTTTTACATACGACACAAAGTTCTAATATACAAAATGACCATCACTTTTCCAATGCTAACATTGTCTGAGTAGAGTGTACCGTTTCGAGAAAATTTCCTTGAACATGACTAGGCCGGGTTGTAATTTCAAGCTAGTCTAACTAGTGATGTAAGCGTGTCTCGAATCGGTCTTGTTCACTGAAAGTGGATCAATTCAAAAGTGCGAACTCTACCCAACATGTACAAATTTATCTTAAAAATGTATGGGCACATGTGAAGGGGGAGTATTTCTAAAAAGAACTAAAACTCTCAAAGTGTTAACAAAATAATTTTATGAATCACAAACACTTTGAGAGATTTTCAAATGATTATTTGTTATGGCAACATAGGATAGTCATGGAGTTATAAGGTGACTAAGGTTAGGAAATAAGTCCTATGATCCGCCAGAGCCGGAGGGATCTACCCAAGGACAACACCAATAGTTTAGTACTAGAAGTCCTTAGGTATGACTGAAAAAAGGAGTAAAGAATGAAAGGAGAAAGAAGGGGTTGAAGAATTAAAAAGAAAAGTTATGAAAAAGGGTGAAAACAAATAGCCCTCCAAATGTTCAACCTTAGGGCAGAAACCGGGTTCAATTCATATGCTACTGGTTGTTACTAAGGTGACACCGGTATTGAAGACAAAGACGTCATGGACCCAGTGATGCACTGCACTTAACCTTCTAAGCCACTCAAGTTCTCTCAAAAGGACTTGTTTCATTCTCACGGGGAACCCTGCATAATCTATCGACCTCTCATTACGAGTTGTGTTGATATTGAAACAGGAGAAACTGTCCAACCTCGAATTACTAAAATTACACTCATCGAGTCTAGAGCCACGAGATACATCAAAAGATCTCATAGGAACTCATGATATTTCTACACTGGATGTTCTACATTAAGGAAACCATTTGTATATTTTAGAGTCCTACGCAGATCCTAGCAATCTGCCAGAACATTTATGAGAGAATTTACAATTATGATTCTCAATGATTGAATGGAAATTCCGGCCAAGGTCAACATCAAATAGTCTTGACAGCAGGTCACTTCGGTAATCCCTTGTGGGTTACGCTTATTGTTCGCAGTGGTTTCAAATGGTCTACAGTCATGGAGTGATACCTTGGTGTACTCCAGCGGCTCACCTGAATCGTTGATATACTTCGGTATATATATGTAAGCCCTCTTGGGGGTATCCAATTCAGGAATAGCCTTTGTAAGGATTAAAGAAAGTTTTCACACTATGACAATAATGATCTTGAAGTCCAAACCTGTAAGTGTTGGAAACTTTATTCCTAACTGTTTTCGTGCAGGTACACATGGAGAACCGTAGTTCCAGCTGAGACCATTACTACCACCATTATCATCAATGACATTCCATCTCCACATGCTCATACCAACATCAGAAAGTCATTTCAAAGTTAAAAAGAAAGATCTCATCTAAGACAATGCAAAAGTTCAAAAGTTAATTATCAAAGATAAAAAAAATGAGAATCACTTGAATTACAAAGATCAAAGTCAAAAGAAGTATGAGCATGGTGGAAAAGACGTAAAGACACCAGTGACAAAGATGCTGATGAAAGGAAGACTACAACATTATCATATCACACATAACAAGAACAAAGAACAAAGATACGAAAGACGTCAAAGCCAAATAAGCAAAGAAGACGTCAAGCAACCTTTGATGATCAACCCTTAGGGGGAGATTTTTGGGAATACATTTTATTATTATCAGGTGTTGTTCATTCAATTATGTAATAGGTTGCTTAGTTATAAGGCTTATATGTTAGTTTAAATTAGTAGGCTTATGAAGTAAGCCCATGAGCCTATGTCTTAGTCCCATTTCATGAAAAGAAGGAAGAGGGTGTGTTGCCCTAGCTTCCATCCCTATAAATACTACTTGTATCATACATTTATCTTGTTGGTTATTTCATTATCTATACTAAACCTTCGTCCATTTATCTTTCATATTGAAGTAATCATCCACCTCTCATCTCTATCTCATTTCTATACTTGTGTTCTTATATTATGGTGACCTAACAGTTATGGACTTTGGTTCATGGGTCATGGGTTTTACCCATTGTGATGTCATGCATGATGTAATGCACATTAGTGCACATGGGTCATGGGTCATGGGTATTGGGTTATGGATAGTCCAAGCCATTTTACTAGTATATTACATTTAACTAGTTGATTCTAAAGAATGTATTTTATGAAAATGTAAGTAATAAATATTACATATAAGTGTTTCATAAAAATGGTTTTGGTTTTATATAAACTATTTTACTAGATGTGTTTAATGGTTTATTTGGGTTTTGATCATAACGCAACATAACAAACATGTACGAACCTGTATTATAGCATACAAGGACTTGAGTCGTCGAGAGATGTTGAATGTATGTTGAGAAAAAATATGATTACGAGTAACTTGTACATTTTACGTTATGTATTACAAGTTACATGGTTTGTCATCAATCAAAACAAACGAGACTGTATAGATTAAATATCGTAATATTTGCACTAACAATCTCCCCCTTTTTGATGATGACAAAATATATGTAAACGTAATAGATAGGTAAAATGTTAAAGTTACTTGTGTCCATACTTCCTTTACATTACCTTCTTCGTTTACACTCTTCTCCCCCTTTTGTCAAAACAAAAAGGGTTTGTTCTTGGAGTTTAGACTTGATTTTTTCCTAAGAATGCAAGCTTGCATCATCCCTCGTGAAGTTAAATAGAAAACCTATTATTTCTCCACTAAGCCTAGCAACACTTCTCTTGAAGCTTTTAAGACTTGTATGAAAGAAGCGTGATATCGTTTTGTAAGAAGAACCTTGAGAAACATAAGAAAAAGAAAGCTACAAGAAAGTTATAAGAATGATCCTTGGATCTGAGGTTAGAGAGAAATCAGAATAATAGAGATTAGAAGAGAAAAGGAAAGTGAAGGAATGTAAGTTTGCTCCCCCTTGACGAGTGCTCCCCTATAATGAGGGCGTCAAGTAATTAGGAAAACGAGATCATTGCAAAATGTGCAATGATTATGCTTAGACGAAAGCTCCCCCTTGTTGAGGGCGTCCAGTACTCCTTGTGTGTTTTGAAAATCTACAAAACAAAAATTATTGCAAAACTATATTCGTCCTTAGATGAGTGAGTCATACGATGCACTCTATAGATGCTCGACAAAAGCTCCCCCTTGCTCGAGGGCGTCAAGAGGAACCTACAAAAAGATGAGTAAACTTCATCCAGAGACAAGTATGCCATATACAAAACCGTGTATATGAGTGAACCTACAAAGAAAAGATTATTTTAAAATTTCGTCTGTAGACGAGAATGTCATACACATCAAAGTGTATGTGAACCTACAAAGAAAAGATTGGTGTCAAAAAGAGAATAATCCTACTACTTGCATCATCGTGGTTGGTTTAGAGGTTGTAAGGATCTTCAAGGTAGAAAGAATGTATTTGGGAATGAGACGCATTTCATTACGAAATTCACTTGGCTTTTGACAACATAGATGTTTGTAGAAGATGGTTCAATGACCATGGATTGTAGTGTTAGTGAGACACTGGTAGGATGTGGTTGAAACAAGTAGGTTGTAGTTGAAGATTGTTAGTTCTCGGAGGTTACTCTTCTGGAGAGTTCAAGAAAGGATGAGGTGAGGTGAAGAGTGAGAGAAGTCGAGGTTCAAGAGGTGAAACTCATGTAGGTTGTGTAGATATGGGAGTGTTTTGGGGTGTAGGTTTAGAAGATGTTGGTTTAAGAGATGAAAGTGATGGTTTGATAGAGTGGAGTTGTTGTGGTAGACATGATGACTCTATAAGTAGTGGAAGAAGATGGTGAAGATAATGCAAGATGAGGAGTATGATAAATGTGCGAATGAGCACACATTGACTTGATGATGAACTCGACCATTGTCAACCTACACAAATCCAAATGAGTTAGTACAAAAGGAAAACAATTTTGTCAACTAGTACAAATAGAGAAATTGTTCACATAATATCATGGAAACCAAAGAGAACACATAAATAGTCACATATACGGAACACATAAAAAAATTCTTCTTCCATGAATGTCGCAACAAGCTTTAAAGAGAAAGGCTATAGAACAAGGCATTAAAAGAAACTGATAATCCTATGTGTTGAGCTAGTGTTTGAGTGGAGAAAGGAAGATTATAAGTGAAAGAGTTTGTTTTTAACTACTCTGTTTGCCCGGATCCACTGGATCCTTCTCAGAAGGGATCCGGCTAGCTTTAGCCTAGCGATCCGGCTACTAGAGACATGAGAGAAGGGATTTGGTTGAGCATTTTACGTGTACTAGCTAATATAGGCTGGTGTTATGATTGAAAGAAGGTTGCTTTAAGTGATAAAGGTCCTGAGAACTTAAGTTAATGAAGAGATGTGACTAGTGATGGGTTTTATAGGGAAATGAGATGAAAAGAAGCCTAATGAGTGATCAAGAGCTAATTTAGTTGGTTAAGAAGGCATCCAATGTTGATAGAAGTTAAAGACTGGTGGTGGAGAAAATTAGAAAATTTCTTAAAATTCATAAGAATTAAAAGATTGATTTTTTAGACCATTTTAAGGAGAAGATGGCTAATATAAATTTATAAAAATTATTAAGAATATGGAGATAGTTGGATTAGGATTAGAGAAAGATGGTGTAAGCACCAGAATGGAAAGTTGTTGAGTTTTGGAGAAATGATAAATCATAAACATCCTAGAGGAATCCTAAGTCATGTTTTAGGAAGGTATGGGATCTACTGAGGCTGAGGAGAGCTTATTTGTGACTAAAAGAGTATTAGAAACTGATCTAATAAGGTCTAGAAAGTGAGAGAGAGGTAGAAAGGTATAAAATATATGTCTGTTCAACCGGTTGGTTCCTCCGTTATCCCAAAGGGATTCGGCGTCTGAGAACTAAAACAACACAATGGGCTCGCGAAAATAACTTACACATATCAAAACTCAAAACAAGTTTTCATAATAGTAAGTGTCTAAAGAGACGGTCTAGATTAGTACATCGTTTGCACTAACAATGGCGTGCAAGGTATGTGTCAAGAGTGAAGAGGATATGTGATAGTGTTCTTTAGACAATAGAGTTGTGGCATGCTAGTTTAGGATAATCCTAGGCTTCATTTAAATTAAGATCCAGAAGGTGGAGTTGTTGTTTGTGGATATGAAGGAGTTGTGTTTAGAAGAGTAAGTGTTGGATTAGAGAGGCTTGAAGCAAGTACGGTTTAGTTGGTTTTAGCTAAGAGATGTTTACCTATGTGTTTAGAAGAGTAAGAGACACATGTATATGCGTTTTTAAAAGATAATTATGTGAATGAATTTCCCTCCCCCAAGAAATAACGAAGATAAGGAATTAGATGCTTAGAAGGTTGTTTCGGTTTAATGAAGGCAATGAGCTAAGTATAGTCATTACTGATGGTGATTAGCATAAAATGAACTTCATCCTTGAAGTCATGTATCTCTTCTCGATCAAAGCAAGATAATCGCTTGATGAGGCAAGTGGTTGTGATTGACTAACAAAAGAAAAATCAAATTTACTACTTGTTTGATTAGTAATCCTAAGACAATGCAAAGTATTGCCATTGTAAACTTACGTTAGGAAAACATAGGAGTAGAGATTTTTCAAGTGAGAGAATGAATATGAGACTATTACTAGCGGTGCTCAATTAAGGCTAAACATGATCATTTTTACGGGTGATTCCAAATACCCAACTTCCCTAAGCAATTCAACCGTTAGGTCAAATTGAGTTTCTAGTGCAATAAGTTATCCAGTATTCATTCTCAAGTTAGGAAAATTTGTATTCCTACAATGGCCTATCTAAGAGTAACAATGATGATACTTTGCTTCGTTTTATTATCGTTATGCATAACAATTAAGGTGACGAAGATGTATGTTAAAAAGTTTATAAATTGGTGTGATGATATTTAGAGTTAAACAATATGTTTTAATATAGAGTGTGGGATGTGGGGTTTCAAATTATGTTGTTGGGAAGCTTGAGTTTGGATTTTCGGATATGACCAATTATATTTGCGTTGCAAAATAATCTACTTGAGTATTTCGGATGAAACAATCAAGTTGTCAATCCTACTATAAGCTTGGAATGCGATCATGGAGAAGAAGACGAGAAAGTACATCATCAACACAAGTGTGGGTTATGATCCGAAGTACATTCTTGTTGTTTCAGAAAACAACAAAAGAAAAAGATGAAATCAAGAAATCAACGAACATATAAGCACATAATACACTTATGTTGCACAAATAACAAACTTAACAAGAAGTCATATAGCATATTACATGTTTTAAATATTATTCAACTTATATGTCTTATTCAAGCATTTAAGAGAAAAAAAAACATTTTCAACATAACTAGATGTTATCCCAAACATTCCTTCAAATAGCACATTGATTAGTAAATATTACTAAATCGACAAACAAGTGAATGAATAGCAAGGTAAGGAAACCACATATGTTACACAAACAAACAGGCACAAAAAAACTATAAGCATATGATCAAGTAATGCAAGGTAAAACAATTAATCATTTAGCATAGCATACGAAAGTTCTTTTCATAACATCGTGTTAAATATAAACATGTATACCAAGCTTGATTAGTTTTCCTTTATATTTATGAATATGACCAAAACATTAGATTCAAAAGAAAACATGCTAATATTCAAAGATGAAGACATCCGTCTCCAATTAGACCAAAAGTTTGTGCAAATGTTATGACCGGAAAATGACTTTCTATTATAAAAAAAAGATTCTATAAAATTTTGTTATGAATCAGTTTATGAAATTATTTTTATAGGAAACTAGACTCAAATACCTTTAAAATGATAGGTAGCACGACTTTTACGGACTTACGGTTAATTAGTTATGAATTTTTGAAGTTTATAAAAAACTGTCCTTTGTGCACATGGATCCCGATCCCTCCAAGGATCCCTTTGATAAAAAAGGGATCCGCGGATCTGACATAGATTCACAAAACACATATTTTGACCCGACGAAAAGGTTTAACCTTTGTAGACTTTTTAGTGAACTTATATTACCCATTTTAATCTTTATTCAAGCTTGAATAACAAGATATCTAACAACAAAAACTTCAGAGGAAAAATCAATAAAACACTTTTCATATTATGCTTGACTTCAACGAAAATTTGATACAAGGACCTTACTTGGTTTTAAAAAATCATTTGTTTTCAAAACAAGAGCCAACCCGCTTTGATACCAATTGTGGAAACGATATAGAAACGGTAGAGGGGTTTGAATACGTTTTCGTTTCGAACTTAAAAGCTTTTGTATCAAATATAGTATAAATCAAGTTTCACCATTATTAGTCAGGTTTATATTTCTTTCTTAAAAACATCCTTATGACAAATTTCCGATCAAGGTTGACGTAATATGTAAAGTGTCAACACAAAGACAATCAACAATATAAAGCAAGAATAAAAGTAAAGCGATAAGTAAGAAGGATACACAAACCAACATGAGGATTTATAGTGGTTCGGTCATGAAGCTTCTCTTCGCCCTATTCCACTCCCCGAGTATCCAACTCGATAGTTACTTCACTAGATCAACAAGCTCCATTTTCGGTGGGTGTAACCACTCGTAAAATCCCACATTATAATAAACTATCTTACAGAATACTTATCATTTTTCTACATGTAATTTTTTTTATTTTATTTACTTGATCATAATTACTATCTCATGTGACGTAACTCACATCCTCGATAAATGTGCTCTCACACGGACCAACATAAACCTACTTAATGTTTATTTCATAAAATCCTACGATTACCATTTACCACTATACGATGAATTCGTTAACAAACGTACAAAACCAAACACTTCTTGCCTATTAGAGTTTCTAACAAAACCCTAAATTATTATAACAACAATCACTGATAACTAAACCTTAAAATACTAAATTATAACTCGTTTAAACCAATGTACAAGTTACGATAGCACAAAAACCCTAAATCCACTTTAACTCCCGATACAAACCCTAATTTCATTAAACTATGATTTTATGTACTAAATTTACAAATCCTAATTAATATACATATATAATTTTTACAAATTATAAATGTACAAGTCTTTCAAGCCAAGGTAAACGTCATTTATGCATAAAAACTATATATTAATTTAACCCTAAATGTATTCATTTTAAAGCCCATTGTTCAAGTATTTTACGCACCAACTTTAAAAATAAATTTCTTAAACTTATTTAGTATAAATACAAGTCTCAAAACCTAGTGTACAAGTGCTTAATGCACAAAATCCAAAAATCTTATTTATATACTTTTAAACTTAAAAAAAATTACATATAATGAATATAACTTAACCAACCAATAAAAATATATTTTACATAATACTTACACTATAATACCACCCTATTAAGCTCATAGTACAACCCTTATAAGCACAAACCAAATTTCTTTTCTCTTCTTCACAAATTCGACACATATATAAATATATAAACCCTTATTTAATTTCTAATCAACAAATACATAAACTAAACCCTAAACCAACCTAATTATTTCTCTTAAACCTTAAGTACAACACCCTTTAGCCCAAGGTACCACTCATTTAAGCTATTCGATTCCCATTTCACTTGTCCTAGTTCGATCCTCACAAAATTTAAACCAAACTAGTACCACATTTAAACCTAAGTAAATTCTGCACCATATGTTCTCTTCTATGTCCTAAATTTCTACACATCAGCATGTTCCCTAAAATATCACCTTGGTAGTTACCTTCTTTGGTTCAAAATACAAACACATCACCACCCTTACAAACACACCACGAAATCCCTCCCCCTCCATCCACTTGTCCTCAAAAACCCCAAGCCACATCTCCTTGTTCCCTCTTCACCATAACATGATGACATAACACTTTCTAAAACCCTAACTCATCCCTCCTTATAAATATCGAACCAAACACCCTCATTTTTTTCTCACATCATTCGAACCCAATAAAAAACAGCCTACACTCAATTGCTACTGCTTCTATAATCCATTTAGAAGCTAAGGAGAGATCCTAGGAAGGCTTAGAAGAAGAAGAAACCCTTGGTGACCAATTCCCAAACCATTCGCCATATATATATATATCCATAATCGAATAAAAACTCAAGTTGCGTGCCGGAGACGTTTATCAACTCTATTTAACTTTGTTTTCCATCCAGACTGTCAAGGTGAGTTCATAGTCCCACTTTTTATACATTTTCCAAACTTGTGGGGAGATACATGCTACTAAACCGAACACAAGTATTTTTATGTATGCTTTCCTGATTAATATTGTCTAAGTTACCTATTGCCTAAAAGACCTCCCATCATGGACCATTAATCACCTGCGGGTGAGCGCGAATATTATGGATAGATCTATTGGGTTTGACAACCCCTTTGTGTTACCGAATCCTTTCAAAATGGTTGGAAGCAGTATGATTTTTCAACTCTAAAATCTTGAACATACTGCTAAGTCAAATAATTTCTTAAACAAGGATTTTCAAGAGATTCACAAAAACCATCCATTGATGGGTCATGAATCAAAATGTCCACTGATTCACCTCTCATAGGAGTTAACACACCTAGAAGTGATGAGGACAGCAACTTAAACTTTTAAGAATTGATGGTTTCATGTACAAAATTGTCTGACAACAAGTTCACATTAATAGATCAGTCAAAGGTACATAGTGAGATCTTCCAAACAAGGGGAGGAAACAAAAGTTATTTGCTTCAGGGGAGGTTATAATCTCAGAGAAGGAAATAATTGCCCAGAAAAGGAAGAATAAACCAATATATGGAAGGAGAAGACAAGAGCATACAAGATGATGATGTAGAGGTTGAAAATGATTAGAATAGATCAAATATCTAGAAGGGATGAAGCATTTCTAAAGGAGAAAGTTCTATCTAGATCAAACGAAGGAAAGTTTCAATTCCAGTTCATTATGTTTGTTTATCACTTGCAAAGGCATGCTGATAGATGATTTCACTTGTTGAAATCATTGCCTCTTACAATTCCTCCATCCAAGGAAATTGCTGAAGTCAAAGAAGAACAAAGCAGATGAGTTCAGAATAGAAGAATAGTTCAGATTCATGAAGTGTTTGAAAGATCTTCACAAGTCCTCATTTAATTCAGAAAACATGTTTGAAATGATTCACATGTTTAGGGGAGGATTGTTGGGAATTAAATATTCTGAAGTTAGAGTATAAGAAAATACTTTAAGAAGAAGGTACTGCTGGTTCATGATCAAGGTACTGCTAGTACATCAAGGTACTGCTAGAACAAGAAGGTACTGCTAGTTCAAGTAGAAGGTACTGCTAGTAGAGAATGGTACTGCTGATCAGTGAGTCATAGAGCTGCTACAAGGATAAGATCGAAGAAGATATTATTTGTATGAGTCACTCTTATGCAAAAATAATATCTAGATATGTTCTCAGTCAACAAGTTGATGCATGTGCTTGCATTAATTCATTTGAACAACTTGAGAGATATAAACTTCCATACGCTAGCTCGACTTGATCTTTTCTAAGACAAGTGTTGATTAGACTTAAAGTAATATTGTAAGAGATCTCTTGAACTATAAAAGAGATCTTAGACTAGTTAGTGATACACACACATGTGAAAATACAAACTCATATCTGTTAAGACATAGAACAAACAAAAACATATATCACAAATCTAGAAACATAAGATTCAAGGTCTTTGTAACCCTAGTGATAAACACAAGATCACTCGTATTATTTTGAATAATATTGAATCGTTTAGTGATAAACTTTCTTTGTTCATTGTTAAGTAACAAACATAATTCTTCCATTTCCATAACATACATAACCTTCTAAGTGTGATTAAGTAAATTCCGCGTACTTAATCATATAATCTCAATATATCATTACACACAAAGTATACAAGGTTTAACCACCTTAACCGTGTGTCGTAGGTCCTCTCACACTTTATCTGGTACAAAGCTAAATACCAGGTCCTTAAACGGAGGACCAAACCGACACGACGCCGCCTACACTTTATCTGGTACATGACTAGATACCGAGCTCTTCCATGAGGTTAAGCCAAACCTTTGTCGCCTACACTTTATCCAGTACAAGGCTAGATACCGAGTTCCATTACAAAGGAGGAACCACTACCCGATCAACACAACACATCATGAGGGACCAACGCCCTACTACACCAATCTACACAACACATCTATGACACCCATTATGTTTTGTTGCCCAACATAACAAACCTTGTATTTTATGGCACAAACACATAAACTATCTAATCTAGTTAGAGATATAAGAAGAAGATACATGAGAAGATCCAAGACAATGTGTCTAATGGATATGAATGACTAAACTAAATGAACTTCCTTTAATAGAAAGCCTTCAATGAAGATCACAAGTTCCCTAAGCTTGTTGTGATAGATCTTCATGTATGTATGGTTGTGGTTGATGAGGATGCAAGATCTATAAGGTTGCTTTGGAAGATCACTTCAGTAGGTAAGGATGCAAGATCTCTAGGCTTGCTTTGGAGGATCACTTCGGGAGTATGCTTACGAAAAAATGAAAGTTAGAAGCATTATTATCATATGAGGAAGAAGGTGTTTTACATGTTTTCCTACTGATCTAAATGTGTAGAAATGGTGGAGAGAAAGTGTGTGAAAGGTATGTCTAAATGGTGAGAATGGTTTGCTATTTATAGGCAAAAAAGAGAAAGTTGTTTACTGTTCACCGGATCCCTTTGAAACGGATCCGGCCCTTGTAAACCAAGGGATCCGCGAGGGATCCAGCGACGCTCCTCTTTATTTGGGTTATGGGTTATTGTTAATGGGTCATAGGTTATGGGTTATGGTCCATGGGTCATGTGATGTCATGCAATATGTCAAAGACATCTTGGATCATGGTTTATGGACTTTAGGTCATAGGTCATGGGTTTTACCCATTGTGATGTCATGCATGATGTAATGCACATTAATTCACATAGGTCATAGGTTATGGGTCATGGGCTTTTGGTTATGGATAGTCCAAGCCATTTTACTAGTATATTACATTTAACTAGTTGATTCTAAAGAATGTATTTTATGAAAATGTAAGTAATAAATATTACTTATAAGTGTTTCATAAAAATGGTTTTAGTTTTATATAAACTATTTTACTAGATGTGTTTAATGATTTATTTGGGTTTTGTTCATAACGCAACATAACAAACATGTACGAACCTGTGTTGTAGCATACAAGGACTTGAGTCGTCAAGAGATGTTGAATGTATGTTGAGACAAAATATGATTACGAGTAACTTGTACATTTTACGTTATGTATTACAAGTTACATGGTTTGTCATCAATCAAAACAAACGAGACTGTATAGAATATATATCGTAATATTTGCACCAACTGTTAGCATTAAAGAAAAGTGATGGTCATTCTAGTTTATTAGAAATTTGTAACGTGTTGTAGATAGGTTAGTTAAATGGGCTATGGACTTGGTAAATCTAATATTCCATAAGGTTTAATGTAAAAGCCTTCTTTATCATATGTAAACCAAATCCATAACAAAGCCCATCCAAGGCCCATGAGGCGTCATTTTAGAAGTATAAATACCTCCAAATGGTCTCATTTGGAGGTGTGCTTGAGTGTGTAAGTGTGTGTTTTATGAATAAAGTTCTCTAGTTTCTCTCTCTTATTTCTCTCTCTAAAATGCATCTCTCAAGTCACCAAACCGAGCTTAATATTACGTGATATTGTTGAAAATCTAAGGTCCTATAATTGGTATCATTCGTCTAACAATGATCTAGGAGTGTGTTTTGTTTTAACATTTTTTTTCTCTTCGAGTTAGGGTTTTTTTTAATTTTTAAAAACGCATTAAAAACGTTAAAGGTCCTAACTTTATGATAGATTAGGTTGTATTTGGTCAGATCTGGTAAAAACGTGGATTAAAAAACGTGTTTTGTGGTGTTTTTGGGTGATTTTTGAAGTTAATATACGGTATTCTTCGAGTAAGGATGAATTTCTCCGAGTAAGGATGAAGTTCTTCAAGTAAGGGGTTGAATTTCTTCGAGTTAGGTTGAATTTCTTCGAGTTAGGTAGAAGTTCTTCGAGTTAGAAAACTTCTTCGAGTAAGGATTCTTCGAGTAACAGTTATTCTAAGTTCTGTTTATATTTTTCGAGTTAGGAAATCAGAACTTCTCCTCTTATATCCTTCTACTAAGGGGTTATATACTTCAAGTAAGAAAATTCTTCGAGTAAGCAATTTTCTTCGAGCAAGGATTTAAGTCTTTGAGTAAGAGCCTTTGACTAAGATTCTTCGAGTAAGAACCTTCGATTAAGAGTATTCGAGTAAGAATCCTTCGAGTAAGAACCTCCGAGTAAGGACAAAACTTCTAACGGCCATAACTTTTGAATCGTAACTCTGTTTTCAGCGAATTACTTGTCAAAACGACCGTGAGAACGAGAAGAACGACACGTTTAATCAATCTATGTTCATTTAACCCAACCTTCAAGGCCCAAATCCACTCCGAAAAGAAGTTATCAACATTTTTTCCATTTTTAGACCAAATTTTCCCTACAACAACTTGCATTAACCTACAACAAACACAACTCCTACATCGTTGAATCAATCCAAGATCAACTTTATCACAAATACATTCATCAATGGCAACTTAGCAAGACATTCATGCAGCCGGTGCTGAAAATCGTCCTCCTATGCTTGAAAAAGGTGGGTATCTTCAATGGACAAGTCGCATGCTTCGTTACATCAAAACCAAGCCTGGTGGAAAACTCATGCTCCAATCCATTAAGCATCGACCTTTAAAGCCGCGACAAGTTGAAGACCTTGGAGATCCCAATGGAACACCTCCTGTTCTACCACATTTTCGTGAACAAACAGAAGTAAAATACACAGATGATGATAAGAAGCAGATCGAAGCTGATGATATGGCAATGCACTTAATCCAACTAGGATTACCTCAAGAGATCTTTGCTGCAGTCGACAGCTATGAAACTGCATATGATCGATATGTTGGAAAGAGTTAGATGGCTATGTCATGGAACATAAATTGGGCAACAAGATATAGAAAACAAGCTACTAACTGAATGGGAGAAGTTTACATCCACTCCAGGAGAATCCATTTAATCCTACTATACTAGGTTTTGCACTCTGATGAATGAGCTTACTAGAAACAAGTTGACACCAAGAACAATCATGAGCAACATCAAATTCATCAACAACCTTCAAGATGAATGGGGTTGATATGTCAAAATTGTCAACCAAACCAAGGATTTACATCACGTGAATTATGATCAGCTCTACGATTTTATTAAGCAAAACCAAGCTGAGGCTAATGAAGTTAGGAAAGAAAGATTAGAAAAAAATCATGATCCTCTTGCATTCATTGCTAGTACACCAACACCTTTACCAGTGAACACACCACATCAACCATCAACATCTTCCACTCACAACTACATGCAACCACAATACATTCCACAACAACAAACTACTGTCATCCCACAACAACAATTCTACCCATAACAACAAGTTATTCCACAACAACAATATCCACAATTCCAAGAACCAGAGTTCACTGACAATGATGAATCTACTGCTGCTTTGACACAAGCATTTGCTTATTTGACAAAGGCATTCCAAGGTCGCTATTCTACACCAACCAACAACAACCAAAGGATTTCATTGAAAACTCGCAACAGGCAGATTGCTCAGCCGAGTTTCAATATGGGTCAAGGAGGACAACTAGTTGGAGTTTTTTGGAATCAGCAGGGATATGCTACTGGATTTCAGTTGGGTAATCAAAATATGCAGAATGAAGGGCAGTATGCAGGAAATCAGATGGGTCAGTTTGCTGGAAATTAGTTGGGTCAGTTTGGTGGAAATCAGGGGGGTCAGAATGTTAGGAATCAGCCAGTGGGTAATCAGATTGGGAATGTTGCAGCTCCAGTTGTTGGGAATTATGGAAATGTAAATCAGGGTAATCCGATAAAGTTTTTCAACTTCCAAGGTGTAGGTCATATTGCAAGGAACTGCCCTACTAAGCCGAAAAAGAATGATCCAGCGTATTTGCAGAAAGCATTGCTGTTAGCACAAAAGGAAGAAGCATGGTTTCAGTTGTCTGCTAAGGAAAATGATTTTATGACTCTTATGGATGACATGGAAGACAAATAGGAAATTAATGCGAACTGCATCTTTATGGCAAATCTCTAGGAGGCTACGTACGACACTGATTCTGATACACCTCATGTTTATGACACCAATGCACTCTCTGAAGTACCAATCTTCAATACATGCTACAATAATAATATATTTGATATGTCTCCTCATGAGGAACAACATTCTGAGAATCCAACACCTACTTATGATACATACCTGGATAAGCCGAGTAGTAGCAATATTGATTCGGCAACTCCATATATGAATCCTAGTGGAGGCTCAGTTTCACAGCATGCTGAAAATGATGAGGAAACATGTGCTCTTTTTGAATCATTATTGAATAATTGTAGCATTGAAATAGAGAAAGTGAAAAAGGTCAATCGCGAAGTTAAGGCCGCGAATGAGAAAATAACCGCTAAGCTTGAGAGGTATAAGGAAAACGAAAAAGCTTTTGAGTTTAATAAAAAACGAGATTCAGAATTAGAAACTGGTTATCAAAATTCCGTTTTAAGAGAAAAACAATTGCAAATCAAGTATGACACACTTGGCGTTAATTCACACATGAAAATAAAATGAACTTGTTCTGATCTTGAAAAAGAAAAGAAACAGTTGAAAGCAGATTTTTTTTAAACGAGAAAATGATCTTCTTGATGAAATCATTGAGAAACAAGAAACAAACAAAAAGTTGGAAGATTTCCTTGTTAAAACGGATCATTCAAGTCAAACCATTCATATGCTCATTCAAATCCGTTTTTACACACAATGAAGAAACTGGCTCTTGGTTGCAAAAACCCTTATACTCTCAAGAAAGCTTAGAAAGAACATAATGTTTTATATAATGGAAATATGATATATGCTAAACATGATCCTCCTTTTGTTCGTGATTCTGAGGAAACGATAGAACTTGCTGAAGAGAGCATTTGCTGAAGAGAGCATAACCAAAATGAAACAAAACAGCCTAGACCTAAAATCAATTGATTACAATAAACTTAACAAACTTTCTGGAGTTACTTTTGTCCAACAAAAACACACACCAAACTTTTCTAAAAAACCAGTTGTTACAAAACAGTTTGCAAAACAAAAAGTTGTTTTTAAAACTCTTTCAAACATGGAACAAATGTCTTCAAACAATCCTTTTAACACAAGTGCTGCTAGAGGATTCTAGATGACGTTAAAACGAGAATTGAAACACTTCAAAGAATTGTTGCATCCAAAACCAATATCAGTATTAACAATTGGAATTCAAGTTTTCATTTAGAAATGAAAAAGGTGTTTGAAACAGAAATTACTACTCCACTGAATAACATCAATGCGAGAGTAATTCATTTTGAACAAGCATTTTTGAAAGAAACAGCTAACTTTGTCAAGGACCACAAATCCCTGGTAAAGGAAGCTAATGAAAATCTTGAACACATCCAAATTTTGGAAAATCTAAATGACTCTCTCTTCGAAGCAGTTATGTCTACCGATATTATGTCCATTATTTTACAAACATATTCTGTTGAAGATCATGAAACACTACAGTCTGAGACCTCCGCAATTGTTTCAAAATACGAAAATGCTCTTGCAAAACTTGAAAAAGAAAACTTGTCCTATTTTAAACAACTTGATCGAAAAACCGAGGAATGCAAGTATGACAAACTGTCGTATGAGCGTGCCTACAAGGACATGAACTAGCAAAATGATCTTTTGAGAGCTCAGCTAGAAAGTCAAAAGGGGAAGGGTGTGGATACTAAGTTTGCAAAAACATTGACTTGGAAAAAACAAATACTTCAATACCGGTTGAAAAACCAAAAATGTGTATTTCTCAGTTTGTTCCAAAAGTCAATGCAAAAAATGATTTGACAAAACTAGTCACTCCAACACCCTTTCCCAAGCAAAATGAAAAGAAAAAGATTGTTGATAAAGGAAAAGCGGTTGTCGAAACACCAAAAGTGATAGCACCTGGCCTTTACAGGATTAGTCACACCATTGCGTCTGCCTCCACATCTAAGGACAACAATGTGAATCCTAATGCGTGTGCCTTACCTTCTACAGGACTAGAAAGCACCTCTAGGAGTAGCAGACTACAGCCTAGGAGCAATACAAGGAACAATAGAGTCTCGCCTGTCTCTAAGAGTAGATGCATGAATAAAGTTGAAGAAGTAGAAGAACACCCTAGGAATTTACCGCTTTGTGATAAGAGACATATTTCATCTGAATGTAATGTCAAACGTACTATTTCCAATGCATTTAATGACTCTGTTTGTTTAATGTGCAATAAATGCTTATTTAATGATGTTCATGATGATTATGTTTCAAAAATGTGAATGTTTAACCTGATCAGAAAAGAGTTCCAAATGGAACCAGCGCTAAAACAGTAGGAAGACTAGTTGCACGATCTAGGTCGCCCACTAGTGATAAGATGACTAGTACTTGCTTTAAGTGGAAACCAACTGGTAGAGTGTTCAGAAATAAAAATGGATTTTGGAAAGCCATTACCCCTCCACCAGAACAAAAATTATATGAGTGTAGTGATGATTTTTCCTCTGACCATAAGGAACCAAAGTCCAAATGGTTTCCAAAAACAAACTCTTATGTTCTTTGCAGGTTGTCAAAATATGTCTTTGGATCGTCGACTCGGGTTGCTCCAAGCACATGATCGGGAATCTAAAGCTGCTGATCAATTTTGTCTGGAAGTTCATGGGAACTGTATGCTTTGGAAATGATCATGTAGCAGCTATTCTGGGTTATGAAGATCTTCAATTTGGGAATTATTTGATCACTCGAGTGTACTACGTCAAAGGATTGGGACACAACTTGTTTTTAGTCGGGCAGTTTTGTGATGCAGATTTAGAGGTTGCATTCAGGAGGAATACATGCTTTATTTGAATTTGGAAGGCGATGACCTCTTGACTGGAAATTGCGGCACCAACTTGTATGCTATCGACATCAACCAAATGGCCTCTACATCACCAATTTGTCTAATGACAAGAGCATCTGGAACTATGTCCTGGCTGTGCCATAGAAGATTATCCCATCTTAATTTCGACACCATCAACAAATTAGACAAAGACAATATCATCACCGGTCTCCCTAAGTTCACGTACACCAAGGAACACCAATGTCCATCTTGTGAACTTGGAAAAAGAAAAAAGGCATCATATAAACCCAAAACAATACCCAGTTCAGAAGCAAAGTTACATATGTTGCACATGGACTTATGTGGCCCAATGAGAGTTGAAATCATAATCGGAAAGAAGTATATTCTTGTTATCGTCGAAGACTATTCAAGATATACTTGGGTAAAGTTTCTGAGGATAAAAGACGAAGCACCAGGCAACATCATCACCTTTCTTAAGCGTATTCAAGTCCTTCTTCAAGCTCCAGTAAGGATTGTAAGAACAGACAACGACACAGAATTTACAAATCAGGAGTTAAGAACTTATTTTGAAGATGTTGGAATCACACATCAGACATCAATTGTCAGAACTCCACAGTAAAATGGGGTAGTTGAAAAAAAAATTGAACTCTTGTGAAAGTTGCTCGCACAGTGCTGATTTATTCTAGTGCACCGTTATTTTTATGGGTTGATGATGTAGCCACTTCTTGTTTTACTCAGAACCGTTCCCTAATCCACCCAAGATTCAATAAAACACCATATGAGCTAGTGAACAATCTCAAACCTGATATCTCTTACCTTCACGTGTTTGGCGCTTTGTGCTATCCGACGAATGACAGAGAAGATCTAGGAAAACTGAAAGCTAAGGGTAATATTGGAATCTTCATTGGATACTCAGATAACTCGGGGGCATTCTGGGTGTATAACAGAAGAACTAACAAGATAATGAGACGATGAATGTGAAGTTCGATGAGATTTCACAAATGGCTTATAAGAGACTTACTCTAGAACGCGCGCTTAACCCGATGGCTTCTAATCAAAACATATTAGGACCCGCACTAAACCCGTAGACTTCTGGACACATTAGTTCAGGACTCATACCTCAAGTAGCTCAATCAACAACATCTGAAAAACATTCAGAACAAGAACTGGAAAACTTCTTTGAGTTAATGTTTGATGAATACTATGGTGGACCTTCGACAAATGCATCACAACGTCATTTCGTTGCACCGACTTAAAACCATCAACAACCACCACCACAGGATGCATCAACAACAATCGAAGCTGACGCACCAACTCCCTCAACCTCATCTACATCTACTCCAGAGATTCCAGTACTTGAAATTGTTCTACCAAGAGTTGATGAGCAGAACCAAAACACAACATTTCAAGAAGAACCAACACAGAACCAAAACGATGCTACGTTAGAAGAAGAAGTATTTTAAAACCCGTTTGCTACGGATTCTTCTGAATCATCTTCAAGGTTACAAGAACCATCTAACACGTATACGTTAGACCCAAGGTGTAATACCCTGTAATTTTCCCGACAAGTTTTATTCGAAGAATCGACGATTTATTTTAAGTTTGGTATTTTTTCGAGATACTAAGTGTATATATAGTCGATTTTATTGGAAAATAATTTCCTGAGCGTGATGGCGTAATACCCGTATCATGAATAGACCGTTTACTAGCCTAAATGAGCCCCGATTCACTAAATTCCAAAAGATAGTCAAAATTACAAATATGGTCCCTGAGAGTTAATTTCACCGCTACCCCATTTCCTTGTAATTTTTCACTTCTAGCCCCTAGGGTTCACTATATAAGGACACTTATAACACTCAAACCCTAGATTCCACCTCTCACCACTGTTTATTTCTGGTGCCGCATCATCTCCGGCGACCACCTCCGGCCACCTTTCCGGCCAGCCACCATAGACAGCCACCACCATTGCTGTCATCACCACGCTGACATTCCTCATCACGCCGTCAAGAGACCAAGAAGAAGGGAGTCGTGAAGGATCATTTGGGAGTTTTATATCAAGTTTTTGGTTCGCGTTGATCACCACCGTCGTCTCCTCATCTCCTCATCTCCTCATCCCTCTTTCTCATTTTTGTTGGTATGCCAAGTCCCAAACTCGTTTTGTTATATTTCTTATTTGAAACCGATTATAAAGAGTGTCTCAAAGTTTTCGTGGATCTAAAACTAAACTAAAAATGTTTGAATAAATATCGTGTGGTTAAAACTTGTTTTGAATAAGTTTCATGTGGTTTATAAATAAAAAATATGTGTTTGTGTGGTGAGGCAAGTCCCCAGTCGGGTATGGAAACCCATCTAAGTTTCGGATCGAGACTCATGTGGGTTGTGGATTGCTTATTTTGTTTGTGTATTTGTTATGATTTTCTTATTTTCGAGCTTATTGAGTTATCCATGCATGTTTCATTTGTTTCTAGCCGACGAAGAACCATCTAAGGGGTGCATTTTGTGATTAGATTTGTGTTTTGGAGTCATAGCCATTAGGACGCATTTGGTATTTGGATTAGCTTAATTAATAGTTTTGGCTCGTTTGTGTTGTGAACTTGGATTCGGATCTATATTCTTTTAAATATGTTGATGGGTGTGAAAATGATTAGTATAAGGGGCGTGTTTTCTTGTCTCGGTCTCGTTTCACAGAAGAACCCACTTGGGGTGTCGTCTGTTTTGGTGTGAACAAGAAAGAACCACAAAGGTTTGTTTTGGTTCTCGGTGCAACAAAGGAAACACAAGGGGTGTTTATCTTATTGTGTCACGGCTGAAAAACCACCACCAAAAAGTGGTGTTTGTTAGCTTGGGTCATGTTTGTTTGTTGTATTAGGTTTGTAATTTCGGTGTAAAAGTAGTTAGGGTGCGTTTTGGTTTACATTTCCAATCAATGGGTGCGTTTGGGTTAGATGTGGCGACTAAGGGGTGAGTTTGTTGGTTAAGTAGGCTGTCAAGCCCAAGACAAATAAGAGTGTGTTTGGTTTAATGGGCCATTAGCCCGATTAGGGTACGTTAGGATTAGCAGGTCAAGCCCACAAATAAAATATAAGGGTGTCATATGATTTAGTTATAAGGACATAAGTTTGTATATATTGAGTGTGTTACTATATTACATTCGGTCATTTAATATTTGAGCTAGCGTGAGTTAAGTGTTCGATACTTGGATCATTGGTACGTTTCGGTTACTTGGGAAATTAATACTTGGTTATTTGATTTGTGACTTGGATAATAATTGACGAATTTAATGCTTTGGAACTTGACATATTTGTACTAATACCAGATAATATTATTTGGACATTGGTCAATATCGGTTACGTGATGAACAACTCTTATTGAACAATATCAGTTACTTATTAGACAACTCGTATTGGACAATATCAGTTACATAACAGACAACCCATATTGAACAACTATCAACGAACTATTATTGGACTGTGTGGAAAACTAGAAGGGGGGGTTGAATAGTTTTATGTCTTTTTAATTTTATTATGAAAACAATTGTTTATTTTTAAAACACTTAGATTCAAGTTTGTATGAAAAATAAAACTTGAACCTTATTATTAGTTATATATGTATTCTTTTAAATTGATTGTAAAAGTTTTGGTTTCTTGAATGGATTTTCAAATTGATCTTTATGTGAAGTCGACCTCTAATTAATACTAGCAATTATATAAGCCTATGTGTATGAAAGTAATGACGATGCAAGTAAAGAAATAAATAAGGTATGGAAAGATCTAACCGAGACACGAGAGATTTATAGTGGTTCGGCTACAAGGACACCTTCCTTGCCCTACTCCACTCCCCGAGCACTCCTTGCTCGAGAGTTTTCTTCACAACTTCAATAAGCTCCCTTATGGCGGAGAAAACCGTACACAACTTTGGCTTACACGGGTTTAACAACACAAAGCTAAATGTCGATTTCTAATCGTAGCTAGAACCAATCTCACAACTTCACAACACAACTTCTTCACAACTTATTCATGACTACTTCACAACGGCTTCAGACTGCTTCACGACATCTTCAAGACTTCAACACGACCGCTACACAACCTCTATACTACGGCTTCACGACTTCAACACTATGTCTTCACGACTAAGACTTCACGACTTCAACATGACCGCTACACAACCTCTATGCTACGGCTTCACGACTTAAACACTAGAACTTCACGACTAGAACTTCATGGCTTCAACACGACCGCTACACAACCTCTATGCTACGGCTTCACGACTTCAACACTAGGACTTCACGACTAGGACTTCATGGCTTCAACATGACCGCTACACAACCTCTATGCTACGGCTTCACGACTTCAACACTAGAACTTCACAACTAGGACTTCATGGCTTCAACATGACCGCTACACAACCTCTATGCTACGGCTTCACGACTTCAACACAAGGACTTTACGTCTTCTAAGCTACGGCTTCACAACTTCTACACCACGGGTTCACGACTTCTACACAACGGCTTCACGACTTCTACACTTTGACCTCACAACTTCTATACCACAACTACTTATACAACATCTTCACTACTTACACACAACACTAATCTACAACACACACCTTACATACAAATGAATGAATGATTTACAAACTTTGTTAAACACACAACTTAAGTAACAAAATGATACTAAGTTGTAATACTTCTAATCTTGATTGATAGAAGTATTCTTCTTTTGCACTTGGATGGTGGAAGCTTGGATCACTTGGAAACCAATGCTTAAGATTACATGATCAAAGGTTTATTTAAGATATGAAATGAGATCTACAACAGAAAGTTTTAGTGCAAAAGGGTTGAGAAAAAATCCAGGAGAAGGCTTGTATTTATAGGGAAAAATCTGGACAGCTGGAGCCTACTGGAGCGGGGGCGGTCCCCTTAAATAGGGGGCGGTCCCCTTAATTATTAAGGGGGCCGCCTAGCAAAATTAAGGGGGCCGCCCCTACTGAACGTTGGCCAATTTTGTCCTTTTGTGGGGAAGGTTTTTCTGGAACATTTTAACTGATTTTGGTTAAAAATTTGAATTCATGTTTTTATAAAATATTAAACATTTTTATTTAATACCAAAAATGTTTTTCAAAAATATATAAAATGTTTTTGATGTTTTATAAAAAATCTAGTTATTAAAAAATGTTCCTTTGATCATATAATGCATTAAGCAATTAGTTCATTCATACCTTAAGTGATTTTAGTTGTAGAAGTGAATATTTACAACTAAGTACTTGTTTAATTTATAAGTTTATGTTTTAATGAGTTTACATTTTGTGATCATCAAAACATAGAGATATGAATAAATATTGATAATGTTTTTAGGCATTTATTTATGTCAACAATCTCCCCCTTTTTGATGATTACAAAACCTAAACTCATTAAACCAAAAAGTTTATTTTTGGACATAGTATTTAGTTTAGTTTACATTCACTTCTCCCCCTTTTTGTAGAATCAAAAAGGTTAAGCCGACAAAATTCAAACGTGAAGTTTGTCGGGACGAAAAACTCCCCCTTAATGTGTACTCCCCCTCGTTTGGGGGCACCAAGGAATCGATATATGGAATACTTGCAAGAAAAATATTAGAAGCACAAGCATATATATAGCAAAAATAAGCATGCATATAAAGACATTCATTAAAAATGTTATGTATAAATACACAACCATCCAAAATTATATTCAATCCTACATTAGCTAGTAAGTAATGTAATCTACATAATCATTCTAGGAGTACATGATCTTCCATGGGGCTTGCACACAAAATTGTTTGAAAAATTATTTTTGATTAAGCATTGCATATGCTTAATTTGGTGAGAATGAAGGTGGTGGTAGTGTAGTGGGTGAAAATGATGGAGGTTGTGGTGGAGGTTGGTTGTTAAGCATGTGTTCAAGGGATGAAAATATGTAGTGTATCTCATCTCTAAGACCAAAGATGATGGTTCGGTTGTGGATGTGGTGGTATTGGTGATGATGAGAAAGGAGCATCAAGAGGTGTTATTGGTGATATGGAAATGACAAGTTGGGTGAATGGAGGTTCCGGAGTTGGAGGTGGAGTTGATGCTCTTGATGGTGGTGATGATAGGTGTGAGTTGATGTAGTTATTGATGGATGAAGTGGAAGGTATGGATGAAGATGATGTGCCATGAGTGGAGGGTGTTTTTGATAGGTGCATTTGGTGCACTTGGGGATTAACATTGAGGTGGTGGTGATGGAGTTTTGGTGTCTTAGAGATGATTTTGGTGATAGCATGGTGAATGAAAATGGGTGTTTGATGGAGGTGATGGTTGATTTAGGTAAGGTTTGGGCTAGATAAAAGGGGTTGCAAGATGCAAAAGAAAACAGTAAATTTTACTGCCCAGATGCCGGTCCCCTGAATTGTAGGCCGGCCCCCTTAAAATTAAGGGGACCTCCTAGGGAATTAAGGGGGCCGCCTATCTGGTGTTTTCCCAAGCGACCAAATTTGAGAAATTTCCAGAAAAGGGTCATTTTTTAGGGTGTTTTTGCAGCAAGCTCCATTTGAATCATGTACATCAAGAATGATTAAATAGTGGCATAAACATGTTAAATACGCATGCATACATTTAAAACATATTATGGAATAAGCATGTTATTAATCATCAAGCATGTATATATATATCATGATATCAAGTATACAAGCAATAAGCATAACAATCATATATTAAAGACAAGAAATAAAGCATTCATTAGTTGAAAATAATTATGTTAAAAACATAATTATTGATACAACACATATTTTGCTTATAGCATACAATAAGTAGAAAATTTTAAATTGCCTAAGAGATCCATTTGACTTGCTTGAGACATGAAAAACTTGAATTATTTTGGATGGATGATGGTAAAGAGGGGGTAAAAAATATTGGATTAATGGGGTTGTAAGTTTGGGTGTATGGATGTTGGAGAAAGTGTTGATGGAGGAATTGGAGGTGGAGAGCTTGGACTTGACCATGTTGAATAAGGGTTTTGATGTTGTTCAAGTGGTGGTGTTGGATTAGATCTAGTGAGAAGATACTCAATCCAAGTGAGACGCTCATTTAAGGTGATGGTTTGATTTTGGAGAAAGATGCAACAAGGACTATTGTTGACATGTTTCTCAATTTGACTCAAGTGATGTGGTGATGATGGTAATGATGGTGATATGGATGGTGATGGGTTTAAGTTGCTTTGAGCAAGGTGCAAAGCAAGGAGAGCATTAAGCTCATGGGCTTCCTTGAGTTCTTCAATGAACTTCAAGTGTTGAGTGAAAGGTGATGATAATGGAGAGTGGTTGTTATTTGGTGGAAGTGGTGGTGACACTTTTGGTGGTGGAGACAATTGTGAACTTGGGTAATTATGAGTGAATGAAGGTGGACATATGGATGATTGGTTATGTGTGTGAAAGGGTTCATTAGGATGAGGTTTAGGTGTTGGTTGAGTTTGAACAACATCATTTGTTGGGTTATGGCAAATGTCAAGCTTCCTCCTCCAAATGGGTATTTATGGTGTAGTGATGATGTGATTGTGGAAGGTAAATTTTGGAGGGTGGTTTGTGACAAAATGTGTTTGTGAATTTTGGGAAGTATAGGATAAAATGGGTTGGAAATTGAAAAAGAAATCAGTAATCCGTCACTCCAGATGGCCGGTCCCCTTAAATAGGGGCCGGTCCCCTTAATTTTAAGGGGGCCGCCTGGGTATTTAAGGGGGCCGCCCATCTGCTGACTTCCAGATTACTGAAAATGGGTTTTTGGCATAAATTTGTAGAAAAGGTTGTGTTTTTGGGTTTAGTTTCAAGCAAGTCCAACTTCTTTTGAAGCAATTTAGGATTTAATAACTTATGTATGCTAAGCATATTCATTAGACATTATTATCTAGCATGCAAACAACTCATTTAGCATGTAACATATATATGTTAGACAAGAAAACATTACATAGCACCAAGTAATTCATAGTATCATATTTAGGAAGATTAATAAGCTAGTTAAATAATCCTAATGAATATCTATGTGCATGGGAATGTAGAGTTGTGATAGCATGGACTTCTAGACTTGTACCAAGTGAGGTCTTAGTGAATAAATTATGGTTATTTTCAAATTTAGTTCACTTATAAATGTCACATACATAAATATAGATGACAGATATGAGATCACCATGCATGATTTAAAGAAATGTTTTTGGCATTATTCAACAATGTTTGAAAGTGGGTTTTTATGTGGATGTAAAAAATATTTTAATGAAATAGTTTTGGTTTTATTTCAAAATGTTTTTATGAGGAAAGAAAACATATTTTTCCAATCTTTGGTTTTGATAAACACGTAATTATGGACACAAGTTTGGAAGAAAGGTAGGATGGTGAAACATGTAAAATCAAAATGTGTCATAATCTTTTGAAAAATTATTTTTCCAAAATGTGAAGTTTTTGCAAATTTAAAAATAAGTCCCATTAATTATAGGTTTAAAAAATAATGGTTTATAAAAGATCTCATGCTCAAGTCTATTGTCACATGCTACCTCTTTCTACATATCCTATGACATTTACGCAGGTATTATGACTAAATACAAAAATACATCATGTCAGAGTAGTTAGAGAAATACAAAAGCTATTATAATTATAATGCATTCAACAACTAAACAAATAATTACGAAGGCATGCAGTCAAATCACATAGGAGCAAGTAAACATCTAGAAATTTTATATATGCAGGATGACATACATCTAGGAATGAAAAGCTCTAGTGAAAAGCAAAGTTCATAACAGTAAACTATTGTTAGGTATATTTAGGAAGAATAATGTATTCAAGTTTGAGAATGAGTATGAGACTATTACTAGTGGTGCTCAATTCAGGCTAAACACGACCGTTTTTACGGGTTACACACACCCAACTTCTCACATAGAAGCAATTCAACCGTTAGGTCAAATTGAGTTTCTAGTCAATAGATTCTCCAGTAGTCATTCTCTTTTTAGAAGAAATTAAGCTCCTAAATTTACCTATCGAAGAGTACCAAATATGAAGATTGCTTGGTTTACTAATACTTAGGGGGCTAACTAAAGGGTTTCTAGTTCATTAAGCCACAGAACGAATATAACTAAGGTGTAAAGGCAAAGCAACCTATCAGACTAAGCGTATCCTAAGGCATTAATAAGATTATATGCATGAAGTAATTACTTATGAAATTTTAAAAAGAGAACTTACCTCACGTCCTAGCTTTTCTTCATAATGTCTCAGATGATGATCGACGTGTGAATGATAGGTGAGTCTTCAAGATAACCAAGGTGTGAAAGTATATCATGGCAAGCTTCTAACACCTTATTTAAACTGAAGTGGCTTGACCCGAACATGTCTTGTACGGATGATGATCTTCTCCTTCGTCTGTGTCACTCCATGATTTTGGATTGAGTTCACTTTGGAGTTGATTCATGTAGTCTTCGTCGTTAATACCTACATTAACAACATTTGAACTAGTAGCACATGTATCTATTTTATCTAAATGTTTATCTATTAAATTTTCTAAGATAACCAATTCATGTACAAGATCAAAATCCTCATCTTTGGCTTGACATTTTTCTTGATGAAAGTTTAAGAAAATTTTCAAATATCATTTGCCGTTTTACAGAAGAATATTCTTTCATATTCAACTTTCGGCAAGGTTTTATAAATAATTATTTTAGCTTTATTATTTATTTCATTCTTTGTTTTCAAATAATCAATTTGACTTTCAAAATCCGTTTTTGTTTAACTTTCAAAATATGTTTTTGTTTGACTTTCAAAATCACCAATCGAAATGACATGCCAAAGATCTAGATCAATTGATTTCACATAAGTTTCAAATTTATTTTTCCATTCAAGAAAAGTATAGTTTTCAAATAGTGGTGGTTTTAGCAAAGATTCCCCTTCTAGATATTTTTCGAATTCCATAGATCGATTCAAGTTTTAAAATACAGTATATTTTAAAGATCTTGATTGACGTGGCTCTTGATACCAATTGTGGAAAACTATAAGGGGGGGGGGGGTTGAATAGTTTTATGTCTTTTTAATTTTATTATGAAAACAATTGTTTATTTTTAAAACACTTAGATTCAAGTTTGTATGAAAAATAAAACTTGAACCTTATTATTAGTTATATATGTATTCTTTTAAATTGATTGTAAAAGTTTTGGTTTCTTGAATGGATTTTCAAATTGATCTTTATGTGAAGTCGACCTCTAATTAATACTAGCAATTATATAAGCCTATGTGTATGAAAGTAATGACGATGCAAGTAAAGAAATAAATAAGGTATGGAAAGATCTAACCGAGACACGAGAGATTTATAGTGGTTTGGCTACAAGGACACCTTCCTTGCCCTACTCCACTCCCCGAGCACTCCTTGCTCGAGAGTTTTCTTCACAACTTCAATAAGCTCCCTTATGGCGGAGAAAACCGTACACAACTTTGGCTTACACGGGTTTAACGACACAAAGCTAAATGTCGAGTTCTAATCGTAGCTAGAACCAATCTCACAACTTCACAACACAACTTCTTCACAACTTATTCACGACTACTTCACAACGGCTTCACGACTGCTTCATGACATCTTCACGACTTCAACACGACCGCTACACAACCTCTATGCTACGGCTTCACGACTTCAACACTATGTCTTCACGACTAAGACTTCACGACTTCAACATGACCGATACACAACCTCTATGCTACGGCTTCACGACTTAAACACTAGAACTTCACGACTAGGACTTCACGGCTTCAACACGACCGCTACACAACATCTATGCTACGGCTTTACGACTTCAACACTAGGACTTCACGACTAGGACTTCATGGCTTCAACATGACCGCTACACAACCTCTATGCTACGGCTTCACGACTTCAACACTAGAACTTCACAACTAGGACTTCATGGCTTCAACATGACCGCTACACAACCTCTATGCTACGGCTTCACGACTTCAACACAAGGACTTCACGTCTTCTAAGCTACGGCTTCACAACTTCTACACCACGGGTTCACGACTTCTACACAACGGCTTCACGACTTCTACACTTTGACCTCACAACTTCTATACCACAACTACTTATACAACATCTTCACTACTTACACACAACACTAATCTACAACACACACCTTACATACAAATGAATGATTTACAAACTTTGTTAAACACACAACTTAAGTAACAAAATGATACTAAGTTGTAATACTTCTAATCTTGATTGATAGAAGTATTCTTCTTTTGCACTTGGATGGTGGAAGCTTGGATCACTTGGAAACCAATGCTTAAGATTACATGATCAAAGGTTTATTTAAGATATGAAATGAGATCTACAACAGAAAGTTTTAGTGCAAAAGGGTTGAGAAAAAATCCAGGAGAAGGCTTGTATTTATAGGGAAAAATCTGGACAGTTGGAGCCTACTGGAGCGGGGGCGGTCCCCTTAATTATTAAGGGGGCCGCCTAGCAAAATTAAGGGGGCCGCCCCTACTGAACGTTGGCCAATTTTTTCCTTTTGTGGGGAAGGTTTTTCTGGAACATTTTAACTGATTTTGGTTAAAATTTTGAATTCATATTTTTATAAAAGATTAAACATTTTTATTTAATACCAAAAATGTTTTTCAAAAATATATAAAATGTTTTTGATGTTTTATAAAAAATCTAATTATTAAGAAAATGTTCCTTTGATCATATAATGCATTAAGCATTAGTTCATTCATACCTTAAGTGATTTTAGTTGTAGAAGTGAATATTTACAACTAAGTACTTGTTTAATTTATAAGTTTATGTTTTAATGAGTTTACATTTTGTGATCATCAAAACATAGAGATATGAATAAATATTGATAATGTTTTTAGGCATTTATTTATGTCAACAGACTGTGAAGCCCGATAATAGTTACATATAACATGTTAAATTATCTCAACCCATTTAATTAGATTAATTAACTATCGAAATGTGTTAAATAAACGAATTATGATAAAATGTTAATTATAAACTTCTTCGATCTAAAATCGATGATAAAACAAAATTATAGTTTTTTTATTTAATATAGCACACTTTTCCTAATCATATTATTTTAACCTATGTTTTATTTATAAAACATACCTCTTATAAAACTAATTGGGATTACTGGGTAAATACCGAAACGTACAGATTGACCTATTTTAATTACATAGTTATCTATCATCATTTTCTAGATTTTATTTGTTAGATCGAGTTTGCGTCAGTATTTCTTGACTATGTCGATGTCTTTTCCTTTTTGGCGTGAGTTGTGTTATGAGTCTATGTTTTCCTATCACCACACGAAGCGTTAATACTAAACTTGCTATAAGTAATAATAAGAGTAATCCACAAAAACTAAGACACGTTGTCTTTTATAGACTTTATTATTGTACGAACCGTATTTTGAGATAGTTATATATATTAGGTTGCGCCGTTTTCGTACCATCTTACCCGTCTTCTGGATACCGTTGTGATTAGCTAGATGCCAGTTGAGTCCGTCGTGAATAGTTGTGTTGCTGTGGCTAAGGTGTGTTCATGGCCCCTACTTTTACTGGTTTTATAACTGTTTTGGGGGAGAATGCATGCTTGTTTTTAACTAATTTAATGGTTGTTTATTTGAAAATGTGAAATGTTTATTTAAGATTTGATTTTGTTTGACAAGAGTATTTTGGTTTGGTTATTCTATGGTTTTGTTAACGTTTGCTATGTTAGCTAGCTAAGATTGGTATGTGAGAGCTGCAATGTGTAGGGTTATTATATTACGGCTGCAATCCGTGTAGGGTATAATAACATGCTGCAAGTGTAGGATAGTACTATAGTGTGCAACTATAGGAAGTTACGTTGGATATTGACACACTTCGGTGTGGGTTGAAAGGTCGGCTAGTGCCTTAATCTAGCATAGGAAACTTATGCGTTTTGGTCAAATGTTATGTTATGTTTTGGTGTCTAAACCTATGAACTGACCAACCTCGTGTTGACGCTTTAAGCATTTATTCTCAGGTTTAAGGTGATAGCTCACTTCTGAAGGCGTTTAGCAAGGGTCATGGTCATAGGCAACTCAGATAAACATTTGGGACCGTTTTAATTATTTTATGGGCCTTATTTCCGCACTATTTTTGAATAATGTAAATTTAATGCTTTTCGATAATGAAACTTTTACTAGATGGTTGAGATAAAAACTTTTCTTTGTACTTGTGTTGTGATACCAATTGAGTAGCACCCTAGTGACATGTATGCTTCCGCTGGACCCGATTTTAGGGGTGTTACAGACTGGTATCAGAGCCTAGTTTATAGAGAACTGGGTATATTTTTAAAACCTAGACTATAACCACTTTTATGAAAACTTAACCCTATGACCGCCACGTGCCTGCCTGCCAAGCTGATGCCTCGCGTGTAGATTTTATTTGAGGATATAATTAGATGAGATGTTTAATGATATATTTTATGGGATGTCTATGGTATATTTTATGAGTGTTTGATGATATATTGGTTGGAATGTATGTCTGATTAGTGGATGATTTATATCCATCTATTTTAGCTACTCACTATAAGTATTTCCCTATGCTTATGACCGTACCTGTCACGGAGTTACGCTATTTTCTTACGTAATCTTATTATTGAATGTTGAGTTTGTACACTTGTCGTAGTCTGGGGAATGATTTTGGATGTAAGGGACATATTACTAGTATACCTAGGCTGAGTATTTCAAAAATTCATTGAACCTCGGGTGAATATAGACTGATCACCTATATTTAACAAGGGACAGTGGGACATGGCCTGATCACCTATGTCCGACTCAGAGGTGAATTTTGCGATACTGGGAGTAGTTATAAGAGAATTATGTTCGGGTTGAATTTTCATTTTGGGAATGATGAGTTTTGTGTGTGTACACGAGCATTGGATATCACGAAAGCCTGCACTTACACATGACACACTGGCATCACAACACAGCATGAACCGTAATGCTTCTGGCGCCACTATACGTCTCCGTTTATATGGAATTCTCGTTTGTCATCATCTGACCGTAGTTCGCATCGGGTCGGGTTAGACCCGATTGGCACCATTTGAATCCGAGTTATTTATTTATAACTCCCTCAGGTTGTAATAAGCCCGGCTGAACTTATTGAAGTATTTAGATTTGATTTTTGTTTGTCTACTTTTGGTTTTGGTTTTGGCTATTTTTGGATTTGGCCTTGACTATGTTTGGATTTGGTTTTGATTATGTTTGAATTTAGATTGTTTGATTTTGTGATTTTGGAACTCATTTCGGATTTGGATTTGTTATTCAGCCTCGCTTCGTTGGTGATCTTGTTACAGTCTCCCTACCCTAAGCCCTGTGCTCAATCGAAGATGTTCGTTTTTGCCCGATCGATGATGTTCAATCAATGTTGCTTAAAAACGATGTCTAATCGATGTTGTACCATTCGCGTTAAGTATTATGTACAGTACAGAGTCAATTGACTGATTGCTAGTAGTAATCAACATCCTCCTTCAGATTCGTACTCTGAACTCGCTAAAACTTCCCGTTCAGTAGATATTCTATGCCAAACGGAAACCTCAAGACCTTAAGAAGTAACCTGAATCGCGTTCCTTTGGACAACCACCTAATCCTTCTCTCGTCCTTGGGGAAATGCCCGTTATCCTTGCTACCCTCTTACTGGTCAATAAACTATATCATAAACGGAACCTTATAAGTGAATCCTGCGCCTCTACCTGAGTAATTGTTGATGATCCTACCCAATCTGCTTACCTCTTGCTGATCAGTGGAACGGAAAGTATGGACAACCTTGCTCATCTATACCTGAAGGAAATCATTACACAGCATAGAATGCCGATTCCTACCATCTCTGATCGTGATAGTCGTTTCACATCAGATTCCTTGCAATCACTCCCAATAACCATGAGAACAAATCTGGATATGAGTACTATGTATCATCTCCAGACTGATGGCCGGAGTGAAGAAATCATTCAAGCATTAAAAGACATGTTGCATGCCTATCGAGTTTGGCAATGGTTGGGATAGACACCTTTCGTTGCCCAAATTCTCTTATAACTATACCTACCACTCCAGTACCTCAACGGTACTGTAAGAGACCCTCTATGGTCGTAAGTGCCGATCACCGATTTGTTGGGCAGAAATAGAGATACCCAACTTACTGACCCTGAACTTGTTCATGAAACTACCCAAAAGTTCGTTCAAAGGCGAAACGGAGATGCAAGCTGCTCGCGAATCGTTAGAGACACAGATGATGTAAACCTCTTGAATCCCCATATAAAGCCTAGATTATGCTTAAAGATTTACTATGAGAATGTGTGAAGCGTTTAATAAACATGGAAAGCTTAATCCTCGCTAGATTGATCCTTTCAAATCCTTGCTAGAGTTGGATCGGTAGCTCACAGACTCGAGCTAACGTCAAGACTCCGCAGTGTTCGCGACATTTCCAAGTGCCTAATCTGAAGAAATGACTTGCCAATGAGGCAGTTGTTATTCCGTTGGAAAATATCCAGATCTATAAATGTTCAAACCTTGTTGACTTATCAAAATGATGAACCGTGGAGACAAATGACTTTAGTAAAGTCGCATCCCTATCAATAAAGTTCATCGAAACTCGTGAAAAGGTCCTGAATTCCTGAGGGAACGTGAAGATGAATCCTCATGCGTATATACTCATCTCTTTTCGACCATAACGGGTAACTTGAATTGAATTGCGAGGACGCGATTCCGTTTAATGAGGTGAGACTATAATACCCCGTAAGTTTCCCGACATGTTTTTTTCGGAGAACCGACGATTTATTTTGAGTTTGGTATTATTTTGAGCGCATATATAGTCGATGTTATTAGAAATAATATCCTGAGTGCGATGGCGTAATTCCCGTATCATGAATAGACCGTTTACTAGCCTAAACGAGCCCGGACTCACTAAATTCCAAAAGATAATCAAAATTACAAATATGGTCCCTGAGAATTAATTTCACCGCTGCCCCCTGTCCTTGTAATTTTTCACATCTGGCCGCTAGGGTTCACAATATAAGGACACTTATAACACTCAAACCCTAGATTCCACCTCTCACCTCTGTCCATTTTCGGCGCCATATCATCCCTGGCGACCATCTCCGCCCACCTTTCCGGCCAGCCACCATAGAACGCCACCACCACTACTGTCATCACCACGCCGACACTCCTCATCACGCCGTCAAGAGACCAAGAAGAAAGGAGTCATGAAGGATCGTTTGGGAGTTTTGTATCATGTTTTTGGTTCGCGTTGATCACCACCATCGTCTCCTCGTCTCTTTATCCCTCTTTCTCATTTTTGTTGGTATGCCAAGTCCCAAACTCGTTTTGTTATCTTTCTTATTTGAAACCGATTATAAAGAGTGTGTCAAAGTTTTCATGGATCTAAAACTGGACTAAAAACATTTGAATAAATATCATGTCGTTAAAACTTGTTTTGAATAAGTTTCGTGTGGTTTATAAATAAAAAATATATGTTTGTATGGTGAGGCGAGTCCTCGGGTCGGGTATGGAAACCCATCTGAATTTCAGATCGTGACTCGTGTGGGTTGTGGATTGCTTATTTTGTTTGCGTATTGGTTTTGATTTTCTTATTGAGTTATCCATGCGTGTTTGATTTGTTTCCAGTCGACATAGAACCCTCTAAGGGGTGCGTTTTGCGATTAGATTTGTGTTTTGGAGTCATAGCCATTAGGGCGCGTTTGGTATTTGGATTAGCTTAATTAATAGTTTTGGCTCGTTTGTGTTGTGAACCTGGATTAGGATCTATATTCTTTTAAATGTGTTGATGGGTGTGAAAATGATTAGTATAAGGGGCGTGTTTGCTTGTCTCGGTCTCGTTTCACATAAGAAACCACTTGGGGTGTCGTATGTTTTGGGGCGAACAAGAAACGAACCACAAAGGTTTGATTTGGTTCTCGGTGCAACAAAGGAAACACAAGGGGTGTTTATCTTATTGGGTCACGGCTGAACACGCGCCACCAAAAAGTGATGTTTGTTCGCTTAGGTCATGTTTGTTTATTGTATTAGGTTTGTAATTTCGGTGTAAAAGTAGTTAGGGTGCATTTTGGTTTACATTTCCAATCAATGGGTGTGTTTGGGTTAGTTATGGCGACTAAGGGGTGAGTTTGTTGGTTAAATAGGCTGTCAAGCCCAAGACAAATAAGAGTGTGTTTGGTTTAATGGGGCATTAGCCCGATTAGGGTGTGTTAGGATTAGCAGGTCAAGCCCACAAATAAAATATAAGGGTATCATATGATTTAGTTATAAAGACAGAAGTTTTTATATATTGAATGTGTTACTATATTACATTCGGTCATTTAATATTTGAGCTAGCGTGAGTTAAGTGTTCGATACTTGAATCATTGGTACATTTCGGTTACTTGGGAAATTAATACTCGGTTATTTGATTTATGACTTGGATAATAATTGACGGATTTAATGCTTTGGGACTTGACATATTTGGACTAATACCGGATAATATTATTTGGACATTGGACAATATCGGTTACGTGATGGAAAACTCTTATTGAACAATATCGGTTACTTATTAGACAACTCATATTGGACAATATCAGTTACATAATGGACAACCCATATTGAACAACTGTCAAAGGACTATTATTGGACTGTGAAGCCCGATAATGGCAACATATAACATGTTAAATTATCTCAACCCATTTAATTAGATTAATTAACTATCAAAATGTGTTCAATAAACGAATCATGATAAAATGTAAATTATAAACTTCTTTGATTTAAAATCGATGATAAAACAAAATTATAGTTTTTATTTAATATAACACACTTTTCCTAATTAGATTATTTTAACCTATGTTTTATTTATAAAACGTACCTTTCTTATAAAACTAATTGGGATTACTGGGTAAATACCAAAACGTACAGATTGACCTATTTTATTTACATAGTTATCTGTCGTCATTTTCTAGATTTTATTTGTTAGATCGAGTTTGCGTCGGTATTTCTCGACTATTTCGATGTCTTTTCCTTTTTGGCGTGAGTTGCGTTATGAGTCTATGTTTTCCTACCACCACATGAAGCGTTAATACTAAACTTGTTATAAGTAATAATAAGAGTAATCCACGAAAACTAAGACACGTTGTCTTTTATAGACTTTATTATTGTACGAGCCATATTTTGAGATAGTTATATGTATTAGGTTGCGCCGTTTTCATACCGTTGTACCCGTCTTCTGGATGTCGTTGTGATTAGCTAGATGCCAGTTGAGTCCATCGTGAATATTTGTGTTGTTGTGGCTAAGGTGAGTTCATGGCCCCTACTTTTAGTGGTTTTATAATTGTTTTGGGGGAGAATGCATGCGTGTTTTTAACTAATTTAATGGTTGTTTATTTGAAAATGTGAAATGTTTATTTAAGATTTGATTTTGTTTGATAAGCGTATTTTGGTTTGGTTATTCTATGGTTTTGTTAACATTTGCTATGTTAGCTAGGGTTGGTATGTGAGAGCTGCAATGTGTAGGGTTATTATATTACGGCTGCAAACCGTGTAGGGTATAATAACATGCTGCAAGTGTAGGATAATACTATTGTGTGCACCTATAGGAAGTTACGTTGGATATTGACACACTTCGGTGTGGGTTGAGAGGTTGGCTAGTGCCTTAGTCTAGCATAGCAAACTTATGTGTTTTGGTCAAATGTTATGTTATGTTTTGGTGTCTAAACCTATGAACTTACCACCTATAATTCGTCTTGACACTTTTAGCATGTATTCTCAGGTTTAAGGTGATAGCTCACTAATGAAGGCACTTGGCAAGGGGCATGGTCATAGGCGACTCTGATAAACATTTGGGACCGCTTTAATTATTTTTTGGGCCTTATTTCCGTACTATTTTTGAATAATGTAAATTTAATGCTTTTGGATAATGAAAATTTTACTAAATGTTTGAGATGAAAACCGTTCTTTGAACTTATGTTGTGATACCAATTGAGTAGCACCCCAGTGACATGTATGCTTCCGCTTTACCCGATTTTAGGGGTGTTACACAAGGTACCCTTCTACACTCAAATGAACTAAAGACCATCCAATTGAACAAGTTATTGGTGAACCTTCAAGGCCAGTTCAGACGAGAAAACAACTCACCACCGACCCCGAAATATGCATTTACATTTTCTCAATAAGCCTCAAAGAACCAAATAACATTTGGGAGGCGATGGCAGAAACGCATGGATAGAAGCAATGCAGGAAGAAATTCTTCAATACCGTTTGTATGATAGTTGGGAATTAGTTCCAAGACTAATTGACAAACTTGTCATTGATCTCAAATGGTTATGGAAGAACAAAAAAGATGAAGAAATGACTATAATTTGCAACAAAGCTCGTCTCGTGGCTAAGGGATTCAGACTGTAAGAATGGATAGATTTCGAAGAATCATTTGCGCCAGTAGCAAGAATTGAAGGAGTCAGGATTTTCTTGGCCTATGCAGCTCAAAAGAACATCACTATATATCAAATGGACACCAAGACTGCGTTCTTGAATGGAACTCTTTAAAAAGAAGTGTATGTGAGCCAGCCAGAAGGATTCATTGACAAGGAACATCCAGACTACGTCTACAAGCTAAAGAAAGCCATCTATGCTTTGAAACAAGCTCCAAGAGCATGGTATGACGAACTATCATCTTTCCTGATCAAAAACAATTTCACCAAAGGAACTGTTGATTCTACCTTGCTTACAAGAAAATACAAAAATGACATTTTGATTGTTCAGATTTATGTGGACGACATTATCTTTGGGCCCACTAATCCGAATCATTCAAAACATTTTGAAAATCCTATGAAAAGCAAATATGAAATGTCCATGATGGGGGAACTTAAATTCTTTCTTGGTTTAAAAATACATCAATCCCTTGTGGTATCTTCATTAATCAAGCTAAATATACAATTGAGATTTTGAAAAAACATGGTATGGAAAATTGTGACTCTGTTGGTACACCAATGGTTATTTCATCAAAAATTGGTGCTGATTTATTTGAGAAACCCCTCGATCCAAAGAAATATCATAGCATGATTGGTTCTCTCATGTACCTTACTGCTAGTCGACCCGATATTCATTTTGCTATTTGCTTATTAGCACGGTTTCAGGCAAGGCCTACTGAACTTCACCTCCAAGAGGTTAAAAGGATCTTTCGATACCTACGAAGAACCATTAACATGGGACTTTGGTATCTGAAGGATTCCGAGTTTAAACTAATAGCATTTTCAGATGTCGATCACGCAGGTTGTCAAGTTACAGCAAAAAGCACATCAGGAGCAGCACAATTTTTGGGTGAAAAGCTAGTCGGCTGGTAATCTAAGAAACAATATTGTACTGTATTATCAATCGAAGAAGCCGAGTATGTGTCTCTATCTGTGTGTTGTACCCAAGTTCTATGGATGAGGACACAACTCACAGATTATGGTTGTACTTTTGACATAATACCTTTGTATTGTGACTCAAAAAGTGCCATAGCCATCTCGTGCAATCCTGTACAACATTCGAAGACCAAGCATATTAGAGTCCGATATCACTTCATCAAAGAACATGTACAAGAGGGTGTGGTTGAATTATTTTTCGTGAAGACATATTACCAACTCGCCGATCTATTTACTAAAGCCCTTCCAAAAGATAGGTTTGATGATTTAGTTCGACGAATTGGCATGCGAAGCCTAACTCCTGAGGAGCTAGAATGTCTTTTCGAATCTTCTTGAAAAATATATTTCAAAAAGCTTTGTTGTAAATATTTTTGAAAAACTAAATACAAAATTTGAAAAACCATCAAAAACAAAAATACAAAAATAGAAAATTTTCGAATTTACAAAAACACTATAAAACCAAAAATCCAAAAATATTCTACTCACGACATGTCTCGCGTATAATCGATAATTCAACAATGATACGGACATGTACAGATGCTTGAGCAAGAGTTCACTTAATCGTTTTCTAAAACATGTCGTTTCTCAAAAATTTCTTAAAAAAATGGCTTTCGTATACTTCAGTATGAAACCCGGGCTTAAATGATGACTTCTGATTATTTCAGATCAGGACTCGTAATTTCAAAGATGAAATCATTTTCAAAAAGTTCGAGTCTAAATAAATGAAAAGATTTCAAACATAAACTCGTTTTCCCAAAAAGACTTGTGTACACTTTAGTATACAACTCGTTTTTCTAAAAGAAGTCTTGAGCACTTTTCAAGATTTTTCAAAAGATTTTTTCAAAATATTTCAAAAATTATTATGTGCTCAAGACAACTCCCTACAAACCCTTTATTTGAATTTAAACTCTATGTTTGTAACTATGCTTTCTTTAAAGGGGAGTATAAAAATCAAGATCAAAATGTTCCAATTTCATGCGAAAAACAACTCTGTCTTTCTCTCCAAAAAGATTTCTTCTATTAATCAGTTGATATCAAAAATATCACTGATATGCTATTTTTGAGGGGGAGAAGACGTAATTAAAATGTGATCAAAAATGTATAAGGATCATTGTTGAATCTCAAAGGAGCTCGACTCAGATATAATCGAAGAATTAACGAAGCTTAATTGCCAGTGATCGAAAAGACTTGTCCTGGACGGGTAATAATTTCAAGCTGGTCTAACCAGTTATGTAAGTGTGTCTCGAATAGGACTTGTCTAAGTAGAGTGTACCGTCTCGAGAGACTTTCTCTGAACGTGACCAAGACGGGTAATAATTTCAAGCTAGTCTAACTAGTGATGTGAACGTGTCTCGAATCGGTCTTGTTCACTGAAAATCGATCAATTCAAAAAGTGCAAACTCTACCCAACATGTGTAAACCTATCTTAAAACTTATGAGCACATGTGAAGGGGGAGTATTTCAGAAAATGCAAAACTCTCGAAGTAACAAAACATGTTTTATAATTATAAACACTTTGAGAGATTTTACAAAAGGTTTTATGGCATGTGATCAATGAACCAACCTAGGATAATCATGGAGTAATAAGGTGATTAAGGTTAGGTTTATGTCCTATGATCCGCCAGAGCCGGAGGGATCTATCCAAGGATAATTCCCATAGTTAGTATTAGAATTCCTTAGGTATGATTGAAAAAAGGAGTAAAAGTGATGAAAGGAGAAAGAAGAGGTTGAAGAATTAAAAAGAAAAATTTATAAAAGGGTGAAAAGAAATAGCCCTCCATGAAAACTTAGGACAGAAACTGGGTCAATACATCTGTTATCGGTAATCACAAAGTTGATACTGATATTGAAGACAATACGTCATGGACCCTGTGACGCGCTGCATAACCCCTCCTAGCCACTCAAGTATCTCTTAAAAGATATTTGTTTCATTTCATACGGAGAACCTTGCATAATCTATCAACCTCTCACTCCGAGATGTGTACTGTTGGTATTGAAAAGGTAGCAATCTGCTCCATGCCTCCGACCACTAAAACCAAAACGCACTTAATCGAGTCTAGAGTCATCAGATTCATTAAAAGATCTCTTAAGATACACTTTCCTATTCATACGCTTGTGTTCGCCAAAAAGAGCACAAGTTGTAAGAGTCTTTTATGAGATCTTCGGATCTTGCCTTTCATATCATGATAGTTACTTTGTACCAAATGGTCTACAGTCGTGGAGTGATACTTTGGTATGCTATTAATTCTCCCGAAGTCTGAGCCTGTAAGTGCTGGAAATCCCACCAAGGAGATTCCTTTCATGGATCGATTCCTTAAGACGTGGGTCATTACTTGGATTTTATCCATAGTATTGATAACTGTCCCTCAACGGGATTAGGACGATTGATGTGCCCGAACAAGGTGAATGGAATCAAGACATTCATCAGTAAAACAATCGTAGTGATCTGGTCTCTAAGAAAAGTCCACCGTGATCAATTGGTGATTATTACTAACATTTACCATGCAGCTACTGATGAGTATTCCTTGGAGGAAAGACTGTATAACATCATTTCATTCATCAAAATCTTCACCTCCACATACTCATACTCATGAAGTTCATCCTCAACAAGCTCAAGTGAAGAACGTTCAAGACAAAAAGATCATGTTTAAGACAAAGAGTTATGTCAAAGTCAAGAGCTGACCAAAAAAGTCAATAACTAGTTCAAGTATCAAGTGAGGAAGACATAAGTATGAAGTTCAAAGTATTTTCAAGTCGTATGAGTATGTTGGAGAAGACGACACAGCAAATCAATGAAGATGTTGACCAAAGGAAAAAAGGACAAAAGACCATGATTGAAGATCACAAAGCATGAAGGAACAAAGAATCAAGACTATTCTAAAACGACACACAAAGTTCAAGACAAAGAAGATAGAAGACCTAATCAAGTGGAGCATCTTTTGAATGACCACCCCTTAGGAGGAGATTGTTAGCATTAAAGAAAAGTGATGGTCATTTTAGTTTATTAGAACTTTGTAACGTGTTGTAGATAGGTTAGTTAAGTGGGCTATGGATTTGGTAAATCTAATATTCCATAAGGTTTAGTGTAAAAGTTTTCTTCATCATATGTAAACTAAGTCCATAACAAAGCCCATCCAAGGCCCATGCGGCATCATTTTAGAAGTATAAATACCTCCAAATGGTCTCATTTGGAGGTGTGCTTGAGGGTGTAAGTGTGAGTTTTATGAATAAATTTCTCTAGTTTCTCTCTTTAAAACGCATCTCTCAAGTCACCAAACCGAGCTTAATATTACGTGATATTGTTGAAAATCTAAGGTCCTACATAAAAGATTACTTTGATTTTGAGCTTGAGAATGTAAGGTTCTTTCATTTATTTTTCCTATGACTATTTTAAAAGGGTGGTTTTTAGACTCTTTAATGTTAACAATTTCTTTATTTAATAGTTCATCTTCTTTGTTATTAGTTTCATTAACTTGATTTTCAAGGATTTGACTTTCTATTATATCGTCATCTACGAGAGGTTGGGATTTAGGAAGATAACTTTCGTCGAACTTAACATTTAATGATTCTTCTATTCTCATTGTTTCTTTGTTTAAGATTATGTATGATTTACTATTTGGTGAGTATCCTAAGAAAATACCTTCGGTAGATTTAGGATTGAATTCTGTGAGATAGTATTTTGTGTTAAGAATGAAGCATTTGCTTCCAAAGACTTTGAAGTGATCTAGGGATGGCTTTTTACCCTTCAATAACTCATAAGGAGTCATTCCTAAGAATGGTCTAATTAGGATTATATTTAGGATATACGTTGATGTGTCGACGGCATTACACCAAAAAATTTTAGGAATTGATTGTTCATTTAGCATCGTTCGACTCATTTCTTGTAAAGTACGATTCTTACGTTCAACTACCCCGTTTGATTGCGGAGTACGTGGAACTGAGAAATTGTGAGTAATACCATTAGCTTCACAAAAAGCTCCGAATTGTACTTCGTTATCAAACTCCCGACCATGATCCGTACGGATTGACACTATTGGTGAACCTAGTTGTTTTTTAATTTTCTTACTTAAGATTTCAAAGTGATCAAAAGCTCCGGTTTTATTTTTCAAAAATCTAGTCCATGTATACCTTAAGTAGTCATCAATTATTACCAAAGTATAGAAGTTTCCTCCCTAACTTTGAATAGCCGATGGACCAAATAAATCCATGTGTAAAAGTTCCAGACACTTAGTAGTTGAAACCATATTTTTAGCTTTATGACTAGCATGGACTTGTTTTCCTATGTTACAAGCATCACAAAAATGTTGCTCATATTTTAATTTTGGTAAATTTCTAACCAGCTGTTTAGATGATAGCGATTGAATAAGTCGCATATTGGCGTGACCCAATCTTCGATGCGAAAGGTTCGAAGTATCATCTATTGAAGTTAGACAAAGTTTATCTTTAAGTGAGTTACCGATTTTCATTAAAAAAGACCATTTTTCCAAATCCCTTTACCTATGGTAATTCCATTTTTAAGTATTTTACTTCCAGTTTCACTAAATAAAACTTCACACTTTTTATCTACTATTTGACTAATACTTAATAGGTTAAATCATATATTATCTACGTGACAAACATCATTAATGGTTAGAGAGTCATGTGAGATCTTACCTTTCCCAATGATCTTGCTTTGACCATTGCCAAACATTACATTACCTCCATCACAAGTCTTGCAGGATGAGAAAAGGCTTTTATTTCCCGCCATGTGTCTTGTGCAACCGTTGTATTTTATCCATTCATTTGGTTCTAGTTCAACCTTTAGACAAACCTCGTTTGAGTCTTTGGCCATGAGACAAATCTCATATTTCTTCTATTCACTTGGACACCATGAACCGCTAACGAACGCCTTTTGCTCACTACTAGAGTGTTTGGGACAATCACTAATAAAGTGATTTGGATCACCGCATTTGAAACACTTTCGGTCATCCTTTCCCCTCTTGTCTTCCTTGAACTTTCGGAAGCCTTTCTTGTCATCATAAGGTTGTTTTACAAACCTCCCTCTTCTTCTAAAGAACTTTTTGAAGTCTCTTATGGCCATGGCATACTTCTCATCATCGCTATTCTATGATGACGTATCTTCATCACTAGACTCCTTTTTATCCTTTAGGGCTAGTGACTTGTACTTTTCCTTCTTTTCTTTTGAGGCCACGGAGTCTTTTGCAAATACAACTTCATAGACCTTGAGGTTGCCAATGAACTCGTCGAGAGAAAGGATTGTCAAATCCTTTGATTCTTCTATTGCTATTACCTTTGGTCTCCATTTTTCCGGAAGTGCTCTCAAGAATCTCCTGACATGATTACGCTTGGAAAAAGTTTCATCAAGTGCTATTAATGAAGTAATAATAGTATTAAACTTAGCAAATTCATTACCAATACTTTCATCATCCGATATTGAATATTGCTCATATTGTTGAACAAATAAATCAATTTTGCTATTTTGCAATTGATTGTTTCCTTGATGAGTAATCACCAAGCAATTCCAAGTATCTTTAGCGGTTTTATGTATAAAAATTCGTTCATATTCCTTTTTAGGTAAAGCATTGTATAAAACCATTTTTGCCTCGTTATTTTTAGAAAGCATTTTCTTTTATTCATCTTTTAGACTCAAAGATACGACCTCATTTTTGTCGGTAGAGATGCTCCCAAATGCTAGCACATAATCCCCATCAACAATAATATTCCAAAGATCAATATCTTTAGATTTCACATATGTTTCAAATCTATTTTTCCAATATATAAAACCATTAGCTTCAAAGAGTGGTGGTCTTTGCATAGATTGCCCTTCTTTGTAGTTTTCGAAATCCATTTGATCGAAAAAGTTTAAAAATACAATTTACTTAAAAACTTTTTAGAAAACTTGCTCTGGTACCAATTGTAGAAAACTATAAAGGGGGTGAACAATTTTTACTTATTTAAATTTAGTTTATAAAACTTTAGATCGATAGTATGTGAAACCTTTGGATGTTGAGATATAGATAATGAAAGTTAGTATGAAAAGAAATAAATACGAGAAGAGTAAATAGATAAAAGGATAGAAGCGTGACACAATGATTGATAATGGTTCAGCTACAAGGACACCTTTCTTGCCCTACTCCACTCCCCGAGTACCCAACTCGAGAGTTCTTAAGAACTATGTCAACAAGCTCCTTCAACTGGTGGAGAAACCTCACAACGTCTCTTACACTTTTTCCGGTACTAAGCTAAATACCGGGTCCTTTACACGGAAGAACCAATCCAACACAACAACACAACTATCACAACTACTTTATGAATACAAGAAGATGTATCAACAACAAGAAACAACTCAGTGGTCTTGAGGTGATGAAGAAGCCGAACAAACTCTTCTCTTAAAGAATGGATGACTCGTATGCAAGAAATGTGATCTTGTCTTGTAAAAAGAACCTTGAGAAACACAAGAGAAATAAAGCTACAAGAATGATATTTAGATCTGAGGTTAGAGAGATATAAGAGTGAGAGAAAGAATATATGGTAGAATGAGGTAAGAAATAATGAAGAAATAGCTCACTATTTATAGGCAATTTTGTCCACTGTTCACCCGGTTTCGCCGGATCCCTTTCTAGAGGGATCCGACCAGTGTAATCCAATGGATCCGGCTATCTGGTAGTACCAGTCCGGATTTTAGGTTACAATTCTGGTTATTGGGTTATGGGTTATGGTCCATGGGTCATGTGATGTCATGAATGATGCAATAGATATCTTGGGTCATGGGTTATGGACTTTTATGGGTTATGGACTTTAGGTCATGGGTCATGGATTTTACCCATTATGATGTCATGCATGATGAAATGAGCATGGGCCATGGGTTTTGGGTCATGAGTCATGGGTCATGGGTTATGGGTCATGGATTACCCAACACATTTACATACATTTCTATTATTACAAACAAATACATATTTAACAAATGTAAGTAAATAGTAAAAATATGTAGTAACATGTAATCTTTAGATTTGTACTTGAGATAATTTTATGGTTGTTATCAACAAAACTTAAAGAGATCGAGAATTATTAATAAACATTTTTACGGTTTATTTGTATTAACACTATCGTCCCATAAATCATCTAAAATCCTCATATTCCTAGACTTCTTATCAATGGGAAAATTACAGATATTGGAGGCAATTATAACATCAGGAGTGGCGTTAATCCTCAGCTCCATCAATCTAAGCTTAACAGAATCCACAATATGTTTGAATAACTCAACTTCAGGCCTACTACAATCTACAACAATTCTAGAGTTCCTCTCCTGCCATATAAAATAAACTACAGCACCAAACACTAGCCTTTTCGTGACACTCCAAATAGTATTTCTAGTAGGCCTATTAGCTATACTGGAAATAACCTCAGCCTAATTATTAGAGACATTATCTAACTTAGCCATAACTTTTAATCTTTCCCACAGTCTTCTAGCATAAGTACAAATAAAAAACAGATGTGAGTGAGAGTCCTTACACTGACTACACAAGGTACATTTCATATCTTGAATGTTCAACCACTTAGAGAGCCTATCCTGATTCTTAAGTCTACCCTTTATAGCCATCCAGAGAATGAATGAGTGCCTAGGGACACACTGGGAGAACCAACCATGGTTATGCCAGATGACTTAGGAGCATTAGGCCTCATCTTCTTCCAAACTTCCTTCACAGAAGAAGTCTTTTCAATGCCCTTCTTGTTGACCCAAATAGCTTTATCTTCAAAATCTGCATTAATAACGGGAACAGGAATATTATAAATATAACCAAATCTATCATTTCATCCCCATGGCCTTCTCCAACAACCATTCCTTATCAAGTTTTCAACCTTCACCTTCAAGTCAACTCTAGCATTCATTAAATCTTCATGATCAAACAGCTCACATAAGGGACTATTACCATACCATTTATCTAGCCAAAAATTACATCTGCTACCGTTCCTAATTTTAACCTGAACAAATCTTCTAATTTTATCTCTAAGAACCAAGATTTGCTTCCAAACCAAAGAATAGTTAGACTGAATCACAACATCCCAAATACTCTTGCCCTTTAACAAGTGAATTTTAAACCATTTGACCCAAATAGAGTCCTTGTCAGCAATGATATTCCAAAGGTACTTGGCCATTAAAGCTTCATTCCACAACTTAAGAGGTCTAATACCAAGGCCACCTTGGTTCTTCTGCAAACAAACATCCTTACATGACACACTACATTTACCTCTATTATTACCCTCAGTCTCCCACAAAAAACCTTTCAACAACTTATCAATATCATAACACACATGTTGAGGAAGAATAAAGATAGAAGCCCAAAAAACATGCAGAGAGTTGAGAACAAAGCAATAAGCTGTAACCTCCCAACAAAAGATAAAGTTTTATTCCTCTAATCATCAATCCTTTTCTTCACATTAACAATAAGATCAATGCAATCACCTATAGTTAAGCTTCTAGAAACCAAAGGTACTCCAAGGTATCTAACAGGAAGCTTCCCCTCACAGAAAGGCATAACCATTTTAATATTCTCTTTGACATCATCAGGCACATTACCATAAAACACGGTGCTTTTATTAATGCTAGGTGTAAGTAGATGAAAGACAAAACTCATCTAATGCTCTCCTAAGAATGGAAGCAGATACTAAATCCCCATGGCACAAAAGAAGCAAATCATCAGCAAAGCAAAGGCTCATTGTACCCAACTCTTTACACCCCTAATGAAACTTAAATCTCTTATCCAACTTAATATGTCTATTAAGCATGAGAGTGAAAACCTCCATAACAATTGTAAACAGATAGGGTGATATAGGATCACCCTATTTTAACCCTCTCCTGGCTTTGAAAAAACCATGAGACTCGCCATTAACACTAATAAAGAAGGAAGCAGATTGAATGCAGACCATAATCCAATTAACCATTGTAGGATGAAAACCAAAGCACACCATACAATATCTTAAAAATTTCCAATTAACAGTACCATAAGCTTTTTGAATGTCAACTTTAGAGGTACACGTACTAGTTTTATCCTTCCTGTTGTAGCCATACATTAACTCCTGAGCAATTAAGATATTATCAGTTATCTGTCTACCCTCAATGAAAGCACTCTGGTGAAAATCAATAAGGTCATAGTAATACACACTTAATTCTACCAGATAAAACTTTGCTAATACATTTACAGACCACATTACAGCAAGCAATGGGTCTATAATCAGAGACCTTCATGGAAGTTTTAAACTTAGGCACAAGTGAACTTAAAGTTGTGTTTAATTCCCCTAGAATCTTACCACTAGTGATGAATTCCTTTATAGCAGAACATACATCCTTTCCCACCACATCCCATGAAGCTTTAAAAAAATTTGGATGTAAAGCCATCTGGACTAGGAGCCTTTCCATCATCAATATCAAATAGAGCAACCTTTATCTCTTCATCTAAAACAGCCCTGATCATGTGCAGAGCAGTGCAATCATCAATCTTCTTTGTAAACAAACTTTCAGGATCTTCAATGGGAAAGACAGTATCAACAGTGCCTAGAAAATTCTTGAAGTGAGACACAAATTGATCAGCTACTTCACCATCATGAAACTCTCTACCCAATTCATACCTTATAACATTAATTCTGCTTCTACCCATTCTACCCTTCAAGCTATTATGAAGAAAGAAAAAAAAAAGCAGTACAACCTTAAGTAGCCACGCCAACCTCCTGAAAAGGGAAAGTTTTACCTGGTTTGAGTCTGTGTGGCGATGGGTTCAAACCCCGTGAATTAGTCAGCCAAAAGGTCGGAAATCATGGTTAAAAAAAAAATTATGGTCACCCTCTCTAAGCCAATCAATCTTGGAATTCTGCTTTAAAATTTTTTTCCTCATCAAGAACAGCTTCTTTAAAAGCACTAGTAAAAATCATTTCAGCTTCCCTTAGATAGCTATTATTAGGGTCATTATCAAGCTCAACTTGGACTTTCTTCAATTCAGTTCTCAACATCTTCACTTTGTCATAAACATTCCCATTCTTCGAATTTAAATCTCTCATAACTTTCTTCATAGCCTTCAATCTTCTTGCAAGAATGAACATAGCATAACCCTCCACTAGAGCATTCCATGTATTCTTGACAGTATCATGGAATTCCTTATTATCAGCAAGATAATTCATGAATCTAAAAGCTCTTTTTTTCCTTTCAGTCACCTCGGGCATTACCAAAAGAACAGGGTAGTGGTCATAAGTGACATAAGGTAAAAAAATTAGAAAAACTAGATTCAAATTCATTAAGAAATATACTATTTCCCATAATTCTATCAAGTTTTTTAAGAATTCCCTCTTCAGGATTCTTTTTCTTCTGGATCCAAGTATAAAACATACCATTCATAGAAATGTCCTCCATATCTAAGTATCCAACACATTCCCTAAAATCTTTGATCCCCTGATCATTGCTAGAAGTCCCACCAGAACACTCATCAGCATATAATGTCACATTAAAGTCACCAAGCATGACCCAAGGAACATTACTAGCAGTATCTCTCTGACTTTTAAGAAAATCCCATAACCTAACTCTATCCTTAGGGTCATTATCACCATAAATAAATGAAATAATCATTCTTTTCTTGTCTAGAATACACTTAACATCAAAGTGCATAACCTGACTACTCTAGAATAATAAGTTGGCCTCGATCATAATTAGTATCCCACACCACAGCAGTCCTACAACCCTTACAACTATCTATAGTATTAGATAACCAATTTCATCTTCTAAAAATCCTATCACAAACTTTGTTATCAACCTTTTTGTTTAATTGAGTTTCAACAACAGCACACATACTTAACTCATTTTCCATAATTAACGTTTTAACTTCATCTTGTTTAGAGGTAGTAGAAAAACCTCTTATGTTCCAGGCTGGAATTTTTATCATCATAAGGTAGATATAGAGGGGGCCTGAACCATCATTGCTTAAAACCTTTGCCATAGAAGAGTCCACAGTGGCTGATACATTGTTCTGAGTCATAAAAGTAGCATGAGCAGAAGTATCCTCAGCAACTTCTTCATTCATATCAACTGTATTATCATTCTGAATTTGCTCCTTAATTCTCTTAAAAGCATCTTAACTAGAAATCTAACATCTCCTCAGTCCAAGTCTCAAGCTCCAAAATGGTAAAGACTTGTCCTGTCTTGAAGAAGAATTCAACATCTGCCAATTGCTTTTTCATTACCAGCTCTTTTATTCTTTCTAACTCATCCCTATATACTTCATTATAAACCTTCCCATAAGCTTGATTTTCACTTAAACCTTGTTCCACCATGAGAGATTTAAACAAACTGTTGGCCTTACTCTTTGAGTTCTTAACAATATTACTATTAATATACTTACTTTGCTTCTCAAAATTTTGTATTTTCAATTTCAGACTTTACTTTTTTTTTTTTTTTTTTTTTTTTTTTTTTTGAGTTCTTGCAGCTTCATCTTATAATATTCTTTCAAGTCATATGTCCAACTATTCTTCTCTTCTATACTAACATATAAACCCTTAGCACATGCCTTATCAATTATGGTCTTCATAACTTCCCAATCAAGCTTATTTCCAGTTTCACCATCATCTGACAATGTTGAGAACATATTACCTGAAACATACACATTATCCTTATCCTTAGAAACATTACTACTACCACTTGCACCACTACCATTCCCATCAATATCCATTTTACTCTTACCCTTATCATTTAGATCACTACCCTTCACAGATTCACTTTTAGTTTCACTACCCTTCTTCACTGGAGCATATTGATATCCATCATTCCTGTTAAATCTCTGATTCCCACCACCCCTACCATTCACATTACCTCTACCCCTACCATCGAAACCACCCCTACTACTAGATCCCTCACCAAGGTAGTTCCTTTGTCCCATAACCCCAACATTCACATTATCATTCCTAACATTTCTCCTATTGTTTATTGTTTGCCATTCATTCCCATTTGACCCATGATCCATAACTATTGCAGGTTTGTAGGCGTTCTTATCCATTTTCTGCTTCTTTTCATCATCAGTCCTAGGCCTAATAGTACATTTGTCAAAACTATGACAAAAAACCTTACAATGAGAAAACACTGGTGGACTCCAAGGGTACTCAACCCTTAGATTCATAGACCTCCCAATACTTTTATAGGTCACCTCAATACTATCAACTAACCCCTTTGTTGCATCAACCTCAACCAATACCCTAGCAAAACTTGCCCTTCCATAAGCTTTATCACACATGGATGTGGTAATCCTGTCCATAATGATAGGATTTCCAATACTACTAGAGATTCTACTAATTCCCTCTGAATTCCATGCCTCAAGAGGCACATTAAAAATTTTGACCCATATAGGAACCTTAGTAGGCTCAGGCTTGGCCATACACATACCTGCTTCCCACTTTTGAACAAAGAAAGGTTTACCATCTACAAGCCAAGGCCCATTTTCAAGAACATACTGCAATCCTTCATCAGATTTGAATTTCAAAAAATACAACCCACACTCATTCAAAATTATCTCATCCAAATGATATGGTCTCCACATTCTTCTCAGATGGCCCAGAATCTCCCTATAACTCATATTTATTCCAACAAAATACCCAACCAATGTCATACACCAATTCTTACTACCCTTCTCAATCATGGGATCTAGATCAACAAGCTCTTTACCTTGCTCATTAACATCAACAGGGATGAGCCTAAGCCTTTTGCTACCATTAAGACTCAATCCTTGCACAACATTAGCGAAGGACAATGGTTTAACAAGATCAGTATTCTCCCTTATCATACTATCATTCATAACCTTAGCACCATCAATATTACTTTCAACCCCACCCATACTAATATCCTTACTAATGCTACTTAAACTTGGCCATTTTTCAACATTATTAAATGCATAAGCAACATTAGCCTTAAACCTACCATCACTTAAAACTTCACCCCTTTTCAAAATACTAGGACTATGAATGGGACTAATACTAGGATTTTGTAACACCCCCAAAATCATATCGCAGCGGAATTAACATCTGGGGTGCTACTTAGTTGGATCATAACACAAGTAATAGAGAACGAATTTATTAAATTCGTTTTAAAAGTTTCATTAATTAAAACATAAGTTTTACATAATTGAAATGCGGAAAACAAGGCCCATAATAGTTTTAAGTTGTCCCATAGTACAAAAACTCTGGTCATGAGTGTTATGTGTATACTCTAAAAGTGTGCCTATGCCCCTGCCAAATGCTGCCTTGCTTCATCATATATCAAACAACTAAATACCTGAGAAAAACATGTTAAAAAGTGTCAACACAAAGGTTGGTGAGTTCATAGGTTTATATAAAGCAGTAATGTTGAACCATAGTTGAAGTATGTGACCATCACAACAAATATGATGACACATCAATATAAATGTCTATTACGCTAGCACTAAGTTTATGCAACCGAAGCTTGACAATATGCATGCTCTAGAATCACATTAAATAAAGGCCCTTGTAAGTGTCTATCCCGAGACACTCGTGATTCGACATGTTATACGCTCGTATTTGGTCGACCTGACCAAACCGAACGGGGGTGTCATCCCCAATAGATCTATTTATAGCATTCACGCTTCCCAAGTGGAATTGACGGTTCATGAGTTTGGGCACGATGGGGGATACAATGCTTAGGCTAATCCTTGCATAATAGTTTAATAAAACATAAGTATAGTGTTGTTCCTTAAAAGTGTTTTGCATGTTTCTCACCCCAATGTAAAGCAAGTAATAATTGTAAAAGTGGGGCTATGACTCACCTTGAGCATAATTGGCAAGGTGAAATGTATAATCAAGTAAGTTATGGGAACGGCTCCAACACACGACCTGAATAATGGTAAAGTCTAAGAATATGACTTAATACGTATAGTGATTGTCAAAGTGAGTAACGGTTAACGATTGATTGGTGATGTGAGTGTGATATGCTTAAAATGCTTAAAATGCTTAAAGCTCAAAAATAATATTATATATAATATTATCTTATTTTTATGTCATTTAGATCCAATAATATCGTTTCCTCGAAAATGGTGAAACAAAACGTTAAGTAAAATCGTTAAAACTCGTTATATATAAATATAATGTAACGTTATTTAAATACGTAACTGAGACTTAAAAATGCACGTGACGTAACGGAAAATAGTAAAATGTAAAATAGAAATAAAAATGTAAAATACATTCTGTTGGTCCTTGTACTTTTCCTATTTTTACATTGTATACCCTAACAGCGTTAGCGTTGCACCATTAGTCCTTAATTATATATAACTTGCATTTTTAGTCCACTACTTGTCCAAAATGACATTCTGAGCTTGGAGTTTAATATAATATCAGTTTCTATCCTAATGTTACTGTTTTGGAAGTTTTAGTCCTTGTTTTTCATAGTTGGCAGTTTTAGTCCTTCTAAGTGAAACTATTTTGCAAATTTAGTCCAAAAGTACAAAAAAAGTGGGGAAAAATTATCCGAAAATTTTTGTGGCTTATTAAAGCTTATCCAAGCTTAATTCAACTGCTTATTAGCCAAAATGGCTCATTTTTCTATTAATGGGCTTAACGAGCTAATATTAAAGGCCCATTAACGTTTAACGATCCGTGGGCTTTAAGGCAAGTTGGGCTTATCCTTGGGCTCATTTTTAGTGTTCTAAAATCATATCAAAAGAGCTTATAAGTCCAGCTTATCCAGATTGCTTATTATTGGCTTAATGGGCTTTTCAGTCCATATCGAATTATATACAAGTTTTACACAGTTGTGATTCGATTTACTTTGGTCATATTTAAAGGCTTTCTAGAGCTTATCTTGGTAAACTTTAAACATGAAATTACTAGTTTGTTGTATGAAGAAAAGAGTCGTGTAAAAATATTGATAGGTCATTAGTTCATATTCGATTTTACAAGACCATTTATAGGGCGACTTGGAACGTTTTCAATATAAAAAGACTTAGAATATTTTTAGTCTAAGTTTTATACGTGTGATCAAGTCATGAAATAGGGTTTGAAATGCATGTAAACGAATGAATGAATATGAGGTATGTGTGAAACTTGGTTCTTAGGCCTTCCATGAAGGAGGCAAACCAAGTTCATGCCTAGGTAAATATTTGCATACGTAAAAATAAAGTGTGAAACATATACGTTCGAACCTAATATATACAAAATGCATGGTGCGTTAAAACGTAATGAAATGAACTTACAATGAGATGTGAGGACTTACAACACCTCAAGGGTGGTGAGTTAACGTGTAGAGATGACTAGAACAATAGGAAAAATCCACAACTCGCTAGCATGATTAAATATGCTTCGAAAATTAATCCTTGTGCTTCGAATGGAACTTTTGACTTGGAAATTAGCTTGAACAAAATGGAAGTGTGCTTCTGTGGTTCGAATGATAAGTGAAATAGCAAGAGAAAAGCATGTAAAATTTAATGGTGTGAATGGGACTAAATGTAAAGGAATTTTGTGTACATATATATACACGTATGGATTTATATTGCATATTTTATGTATACAACTAGTTCGAATAGTAAGATGGCAGTGAGTGTGTAAGAGATTTTGGATTTTAAGAGATCTAGTAATATATTTTGTAAGGATATTGTGTAGGATTTGATTTGGTTTAGATTTATATATCAATTATATGTCGACATGTATTTCTAAAGGTCCAATTTGATATCCCAACGTGTGATATTGGTTTCAAGGGCAGGAAATACACTTAATAACTCACTAATGATCAAATAAAAATATTAGAACTAGGTTATTTTGAGTTTTGGTCGAATTGGTGAAATTATGAAATATAATGAATTCAAATGGGTTGTGCAAATGCATTTCACTTTGATTAAATATCATGTATCAAGAGTTAGTGTTAGAAGCTAGAATTCGACACCCTAATACTTTGGTGGAAGGAGAATTAGATGGTACAAAAATTCGTATATGTTGTGTTTAGAAATTGGGAGAAAACGGGTTCAAGTTGGAGTGCTTGGGGTCGATAAGAAATGAAATATATAATGAGAATTGGGCTTAGTTGGGCTGTTTTGAACAGTAACTGGAATTTAGGAGTTGGGCTGAGAATTTTAAGGCCCATTTGGCAGTTTGTGAATATATTTAGTTTTCGTGGTCGCGTGTGAGCTCGTTTCGATATTTGGTGGGTCATATTTTAATGTGTTTTGAACTTTTATAATGAAATAAACAGTTAAATAATATAACTTCTCGTTAACAGATTGTCAGAAAATAAATAATATGTATTTTCTGATAATTAATAATAATTATTAAGATGGAAAATTACCATTTGTCACAGATTTAAAATAGGATTCTCACTCACAGGCATAGGTATATCCTCAATATTAATACTAGCATTCATAACCTCATCATTCCTACACACTCTAACACTAGGACTATCAACATTAACTGGTTCATTAAAACCACCACTTACCAAACCTGTCTCGGAACCTTCATCAGCTTCCCTCTCAGACACAGGCTCCCCAACACTCCTTGAATCCAAACTCTGAGCATCCACACTTGAACCTACATCACCATCAAACCCCTCACTTTCAGTTCCATCATACTCAACCCCCTCCATTCCTTCAATAGCTTTACCACCCTTACTAGTTACTACCCAGCTTATGATTATTCTTCTTAAAACTCACCGACTTATGAACAATAGCCTGCTTATTTTTAGTCTTCATAGCACTATTCTGATTCCTAGTAGATCTTTTAGTACGAATCACATCATTTGATTCCCTAGGAGGAAGAACCAAACTAGGGTTTATGTTATTAGAATCGGACATGATAGAATTTTTAGATGGATGATTAAGGTTAGGGGGCTTAGGATCCGGTTCAGACATTATTGAATGATGGATTTAGACAGAAATCATACTATGTGTAAGCTTTAAGGTTGTCAGAATTTAGGGATCTGTAAAAACGGCTAGTGTGTGAAAGTGTGTATAATGGATGAATAGTGATAACATAAAGTTAAAAATGAATTTAATAAGATGAGAGGGAAATGTTTTGTGGTGAAATTTTATATCAATTTGTAGCAAATGAACAGTAGAATGCAAAACAAAAATAAAAAACAAAATCCAGTTGATAGATAGAATTAAATGATGAATTACATGATAAAATGTGTACGAAATTTAGAGAGAGAAAATATTCCAATTTTTTCATGTTATTAGTATTTGTATGGACATCCTTTTGTAATTTGCATTATCGTATTAGTACTAGCTTAATTGTATTGTTATAAACGAATACTTATGACTTGGTATGGTTGGTTTTGAATGAATGAATGGAAAGATGCATTTTCTATTATAGTTTTGATTGATTTACAGATTTTGGTTTTAGTAGATTTTTCACGGAAAAATCTGGAAATGCAGCATTGCTGCTGCTTTTTATTTTTTTTATTTTTTTTTTAATTTTTGGCTGAACTATCACTTTTAGCGACATTAAAGGTAGGTTACCATTTTTTGGTAACCTACTTTTAGCAACGGTCCTATCGTCGTTAAAGCGGCTCCCGCCAAATTTAATTTTTTTGTTCTATTCATTTATTTTTTATATAATAAATAAATAAATTATCAAAATACCTTTAGCGACGACACCCATCGTCGCTAAAGGTGTGGGCCCCACCCTTTGTCGCTAAAAGTTCAAAATTGTTGTCGTCAAATGCTTTTGCGATGAGCCTTTGGCGACAGCTTATTTGCGACAAGGGTCGTCGCAAAAGCTTTTTGCGACAACAAAATCCCACCTTTAGAGACGACATGCGTCGTCGCTAAAGGTGCCCAACCTTGTAGTGTTTATTTTGAGACTCGTGGGCTTATATAAGTTTATCATATCATGATATTAACATGGTTAAGTGGATAGCCCCCTCGTCAACTACGTAAGATATACACCGGTTGACAATTGAACTGCGTTACCTTGAGGTGTGCTAGGGATGAGTTGCTTTGAAGCATGCGAGAGAAGCAAGAATTCATTGGCGCCTACAATGAATTGTAAAAGCTTGAATGCTTTACACCACCTTGCCAACCATATGTGTTGTTTGTTGTAGTTTTTATGTTGTGGCGTCGTATAAATAAGGTTGTTCATGTAGTTTTGTGATGTGGTGGTTTGTTGATTTAGGTCTATGTCATGATGTTAACTTTGTATGTTGTATCTTATGCACTTGTTGTAATGTTTTTTTATTGCCTAATGTTGTCTTATAACGTTACTCGTGGTGAAACAATAGGATAAAACCAACAATAAAATGTAATTAAACAATAACAATATGTAACCAAAGTCGAACATACAACTACTAAACATACAACCAAAGATTAAAAGAGAAGTCAAGCATTTAGATATACCAACTAGTTTTGGAAAAATGATACGCTAACCCTAGTCCCTAACATTAGTACTTAATAGAAAAGGTCGTCTATGCTCGAAACATCCAACAATATCTCTCGGCTTTCACGTCCATGTGAAATGGTGTCAAGAACTTGGGTAATGTGATAACCAGCTAACAATCTTCTTATAAAAGAACACATCAAAGGGCCGCAGTCTCCATACACACCCGCCTGTTGAGGGACACCACTCGGGTAAAGAAAAGTAATCTTATATGTAGATGGATCAACATTATTCGCAACAAACCATCCTCTCAGGTCCAAAACATACGGTAATTTAACCACAAAAGAATCACACATGGTCCTAAAATATGGTTGTTGCGGGATTTTCAGAGCCTCGATGCTATCAAAGAAATATATCTGCCCTATCCTGATATAAAATACCGCTAAATACCAATGTTTAAAATGCTCATCATTAATAGGCATGTATACCTGACGCAAGATGTAAAGTGTTGTATTGCTTAATGATAGAATTACACGGTATAGCGTATATATAATACACGGTGGGCCAATACATGGACAATACATACAAGTGTAAATAAGGCCTATAAGCCCATGCTACATATCATACGCTAACATCCCCCCGCAGTTGGAGCAGGAGAGGAACGAACGCTCAAGCTGGACCGAAATTCATCAAATAAGGCCGTGGGTAATCCTTTGGTGAAAATATCCGCATACTGATAACGAGACGGAACATGTAGAACCCGTATATGACCAGTGGCAACCAAATCACGAACAAAGTGAATATCAATCTCAATGTGTTTCGTGCGCTGATGTTGCACGGGATTGGAAGAAAGATATACCGCACTAACATTATCACAATAAACAAGTGTAGCTGTAGATAATGGCGTATGAAGCTCACGTAAAAGATTACGTAGCCAACAGGTTTCAGCAACCGCATTGGCAACACCCCTATACTCAGCCTCAGCACTAGATCGAGATAAAGTAACCTGTCGTTTTGAAGACCAAGATAGAAGATTGTTGCCAAGAAAAACACAATACCCAGAGGTAGACCGTCGTGTAGTGGGACAACCAGCCCAATCAGCATCCGAATAAGCAACCAAAGAAGATGTCGTGGAAGAATAAAGCTGTAAACCATAAGACAATGTTCCACGAACATAGCGCAAGATGCGCTTGAGAGCAGAGAAATGAGGCTCTCTAGGATCATGCATAAAGAGACAAACCTGTTGTACCGCATAAGATATATCAGGGCGTGTAAATGTCAAATACTGAAGAGCTCCGGCAAGACTACGATACAAGGTAGGGTCAGAAACAGCATCACCATCAGCAGAAAGTTTGGAATCTGTGTCAACAGGAGTACGACAAGGATTACAAGTAAGCATACCTGCACGCTCAAGCACCTCAGATGCATACTTTTGCTGAGATAAAAACATCCCAGAAGGAGTACGAGTCACCGATACACCCAAAAAATAATTCAGTGGTCCCAAATCAGTCATAGAAAACTCCTTATGTAAAGAAGAAATGATACGCTGCAAAAAATCGGTAGTAGATGCAGTCACAACAATATCATCAACATATAAAAGCAAATAAGCAGTATCAGCACCCTGTCTGTAAATAAAAAGTGATGTGTCACAACGACTGTGCTGAAAACCAACTCGTGTAGCATAAGATGCAAATCGCTGAAACCAGGCCCTAGGGGCCTGTTTAAGCCCATAGAGTGATCTCTGTAAAAGACAAACATGATCGGGATGCCTAGGATCCCGGAAACCAGGAGGCTGCTGCATATAAACTGTCTCAGATAACGAGCCATGAAGAAACGCATTCTTGACATCAAGCTGATGAACATGCCAATGTCGAGAAATAGCAAGGCTAAGTACAGTACGAATGGTAGCCGGTTTAACCACCGGGCTGAAAGTCTCATCAACATCAATACCTGCTAGTTGAGTGCTGCCATTCGCAACAAGGCGAGCCTTGTAACGGCTAAGAGTTCCATCGGCATTGTGTTTATGCCGAAAAAGCCATAAAGAACGAACAACGTTTACATCCTGTGGTCTTGGTACTAAAATCCAAGTATTATTTTTAATTAATGCATTAAACTCATCAAGCATAGCACTATACCAATTTGGGTCTTGAAACGCTTGGGTGTAGGACTTTGGAAGTGGAGAGGTTGTGGACACATGTAAAGTATACCGTTGAGTAGGACGATTGGAACCGACACGGAAGCGAGTGACCATGGAGTGAGTTGAGTGGGGATTTGGGTTGGGAATTGGTGGGGCATTTGTGGACGATGTGTGGGTAGTCATGGTTGGGCTAGATGTTGTGGTGGGTTGGGTTGGGGGAGCCCCGGTGTTAAGAGGGGATTGTTGGGCCGTGGGAGTTGGGCTTGGTTGAGGAGTTTGCGGGGCCATATGGGTACGAGACGATATTGGTGAGTGAGGGGGGTGCGATGAGTAACGACAGGGGCTGATGTAGGTTTAGTCAATATGTGTTGTTGAATGAGATTCGGTGAGGAGTCCAAGAAGGTGTATGGTGGTGGTGTATCAGGAGTCATAGACCCATACGGAAAGACGGACTCGTCAAACGTCACATGACGAGATAAGATAATCTTATCCGTGTTTAAGTCTAGGCACCGATAACCACGATGACTGGTAGGATACCCAAGGAATATGAGGGGGTGGCACGTGGTTCAAGTTTATGATTGGTGTGAAGATGTGGATAACAAAGACAACCAAAGACACGGAGGTCCGCATAATTAGGTATTGAAACACCCCGTGCCCAATTTGACCAAAATTTTGAACTTTGAATGCGGAAACGATTGACTACATTGAACTCATACATATTCTTCATGAAATGACCATAACATATAAACTTTTAACATTTTAAACACACTTGCAAGAACATCTATACAAGGACTCTTCAAAACATTGGACACAACTTTTCTAAAACAAACAGACAACCCTTCTGAGACCAAGATACGCCGCATCTATTTCTAGGGATACGCCGCATCGAGGCTGGGAGACAATGCACCGTATCTATATAAAGTGATACGCCGTATTATCCTAAACACGGATACGCCGCATCTATTGAATTAGATACGCCGCATCGACCCGCTGAGACCGAAATTTATAAAAAATTGACTACGTTGCGCCGCATCCCAATAGGAGATGCGCCGCATAACCTGATACGCCGGATCTCATAGGAGATGCGCCGCATCTACCCTGCATCACAGAAATTTGGACAGACCCTATGATCAAAATATGCAATTCCAAAAACATTCAAAATCCTCGGCTGGAAACCCGACCTCCCGGACTCGAAACTCGACGAAACTTTCCAGAATTCTTTAGTATGTCTGTAAGTTTAATTTCATGCAAAAATATTACCCGTTTGACCACCCGAAATAGTACCTCAAAATTCGACGGGTTATGCATAATTTCCCAAAATGACCCATTACACTACAAGAGCATTTATACTACTACCAATTCACAAATAACTTGACCATACCATTAACTTAGCATATCAAAGGCATTTCATACATACATGACCCGTTAACTTCTCAAAATGGGTAGAGATATGCTATTACCAAACACCCCCTTAACACGTCTAAAACTACCAACAAGTACCATAAGACTTCATGACTTACACACATATTGACCCATAATTTAGACATCAAGACAAGACCGTGAACTTAACAAAATGACCATATAAAAGAAGTGTACCCACGACACCAAAAGAACACTTGGGGCTTCCAACTTCAATACGCTTGGTCCAAAAGAGATCCGATCTTCTAAGCTAGCTTCTAGATACCTTCCTACTTACTTCCAAGCTACAACTACGCCAAATCCTTACCTTTGCTTCCACCGCTAGAACCTACAATGATGATATTAACTTCAAACGTAAGCGAAAACGCTTAGTAAGTATACAAGGTATAATCAACATCACATTTACACAAGATTGGTGATTACCACCAATCATAACATTAACAAGGAGCATCAAGTGGGGCTATTACTTACCTTGACCAAACAAGTAACATTTATATATATGACATTTCATATTTAGCATTGGATCCAAGCTAACACATCATTACAAGCTCCATAAAACATCACATTACACAATCATAACATTAGTAGCATAACATTACAAAGATTATACTCATATACTTACCTCAACTCCTACTAGCTTCCTACTTGACTTTGAATGGGCTTCTATAATTACTCCCTATCACAAGATTAACTACAATTAGCAACTATCTAACTAAGAAGATCATCATTTCACCACTTTTTACCATAATCATCAAAACCCACCATATGAGCCCTAATTTTCACAATTGGGGAAAGTTACTTACTTGTTGAAAAGAACACAATTAAGGTTTCCTTAAGGTTTCTTGATCCCTTCTTGATGACTAAAATGGCTAGAATGATAATGTTGGATCGATATACTCTGATCAAACTAACTTGTAGCTTGTCTACGGTTTAACAACTTTGAATGAATTCAAAACTATTAATAATGAAACAATGATATACTTTGCTAAGTATGCGGAATCTACTTCAACAAAGCTAAGAAGAATTAATAAACAAATTCGAATATTATTAAAACCTTGAACCTGCTCTGTTACACAGATTCACTAACAAACTCTAAACTCTAATACTTCTAACAAGCTTCTTCGTGTAAACTTGTTTCTCTAAATCTTATCTAATCGTATCTCTAATCGCATATGTCTAATGCCAACCTAGGGATCCTTTTATAGGCACAAGAAAAACCCTAGTCGGTTTACAAACTTGAACGACAAGTAATTCTAATTATAACTCTAATCTAATACGAACATTCTAGAATTACACATTAGTCCTTAAACTATTTGCATAGCAGTCCTTCAACGAGCAGCAGTACTTTGACTTCATTAGCAGTACTTTGACTTGAGTAGCAGTACTTTGACTTTCATAGCCCAACAATCCTCCCCTAACTTGAATTCTACTTGCTTGATTTCAAGTTCCTTTGTATTTCTTTAACTTCAACACTTTATCTTCAAGGAAAGGTTGTTTCTTTGAAATCTGTCTCGTTGTTGTTTTGTCATCATCAATGCAATCAGTATCTTCAATCTTCATCAGCAACAATTCTTTTCAGCATCATATCTTTTCAGCAACACAGCATCATATTGGCAATAAGTACATCAGATCTTAAAAGTTTCATACTATTCTCATCACTTCCAGGTGTGTTAACTCCTGTGAGAGGTGAATCATCGAAAACTTAATAGATTTTGATGTCTCTTTACCAAAGCCATTAACTCTGGAGTAGCCAATGTTTAGATTTAGGAAAAACCATGGTACATTGATAACCATATGATTTTTAGCAAATCATCATCTATCAACGGATTTGAATAGTCTTTACCAAATAGCCGTTTGCTTTTGGACTAGCTAGTTCTTTTAGTACAATCACTACCATGGTGAACTAATTACCATATAATGGTTTTCCACAGCCTTTACCACAAAGCCATTATCTTGTGGGCTAGCCAACTCTTCACTAATATAGATATGGTGAGTTGAAAACCATACAATTTTTAGTAAATTCCCAACTAAAAACGGATTTGATAATCACATCAGAGTCGTACCCTCATGATGAGTCAAACTCTTTCTTGTTTATTAAACATGGTGAGTTGATTACCATTTGTTGTGTAGTACAAGTACTAACACCATGCTGTTGCTTTCAAAACCATTTGTTGTTGTTTAAACTTTGTGCTTCAAAATGCTTTTGCACTTATCAAAAATTACTGATTTTATCAAAAGACTTTACTGGTTTTATGCTGCAAGCAGTACTTTGAGAAAGTACTGTTTGACTAGCAGTACTTTGAAGAAAGTACTTATTTTTCAAAAGATTTATATAATAATTAAACCATACCAGTAGTTATGCATTAATCTTCAGATTCAGTTGTCCACTTGATGAATAATTTTATGACCATCAATGCTACTTCATTCTCTTGTTCCACTTCCATGCCATGCTCTAGCATCCTGATCATCAGATCTCTTGTGAGTGGATATCTCTGTTCTGCTAGCATATGAATCATAGTGCCATCTTCTAACTCCAAAACATGTATTCCAACTGATTCAAAGAATCTCCATCTGTTAATCTCCCAATTGTCTTGATTTTCCCACAAAGTACTGTTCTTTGTTTCTTCTGTCTCCCAGATTGTTGTGAGATCTCCTAACAATATCAAACCTACTCCTTGTGGTGGAATATGCTCAAAATAAGTTTGCACTTGGAGATATAACTGAAGCATATCATCTCTATCAATCAGATGTAGTATATCCCATAATGAATTGAACACTCTAAAACTTCCATCTTGTCTATGAAAGATCAGATAATCTCCTTCTTGAGATTCTACAACTGAAAAAGTAGATATCTTGGACTTCTTATCAGTATCTTCTTTCAATTTTGGATTTTCAAAGTCAACAACTCTAAGATAATTCCTTAGCTCATCAACTGTGTCTGTTCTTAATTCAACAGCTTCCTTGAACTTCTTTGATAGCTGTTCATCAGTAGTTCTTTTCCTCTTTGAGCTTCTTGTAACAGCTCTTTCCTTTCTTTTATCTTTAAGCTCCTTATCTTCAAAAGAAATAATGCTTGCAAGATCCTTTTCTATAGCTTCTCTAACAGCATCATACAGATCCTTCATCTCTGTATATGTCAATCTGACTAAACCTGTATATCCTTGACCTTTCAGATAAGCCATCATATCATTCCTTTCTCTAGCTTTACTAATTGGCCTTTGTGATTGAACAATCTTCCTTGATTCTTCAGCATCTATCTCTGCTTGCAATATTCTAGCTGCTTCCTCATTTTTGGCAATCTGAATTTGTCTTAACTGTGCCAATGTCATCTTCTTCTTCTTCTTTTCTACCAAGATCCCTTTGCCTTTATCTTTTGGATCTACTTCCTGAGTAGGTTGAGAAGAAGTATGATGTTGTTGTTCAACCTCATGAATACTGATGCCTCTTTGACTTGACATATTAAGCATAATGTCAGCAATTGTTTCATCATCACTGTTAGTATGAGCTATAACATCTTCTTCTTGAACTGGTTTAGAAGGGCCAACTTCCTCTTGAACTTGAATTGAAGGACCAATATCTTCTTCAAAATCTAAAGTTCTAGGTGTGATAGTAAATTGCCTCTCAGTACCTTGTTGAGCAGTACTTTCAGCTTCAGCTCCTTCCAAGTTTATTTCCTCAGTATCACCACTTCTTACTTCAACAGCAGCTTCTTCCAAATTGATTTGCTCTGTTTCATCACTCTTCCTCTCAGCAGTATCTTGAGGAATATCTTCAGGTGGTGTCCTCTGAGTATCATCCATAAATCCAGCATCTTGTTCAAAACCAGCATCTTGTTCAAAACCAGCATCTTCATTCAAATTCTCTAAATTCCTCCCCAATTGGAATGAAGATTGCTTCTTAGACTTTTTCTTCTTTGATTGAGAAGACTTCTTAGGTTTCTGACCACTCTGTTTCTGAGACTTTACCCATAATCGATGGTGTTGAACTAGTGGCCAAACAAACTTCTTCAATCGTTGAAACTTAGTCTTTAATTTGACTATCTTAGCAGCTTGAGCCTCACTCTCCTTTTTCAGTCTCCTTAACTCCCTTATTAAAGCATAATTATCCAACTCGGCCTCTTCTTTTTCAAAGTGCTTAGACATATTTGTAGAAGAATAATCAGTAGGAGATGGTGGTTGATCCATACCTTGGTCTGACTCCTCATGAGTAGGAATGTCCATAGGAGCAGTATCTTCCCTAGTAGCAGAATGTGGAGAAGCAGTATGTTGAGAAGCAGTAGGTTGAGGAATACTAACTTCTCTTGAAACTGGAGACTCTTGGCTTGCTGATTCAGAATTTGCTTCTTGATCTTGCTCTTGCTCTGCATCTCTAACAACTTGTGCAACTCCCAATATATGAGCAGTCAAAGGTGTGTTGGTTCCAGAAAACTTGACACTTTGTTTAGATAGAAAAGTAAACACCTTTGGTGGAAGTTTGACAGTGGGTAAAAAACTTTGAGGTTTAGGGACATCCTCGAGTTGATTGTTCAAGAATAACTGAACAAACCTTGGATACATTAAGAATGGTGAACCATTAGCAATATGTGTAAGCATACCATCAAGAATTAGTCTTGAAAAGTTGAATCTTTGATCGGTAGCCAAACCCACTAATGCAGATGCAATATTTTAACCAAATTGATCAAAAGAAGTACTCTTGGGACTTAAACAATGAAGTAAGACGTGAATGAGGTACTTCCAGTGAGAACAAAACAAAGGATTCTGAAAAGTAAGTTTCGTCAGATCTCCTTCATAACCTATATCACTTAAAGTGTCCCAAAGCACTTGTTTTTCAAAACGGACAGCCCCTCCTTCATCATTAAACATCAAAACATCCCTAATCGTGGCCTCAGAAATCTGAATAGTTCGTCCAGCAACCGTAGCCCTAATCAACGAGTCATCTTCAATCGCTACAGTAGCCCAAAATTCTTGCATCCAGGGACCAATAACATCAGGGTCAACTAAAATAGAGTAGTTGATGGAAGACCCAGTTAAGAAATCAATGATCGCATGAAAATCAACATTATCCCTTGTCTTGTCTAAATTAGCGATCATATTGTGTTTGCTAACAGTGAGTCGATTAGCCATGATGAGTTGTAGAGAAGAATTCGCTTTGAGTGTGTGTTTTGTTAAAAAGATTGTGGTGTAGAAGCGAATGAGGGATCTCAAATAAGGTAAAAGGCGGGGAAATAGGGAGAGTTTCTTTAAATAGGATGGAAACAAATCAAACTCAAAATAATAAAGTTACCGTTTTGATTAACTTATTATCTCCGCCGTAAGGAATTAATTAACCGTAGCCCCACAATTTTTTGACCGTTGGAACAGTACGTCCACGTAAGCAGTACGTTGAAGCAGTACTTTGCTGAGACAGTACTTTAAGCAACAAAGCAGTACGTTCCATCTTCTTATCCACAATCAACACTTAAGTTCTAACTAATAGCAATGTTGCCTCCCCTCAAATACAACATATAGGCTAAACTAAACTACTAAAAAACAATACTTTCATTAAGAACTAATAGAAAGTATACTAACTAATACTAAAGCCTCCCCTCAAATGTAGCCTAGTAGTTAATCATCCCAATGCTCACAACTAAGTGGTTGAATCTTGAAACATCAAATCCCTTAGTGAGTAGATCAGCTACATTATCATCTGTGTGAACCTTAACCACATTTATAAGCCTGTGCTCATAACAATCCCGAATGAAGTGATGCCTAATCTGAATATGCTTGGTCTTGGAGTGATAAACTGGATTCTTCACAATGCAGATGGTACTCTCATTATCAATATTGATAGGAGTATTTTTGAAGTTGAATCCATAATCCAAGAGTTGATTTTGCATCCACAAAACTTGTCCGCAACAGCTTGCAGCAGCAACATATTCTGCTTTAGTAGAGGAGGTTGCAGCAATTGTTTGCTTTTTACATTGCCAGGAAACTAATCTTCTTCCAAGATATTGACATCCTCCTGAGGTTGATCTTCTATCATAGTTATCCCCTGCATAGTCACTATCTGAAAAAGCTTCCAAATGAAAAGGTGACTCCTTAGGATACCATAATCCTAACTTTGGTTGATGCTTGAGATATCGAAAAATCCTCTTGACTGCATACATATGGGAAACCTTGGGTGTAACCTGATATCTTGCACACAAACATAAGACAAACATGATGTCAGGTCTTGATGCAGTTAAGTACATAAGACAACCAATCATGGATCTATAAAGCTTGACATCCACAGCTTGTCCATCTTCATCCTTGCCTAAGGGTTTATTGTTATCAATGGGTGTGGTGGCAGGCCTGAGATTTGGAAGGTCAAATCTTTTAAGTATGTCTGCAACATACTTTTCTTGGTTAATGAAGATTCCATCTCTTGTTTGTCTAACTTGAAGTCCCAAAAAGAAGGTTAATTCTCCCATAGAACTCATTTGAAACTCCTTCTGCATAAGATCTTCAAATTCTTTCACCATAGACTTCTTTGTTGCTCCAAATATAATATCATCCACATATACTTGGACTAACATAATGTCTTTCTTATCCCTTTTGATAAACAAAGTCTTATCAATTGCTCCTCTCCTATAACCATGTTGTGATAGAAAATTTGAGAGTCTCTCATACCAAGCTCTGGGAGCTTGATGAAGGCCATACAGTGCCTTGATCACCTTATAGACTTTGTTTGGATGTGCAGGATCTTCAAAACCAGGAGGTTGTTTAACATAAACTTCCTCAGAAATTGTGCCATAAAGAAAAGCACTTTTCACATCCATTTGGTAGACAGGAAATCCCATATATGATGCAAAGGCAAGAAATAACCTTATTGCCTCTATCCTTGCAACAGGAGCAAATACTTCATCATAATCCACTCCTTCTTCTTGGCGATATCCTTGTGCAACCAATCTAGCTTTATTTTTGATAACATTCCCTCTTTCATCTCTTTTGATTCTGAAAACCCATCTTGTACCAATGACTCTTTTGCCATCTGGTAAATCACATAATACCCAAACTTCTTAAAGCTTGAATTGTAGAAGCTCCTCTTGCATGGCTTCAACCCAACTTTCATCAGCTAAAGCTTGAGCTACCTTCTTGGGTTCTTCGTGAGATAGAAAGCAAGCAAACAGGCATGTTTGTTTATCCTTGTGATTCATCCTTTTTGTTTGTAAACAAAGCTAAGTAAAGCAGTATGTTGCTTAGAAAGTCCTTTAACTTTGTTCCTTGTAACCACTCCTGAAGAGGGTGATCCAATAATGTTACTTTGAGGATGAGCTTTATGAACTCTCAATGTAGGAGTTGGTGGTACTGGAAGATCAGACTCCAAGTTAGTAAAATCAATTCCTTCATTGGAGAAAATACCTTCTGGATTAAACTCATCATCAATTTCTTCTAAACCAGGAATGTTAGCATTATCCAAATCATCATCATCAACATTGGGATCATCAGAATTGTTCCAATTTGATTGTTCTAACACACCAGAAGTACTGTCAAAAAGTTCAGCAGTACGTTGATCAAAAGTACTGTGAACAGTATCTTGAAATACACTCTTTTTCTTTGCAGCTTCATAAGCCTTCCTTTGTTCATCTTCATAGGATTGTGCTATAGTTTCTTGAAAAAGCATCCTATTAAGTTCATCTTGTATGGCTTGATCTTCATCAGATACTGTATTAGTTGGTTGAGCAGTACTTTGGTCTTCAAAAGTAACTTCAGGTTCTTTGTCAGGAACATCTTCTGATGTAACATTGACTCCATGAACAATGAACTGTGAATCATCTTCTTTGTGATTAGCCTGATTCTCTTCTCTAACAGGAACATAATTCATTGATGGAGTGAACTTGAGATCAAGATCAAACATCCAATCAGGACCTTTACCTTTCTGAGTTTCCTTATCTTCCAAAAAGTCAACATGAAGACAATCTTGTACCCTTTTGGTATTCCTGTTGTAAACTCTAAAACCTTTGCTATTTGTACAATAACCCAATAGATATCCTTCATCTGACTTACCATCAAATTTTCCCAGAGAGTCAATGGTATTTAGAATAGTCAGAGAGCAGCCAAAAGGTTTTAGAAAACGAATGTTTGGTTTCTTTCCCATTAGTAACTCATAAGGTGTCTTCATCTGAGGTTTAGTTACTGAAACTCTATTTAACACATAGCAAGCAGTACTTATGGCTTCAGCCCAAAAGAGAATAGGTAATTGGGAATCTGCAAGCATTGTTCTAGCTGCTTCTATCAAAGTCCTGTTCTTTCTTTCTGCAACACCATTCTGCTGGGGTGTTCTAGCAATGCTAAACTCTCTCTTGATCCCTTTCTTTGCACAGAATTCATCCATATGCTTGTTCTTGAATTCTGTTCCATTGTCACATCTAATACCTCTTACTTTGAGTCTTAATTGATTTTCAAGGGCTACTATCAGGTCATGGATAGCATCAAAGGTTTCATCTTTGAATCCCAAGAAAAAGACCCAACTAAATCTGCTACAATCATCTGTCACAACCAAGCAGTACTTCTTCTTGTTTAAACTTTCTACTGAAACTGGTCCAAACAGATCCATGTGTAGCAACTCCAAAGGTTCTCTAATATCTCTTTCCCCAAGCTTCTTACATGAAGCTTTATGTTGTTTACCCTTCTTGCAAGCCAAACATGAATGATCAGTCTTGAATGTTTTGGAAGGTAAACCTCTAACTAAATTTCCTTTGACCAGCTTGTTGATGTTCTTAAAATTAACATGACCTAGTCTTCTGTGCCACAGATGTGCTTCTTCTAATGATGCCTTTGCTACTAAACATGTTGCTCTTCCAGCAGAATTGAGACTCTTTAAGTCTAAACTGTACACATCATTGGTTCTTGGTACTCTCAATGTTACCAAGTGATCATCAACAAATTTGAATTCAGGGGAGAGAATGAGACATTCTGTATCAGTGAACAGAATTGGGTACTTCTTGTCACAAATTTGAGATACTGACAAAAGATTGAACTTGAGCTCCTTCACATATCTAACATTCTCAAAATCAATACATCCATCCTTGATTGTTCCTTTGCCAGTGATTCTCCCTCCATCAGGATCATTACCAAATGCAACTCTTCCTCCATAATATGCCTTAAAATCTAACAGGATCTCCTTGTCCCCTGTCATGCTGCCAGAGAAAACCACTATCAACAATAATATGATCTTTAAGCTCCTCCTCTGGGTTGCCCTGCACATTAAAGAAAAGGGTTAGTTTCTTTTAGGAACCCAAGCCATTACTGACTTGTGTTCCCCTTGTGGAGTGACATACTTGAATTCCTTCAGTATGTAATCTCCACTGGTTTTAAAGGCATGGTCAATGATTATTTGAGTTGGTCCCATGTCCTGTGTTGTATTATCAACAACACTCCCTGTTTCACCCTTATCTGATGAAAGTACTGCTTGTTCCCCATCAGTACTTTCTTTCTGAACCCAATTTCGTTTGACCTTAGGTTTCTCTGATCTAGGTATTCTGCTTGAGGTGTAAGACCTTTTATATGAATTGAATCTCTTAGGTCTTTTAGGTGAAAAAGGGTTAGCAGTACCATGATTGGGTGAAAACTTATCAGTCCTTTGAGAAGGTACTTCTTGAGACTTAGCAATGTGTGAAGGTACTGGTGGTTTGGAAAACATTCTTTTCTGGTGAGGGTACCTATAGTCTTTAGAGAAATTACTATGGTTGACCCTTTTTGAGTGATTCCAAACTGGTCTAGTCTCTCTTGGCTTATGGGTGGCAGGTCTATTCTTTGGGAACTGACTTAAATATTCTGAGTGTAAGTCACAATGCTTAATCAAGTGATCAGGACTATAGCATACATAACATAACTTTCTCTCCATATTCCCAAATCCTCTACTATGATTAAAAGGTTTCCTATAGTGAGCAGTATTTTGAAAAGTTCCTTTTGGAGGTACTGCTGAATGTCCAGCAGTACTTTGAAAAGTTTTTGGAGGTACTGCTTGTTTTTGAAAGGCTGTAGGAAACTTTTGATCATTACCCTTTTGAAAATCATTCTTAGGTTTCTCAGAACTAAATTGACCAGTGAGCTTCTTCCTAAACTCTAGGGTGTCTACACCATAACGAGAAACATCTGTCCTAAGAGGTTGAAACTGACCAGTGGGTGGAGGAACTGAGTGGTACTCCTTATCTTTCTTAAACTCAGGAGGTGATTCACTAGTTGGTTCCTCATTCCTAGATGTGTTTTCTTCTGAGCTTATAAGGTCATCATCACTAGGTGGAATCTCTTCCTTATCACTAGGTGGGGTTTCTTTCTTATCACTAGGTGAGGTCTCTTCTGAACTACTATCTTCACCATAACCTAGTCCAGCTCTACTGTTTATGACTCTTTGTTTTTCAACAAATTGAACATGTGATAGACCAGCCTGTTTAATACTACCAAGTTTTTCTAACAAAGTATCTCTTTCCTTAGTAATCTTTTCTAATTCAGACACCTTACATCCTAACTTCCATTCACTTAATTTCAATTGGTAATCTTGTTGCTCATATTTTTCTGCCCAAGCCATTTCATTATTTTCATGTGTTAATATTTTGGCTTCCATTGACTCTAAAGTTAATTGATAACCAGCTACCTCAGACCTAGCTGTTCTATAATTATCTCTTTCAGTCACATATTCTTTAAGCAACTTTTGATAAACATCATTACACTTAGAGCATACCTCAGAGACATTGGATGAACTTGGTGAAGTAGCTACCATAGCCATCTGAACAGGTTCATCTTCATCCTCCATGCTCCAGTCAAAGCTTCCAAGACCATCTCTTGATTCCAAAGCAGCATATCCTGGTTCCTCATCAAAAGCTGTGCCCCAATCAAACTCTTCCATTGCAACCATAGAATAGGTTACAGGTTCATCATCAAATTCAGCACTCCAGTCAATCTCTGCTAAATTTTCTTGAGCCACCAAAGCTTTTGGTTGTGATTCAGTAATAGGAACCTCCTTTCTTTCAACCTTGGGTTGTTCAACCATCCTGTTTGCCTGATATTTTGCAAACTTGCATTCCCTTGCAAAGTTTCCAAGCTTTTGACAATTGAAACATTCAATCTTGGATTTGTCAAAAGTTATACCTTGTTTGGTTTTGAAATCAATTCCCCTTCCTGTCTTGTTCATGAACTTCTTGATCCTTGCAGTGATCATAGCTACTTTCCATCTTATGTCAATCTCCTCTAAAGCATCTTCTTCAATCTGCAACAAGTCTTCTTGATAGGTAACAGGTAAAGTGGCTTGTTGTGAAAAGAAGGAACATACAACATCATCAGAATTGGTGTTGTTTGTTGGTGATGGGTTGGGAGTAGTTGTGGTTGTGCAAACATGCTGTGAATCACCAACAGTACTTTGAGAAGGATAAGCAGTACTTTTAGTGGAGGTACTGCTTCTGTTTTCAGAAGACACAAAAGCTATGTTGTGAGTTTTCTGAGAACTGTGACCATTCATCTCTTGCTCGTACACTTTCAAATTGTTATAGAGATCATCAAAGTCCATAGACTCCAATCCAGGTTGTCCTCTAATCATAGTAGCAACCACATGCCAGACAGATGGCAAACTTCTTAAGAACTTCAAATTTGCATCTTCAATAGATACCTCTGCTCCATACAGTTCTAGCATACTAAGTAGATTTTGGAATCTGTCATAGGCAGCATCAAGACCTTCTCTTTCACCAACAGTGAAGGTTCCAAACTGCTGCTTCAATAAGTTTCTATGCATCTTCTTTGAAGCATCATTACCTCCAAATCTTGTCTTGATCGCAGCCCACAATTGCTTTGCATCCTTAGCATCATGGAACTTCAGTAGGTGACCATCAGGAATAGCAGACAACAGTATGTTGAGAGCCTTATCTTGATTTCTCTTTGTAGCTGCTGGCAAGGTTGGTTGAGGTGGTTTGGGTTGTCCTTCAACTTGTAAAGGTTCATCAAGAACAACATTACCATTGACAATTACATCCCATAGAGCATGGTCAGTAATAGCAAGGTACTGCCTCATCTTCATGCTCCAGAGATCATATTCTCCTTCTTGATGATAGGAATTCTGAGTGAGGTGATGGATGGGATAGGTGCAGCTTCAGTCGACATTGTTGAGAGTTTGTTGATAAATCGGTTTTAAGGGTTTCTTCTTAATCAGAGTCTCCACACAAGCTTTGATACCACTTGTTGGATCGATATACTCTGATCAAACTAACTTGTAGCTTGTCTACGGTTTAACAACTTTGAATGAATTCAAAACTATTAATAATGAAACACTGATATACTTTGCTAAGTATGCGGAATCTACTTCAACAAAGCTAAGAAGAATTAATAAACAACTTTGAATATTATTAAAACCTTGAACCTGCTCTCTTACACAGATTCACTAACAAACTCTAAACTCTAATACTTCTAACAAGCTTCTTCGTGTAAACTTGTTTCTCTAAATCTTATCTGATCGTATCTCTAATCGCATATATCTAATGCCAACCTAGGGATCCTTTTATAGGCACAAGGAAAACCCTAGTCGGTTTACAAACTTGAACGACAAGTAATTCTAATTATAACTCTAATCTAATACGAACATTCTAGAATTACACATTAGTCCTTAAACTATTTGCATAGCAGTCCTTCAACGAGCAGCAGTACTTTGACTTCATTAGCAGTACTTTGACTTGAGTAGCAGTACTTTGACTTTCATAGCCCAACAGATAACTTCAATTGTTCCCTCCTTTTTGTTGCTAAATGTCGACACAATGGAATGAGCTCAAGATTTCCAGATTTTTCTTGACTAGTTATTTAATAATGAAGTAGTTGTAACTTTGGCCTCTTGGCAATTATGGTCCTTTAAGTTCTATACTTCTCATTTAACCACACCTTAAGTTATAAATAATCCCTAATATAATTACATGACATAATATTTACATTAATGATACCTTGTCGGGGTACGGGTGTAACAATTCTCCCCTCCTTAAAATGAGAGTTCGTCCCCGAACTCTACTCAGAAAATAAGTGAGGATACTTCTCTTCATTTTTGCTTCCGTCTCCCATCTAATGCTTGTACCCTTACGATGTCTCCATTGCACTTTTACCAACGGGATCTCCTTATTCCTTAGTTGCCTCACTTTTCTTCCTAATATAGCCTCCGGTTCATCTTCTTGCGAAAGCAACTCCGGATCAATTTCAATGTCGTCTAAAGTGACTACACTCGTTTCGTCCGCCAAACATTTCCTTAGGTATGACACGTGAAAGGTATTGTGAATACCCCTCATTTCTTCGGGTAATTCCAACACATATGCTACTTCGCCCACTCGTTTCAAGATTTTGAAAGGTCCTATAAACCGAGGACTAAGTTTCCCTTTGTTTCTGAACCTAAAAACGCCCTTCCACGGGGAAACCTTTAACATAACTAGATCACCCACCTCGAATTCGATTGGTCTTCTTCGGTTATCGGCATAACTTTTCCACCTATCTTGTGCCGCCTTAAGTCTTGCACGAATCGTCTCTATCTTTTCTGTTGTAGCCAATACTACATCCGTGCTCGCCAATTCCCTCCTTCCGACTTCTTCCCAACACACGGGTGTCCTACACCTCCTACCATAAAGCATTTCATAGGGCGGCATATCTATGCTTGCATGGTAACTATTATTATAGGCGAATTCGACTAACGGTAAATGATCGTCCCAATTTCCTCCAAAATCGATTATGCAAGCTCGCAACATATCCTCCAAAGTTTGAATCGTCCTCTCACTTTTGCTCATCGGTTTGAGGATGAAAGGACGTGCTCATATGAAGTTTCGTACCCAATTCTTCTTGGAATTCTTGCCAAAAATTTGAGGTGAAACGCCCGTCTCTATCAGAGACTATAGAAATAGGCACTCCATGACGGGCGATTATCTCGTTAACGTAAATCTTTGCTAGCTTATGAACGGGCATATTTTCTCGGATTGGAATAAAATGAGCACTCTTGGTTAGGCGATCTACTATGACCCAAATCGTGTCATTCTTCTTTTTCGTCCTTGGCAATTTCGTAATGAAGTCCATCGTGATCTTTTCCCACTTCCAAACCGGAATATCCAAAGGTTGAACTTTTCCATACGGTTTTTGATGCTCGGCTTTGACCTTTAAACAAGTCAAGCACTTCTCAACGTACTTTACACAATCTCTTTTCATACCCGGCCACCAATAGTTCTTCTTCAAATCGCGGTACATCTTTGTAGCTCCCGGATGAATAGAATATTTCGATTTGTGTGCTTCCTCTAGAATTAATTCTTTGATGTTGCTACGAAAAGGGATATAAACCCTTCCATACCGAGTCTTAATTCCTCGACTATCTTCTTCGAGATGCGGAATGTGGGAAGTGATACGCTCACCTTCCCTATTTTCTTCTTTCAATGCCTCCTCTTGAGCTATCTTGATCTTATCAAAAAGGTCGGTGGTGACAACCATTCTCAAGGAATGAATTTTAGTAACCTCATTTTGATCCTTTCGGCTCAAAGCATCCGCCACCACATTCGCTTTACCCGGATGGTAGCGAATTTCGCAATCATAATCCTTCAACAAATCTAACCACCTTCGTTGTCTCATGTTGGGATCTTTCTTATCAAGGAAATATTGAAGGCTTCGATGGTCGGTGTAAATTACAAACTTGACACCATACAAATAATGCCTCCAAAGTTTTAAAGCAAAAACCACAGCCGCAAACTCAAGATCGTGAGTCGCATAATTTTCTTCATGCTTCTTTAATTGTCTCGAGGCGTAAGCAATCACTTTTCCCCTTTGCATAAGAACACATCCAAGACCGGAATAAGACGCATCACTATAAACCACCATATCTTCGGTCCCCTCCGGCAATACTAGAACCGGTGCTTCACACAATTTCCTCCGTAGAGTACAAAAGGCTTTGTCTTGTTCTTCTCCCCACTCGAAGGTAGCATTCTTCTTAGTAAGTTTTGTTAAAGACGATGAAATTTTGGAGAAGTCTTGGATAAACCTCCTATGTTGACATAAATAAATGCCTAAAAACATTATCAATATTTATTCATATCTCTATGTTTTGATGATCACAAAATGTAAACTCATTAAAACATAAACTTATAAATTAAACAAGTACTTAGTTGTAAATATTCACTTCTACAACTAAAATCACTTAAGGTATGAATGAACTAATGCTTAATGCATTATATGATCAAAGGAACATTTTCTTAATAACTAGATTTTTTATAAAACATCAAAAACATTTTATATATTTTTGAAAAACATTTTTGGTATTAAATAAAAATGTTTAATCTTTTATAAAAATATGAATTCAAATTTTTAACCAAAATCAGTTAAAATGTTCCAAAAAAAACCTTCCCCACAAAAGGACAAAATTGGCCAACGTTCAGTAGGGGCGGCCCCCTTAATTTTGTTAGGCGGCCCCCTTAATAATTAAGGGGACCGCCCCCTTAGGGACCGCCCGTCCAGTAGGCTCCAGCTGTCCAGATTTTTCCCTATAAATACCAGCCTTCCCCTGGATTTTTACTCAACCTTTTGCACTAAAACTTTCTGTTTTAGATCTCATTTCATATCTTAAATAAACCTTTGATCATGTAATCTTAAGCATTGGTTTCCAAGTGATCCAAGCTTCCACCATCCAAGTGCAAAAGAAGAATACTTCTATCAATCAAGATTAGAAGTATTACAACTTAGTATCATTTTGTTACTTAAGTTGTGTGTTTAACAAAGTTTGTAAATCATTCATTCATTTGTATGTAAGGTGTGTGTTGTAGATTAGTGTTGTGTGTAAGTAGTGAAGATGTTGTATAAGTAGTTGTGGTATAGAAGTTGTGAGGTCAAAGTGTAGAAGTCGTGAAGCCGTTGTGTAGAAGTCGTGAAGCCGTTGTGTAGATGTCGTGAACCCGTGGTGTAGAAGTTTTGAAGCCGTAGCTTAGAAGACGTGAAGTCTTTGTGTTGAAGTCGTGAAGCCGTAGCATAGAAGTTGTGTAGCGGTCGTGTTGAAGCCGTGAAGTCCTAGTCGTGAAGTCCTTGTGTTGAAGTCGTGAAGCCGTAGCATAGAAGTTGTGTAGCGGTCGTGTTGAAGCCGTGAAGTCCTAGTCGTGAAGTCCTAGTGTTGAAGTCGTGAATCCGTAGCATAGAGGTTGTGTAGCGGTCATGTTGAGGTCGTGAAGTCTTAGTCATGAAGACATAGTGTTGAAGTCGTGAAGCCGCATCATAGAGGTTGTGTAGCGGTCGTGTTGAAGTCGTGAAGAAGTCGTGAAGAAGTCGTGAAGCCGTTGTGAAGTAGTCGTGAATAAGTTGTGAAGAAGTTGTGTTGTGAAGTTGTGAGATTGGTTCTAGCTACGATTAGAACTCGACATTTAGCTTTGTGTCGTTAAACCCGTGTAAGCCAAAGTTGTGTACGGTTTTCACAGCCATAAGGGAGCTTATTGAAGTTGTGAAGAAAACTCTCGAGCAAGGTGTGCTCGGGGAGTGGAGTAGGGCAAGGAAGGTGTCCTTGTAGCCGAACCACTATAAATCTCTCGTGTCTCGGTTAGATCTTTCCATACCTTATTTATTTCTTTACTTGCATCGTCATTACTTTCATACACTTAGGCTTATATAATTTCTAGTATTAATTAGAGGTTGACTTCACATAAAGATCAAATTGAAAATCCATTCAAGAAACCAAAACTTTTACAATCAATTTAAAAGAATACATATATAACTAATAATAAGATTTAAGATTTATTTTTTATAACAAACTAGAATCTAAAGTTTTTTAAAAGTATAAAACAAAGTTTTTATAATAAATTAAAAAGACGTAAAACTATTCAACCCCCCCCCCTTTCTAGTTTTCCACAATTGGTATCAGTGCCAGGTTAATCAAGATCTTTAAAATATACTGTATTTTAAAACTTGAATCGATCTATGGAATTCGAAAAATATCTAGAAGGGGAATCTTTGCTAAAACCACCACTATTTGAAAACTATACTTTTCTTGAATGGAAAAATAAATTTGAAACTTATGTGAAATCAATTGATCTAGATCTTTGGCATGTCATTTCGATTGGTGATTTTGAAAGTTAAACAAAAACTGATTTTGAAAATCAAACAAAAACGGATTTTGAAAGTCAAATTGATTATTTGAAAACAAAGAAAGAAATAAATAATAAAGCTAAAATAATTATTTATAAAACCTTGCCGAAAGTTGAATATGAAAGAATATTCTTCTGTAAAACGGCAAATGATATTTGGAAAAATTTCTTAAACTTTCATCAAGAAAAATGTCAAGCCAAAGATGAGGATTTTGATCTTGTACATGAATTAGTTATCTTAGAAAATTTAATAGATAAACATTTAGATAAAATAGATACATGTGCTACTAGTTCAAATGTTGTTAATGAAGGTGTTAGCGACGAAGACTACATGAATCAACTCCAAAGTGAACTCAATCCAAGATCATGGAGTGACACAGACGAAGGAGAAGATCATCATCCGACTCACCTATCATTCACACGTCGATCATCATCTGAGATATTACGAAGAAAAGCTAGGACGTGAGGTAAGTTCTCTTTTTAAATTTCATAAGTAACTACTTCATGCATATAATCTTATTAATGCCTTAGGATACGCTTAGTCTGATAGGTTGCTTTGCCTTTACACTTTAGTTATATTCGTTCTGTGGCTTAATGAACTAGAAACTCTTTAGTTAGCCCCCCTAAGTATTAGTAAACCAAGCAATCTTCATATTTGGTACTCTTCGATAGGTAAATTTAGGAACTTAATTTCTTCTAAAAAGAGAATGACTACTGGAGAATCTATTAACTAGAAACTCAATTTGACCTAACGGTTGAATTGCTTCTATGTGAGAAGTTGGGTGTGTGTAACCCATAAAAACGGTCGTGTTTAGCCTGAATTGAGCACCACTAGTAATAGTCTCATACTCATTCTCCAACTTGAATACATTATTCTTCCTAAATATACCTAACGATAGTTTACTGTTATGAACTTTGCTTTTCACTAGAGCTTTTCATTCCTAGATGTATGTCATCCTGCATATATAAAATTTCTAGATGTTTACTTGCTCCTATGTGATTTGACTGCATGCCTTCGTAATTATTTGTTTAGTTGAATGCATTGTCATTATAATAGCTTTTGTTTTTCTCTAACTACTCTGACATGATGTATTTTTGTATTTCGTCATAATACATGCGTAAATGTCATAGGATATGTAGAAAGAGGTAGCATGTGACAATAGACTTGAGCATGAGATCTTTTATAAACCATTATTTTTTAAACCTATAATTAATGGGACTTATTTTTAAATTTGCAAAAACTTCACATTTTGGAAAAATAATTTTTCAAAAGATTATGACACATTTCTATTTTACATGTTTCACCATCCTACCTTTCTTCCAAACTTGTGTCCATAATTACGTGTTTATCAAAACCAAAGATTGGAAAAATATGTTTTCTTTCCTCATAAAAACATTTTGAAATAAAACCAAAACTATTTCATTAAAATATTTTTCACATCCACATAAAAACCCACTTTCAAACATTGTTGAATAATGCCAAAAACATTTCTTTAAATCATGCATGGTGATCTCATATCTGTCATCTATATTTATGTATGTGACATTTATAAGTGAACTAAATTTGAAAATAACCATAATTTATTCACTAAGACCTCACTTGGTACAAGTCTAGAAGTCCATGCTATCACAACTCTACATTCCCATAGATATTCATTAGGATTATTTAACTAGCTTATTAATCTTCCTAAATATGATACTATGAATTACTTGGTGCTATGTAGTGTTTTCTTGTCTAACATATATATGTTACATGCTAAATGAGTTGTTTGCATGCTAGATAATAATGTCTAATGAATATGCTTAGCATACATAAGTTATTAAATCCTAAATTGCCTCAAAAGAAGTTGGACTTGCTTGAAACTAAACCCAAAAAACACAACCTTTTCTACAAATTTCTGCCAAAAACCCATTTCCAGTAATCTGGAAGTCAGCAGATGGGCGGCCCCCTTAAATACCCAGGCGGCCCCTTTAAAATTAAAAGGGACCGGCCATCTGGAGTGACGGATTACTGATTTCTTTTTCAATTTCCAACCCATTTTATCCTATACTTCCCAAAATTCACAAACACATTTTGTCACAAACCACCCTCCAAAATTTACCTTCCACAATCACATCATCACTACACCATAAATACCCATTTGAAGGAGGAAGCTTGACATTTGCCATAACCCAACAAATGATGTTGTTCAAACTCAACCAACACCTAAACCTCATCCTAATGAACCCTTTCACACACATAACCAATCATCCATATGTCCACCTTCATTCACTCATAACTACCCAAGTTCACAAATGTCTCCACCACCAAAAGTGTCACCACCACTTCCACCAAATAACAACCACTCTCCATCATCATCACCTTCCACTCAACACTTAAAGTTCATTGAAGAACTCAAGGAAGCCCATGAGCTTAATGCTCTCCTTGCTTTGCACCTTGCTCAAAGCAACTTAAACCCATCACCATCCATATCACCATCATTACCATCATCACCACATCACTTGAGTCAAATTGAGAAACATGTCAACAATTGTCCTTGTTGCATCTTTCTCCAAAATCAAACCATCATTACCTCATCACCATCCATCTCACATCATTACCATCATCACCACATCACTTGAGTCAAATTGAGAAACATGTCAACAATAGTCCTTGTTGCATCTTTCTCCAAAATCAAACCATCACCTTAAATGAGCGTCTCACTTGGATTGAGTATCTTCTCACTAGATCTAATACAACACCACCACTTGAACAACATCAAAACCCTCATTCAACATGGTCAAGTCCAAGCTCTCCACCTCCAATTCCTCTATCAACACTCTCTCCAACATTCATACACCCAAACTTACAACCCCATTAATCCAACATTTTTTTCTACCCCATCTTTACCATCATCCATCCAAAATAATCCAAGTTTTCATGTCTCAAGCAAGTCCAATGGATCTCTTAGGCAATTTAAAATTTTCTACTTATTGCATGCTATAAGCAAAATATGTGTTGTATCAATAATTATGTTTTTAACATAATTATTTTCAACTAATGAATGCTTTATGTCTTGTCTTTAATATATGATTGTTATGCTTATTGCTTGTATACTTGATATCATGATATATATACATGCTTGATGATTAATAAACATGCTTATTCCAAAATATGTTTTAAATGTATGCATGCATATTTAACATGTTTATGCCACTATTTAATCATTCTTGATGTACATGATTCAAATAGAGCTTGCAGCAAAAACACCCTAAAAATGACCCTTTTCTGGAAATTTTTCAAATTTGGTCGCCTGGGAAAACACCAGATGGGCGGCCCCCTTAATTCCCTAGGCGGTCCCCTTAATTTTAAGGGGGCCGGCCTACAATTAAGGGGACCGGCCATCTGGGCAGTAAAATTTACTGTTTTCTTTTGCATCTTGCGACCCCTTTTATCTAGCCCAAACCTTACCTAAATCAACCATCACCTCCATCAAACACCCATTTTCATTCACCATGCTATCACCAAAATCATCTCTAAGACACCTAAACTCCATCACCACCACCTAAATGTTAATCCCCAAGTGCACCAAATGCACCATCAAAAACACCCTTCACTCATGGCACAACATCTTCATCCATACCTTCCACTTCATCCATCAATAACTACATCAACTCACACCTTTCATCACCACCATCAAGAGCATCAACTCCACCTCCTACTCAAGAACCTCCATTCACCCAACTTGTCATTTCCATATCACCAATAACATCTCTTGATGCTCATTTCTCATCATCACCAATACCACCACACCCACAACCGAACCGTCATCTTTGGTCTTAGAGATGAGATACACTACATGTTTTCATCCCTTGAACACATGCTTAACAACCAACCTCCACCACAACCTCCATCATTTTCACCCACTACACTACCACCACCTTCATTCTCACCAAATTAAGCATATGCAATGCTTAATCAAAAATAATTTTTCAAACCATTTTGTGTGCAAGCCCTATGGAAGATCAAGTACTCCTAGAATGATTATGTAGATTGCAGTACTTACTAGCTAATGTAGGATTGAATATAATCTTGGATGGTTGTGTATTGATACACAACATTGTTAATGAATGTCTTTATATGCATGCTTATTTTTGCTATATATATATGCTTGTGCTTCTAATATTTTTCTTGCAAGTATTCCATGTATCGATTCCTTGGTGCCCTCAAACGAGGGGGAGCACACATCAAGGGGGAGTTCTCGTTCCGACAAATTTTGTCTCTAAAACTTGTCGGCTCAACCTTTTTGATGCTACAAAAAGGGGGAGAAGTGAATATAAACTCACTAAATACTTGTCCAAAAATAACTTTTTGGATTTAATGAGTTTAGGTTTTGTAATCATCAAAAAGGGGGAGATTGTTGACATAAATAAATGCCTAAAAACATTATCAATATTTATTCATATCTCTATGTTTTGATGATCACAAAATGTAAACTCATTAAAACATAAACTTATAAATTAAACAAGTACTTAGTTGTAAATATTCACTTCTACAACTAAAATCACTTAAGGTATGAATGAACTAATGCTTAATGCATTATATGATCAAAGGAACATTTTCTTAATAACTAGATTTTTTATAAAACATCAAAAACATTTTATATATTTTTGAAAAACATTTTTGGTATTAAATAAAAATGTTTAATCTTTTATAAAAATATGAATTCAAATTTTTAACCAAAATCAGTTAAAATGTTCCAGAAAAACCTTCCCCACAAAAGGACAAAATTGGCCAACGTTCAGTAGGGGCGGCCCCCTTAATTTTATAGGGGCCCCCCTTAATTTAAGGGGACCGCCCCCGCTCCAGTAGGCTCCAGCTGTCCAGATTTTTCCCTATAAATACCAGCCTTCCCCTGGATTTTTACTCAACCTTTTGCACTAAAACTTTTGTTGTAGATCTCATTTCATATCTTAAATAAACCTTTGATCATGTAATCTTAAGCATTGGTTTCCAAGTGATCCAAGCTTCCACCATCCAAGTGCAAAAGAAGAATACTTCTATCAATCAAGATTAGAAGTATTACAACTTAGTATCATTTTGTTACTTAAGTTGTGTGTTTAACAAAGTTTGTAAATCATTCATTCATTTGTATGTAAGGTGTGTGTTGTAGATTAGTGTTGTGTGTAAGTAGTGAAGATGTTGTATAAGTAGTTGTGGTATAGAAGTTGTGAGGTCAAAGTGTAGAAGTCGTGAAGCCATTGTGTAGAAGTCGTGAAGCCGTTGTGTAGATGTCGTAAACCCGTGGTGTAGAAGTTGTGAAGCCGTAGCTTAGAAGACGTGAAGTCCTTGTGTTGAAGTCGTGAAGCGTAGCATAGAAGTTTGTAGCGGTCGTGTTGAAGCCGTGAAGTCCTAGTCGTGAAGTCCTTGTGTTGAAGTCGTGAAGCCGTAGCATAGAAGTTGTGTAGCGGTCGTGTTGAAGCCGTGAAGTCCTAGTCGTGAAGTCCTAGTGTTGAAGTCGTGAAGCCGTAGCATAGAGGTTGTGTAGCGGTCATGTTGAAGTCGTGAAGTCTTAGTCATGAAGACATAGTGTTGAAGTCGTGAAGCCGCATCATAGAGGTTGTGTAGCGGTCGTGTTGAAGTCGTGAAGAAGTCGTGAAGAAGTCGTGAAGCCGTTGTGAAGTAGTCATGAATAAGTTGTGAAGAAGTTGTGTTGTGAAGTTGTGAGATTGGTTCTAGCTACGATTAGAACTCGACATTTAGCTTTGTGTCGTTAAACCCGTGTAAGCCAAAGTTGTGTACGGTTTTCTCCGCCATAAGGGAGCTTATTGAAGTTGTGAAGAAAACTCTCGAGCAAGGTGTGCTCGAGGAGTGGAGTAGGGCAAGGAAGGTGTCCTTGTAGCCGAACCACTATAAATCTCTCGTGTCTCGGTTAGATCTTTCCATACCTTATTTATTTCTTTACTTGCATCGTCATTACTTTCATACACATAGGCTTATATAATTGCTAGTATTAATTAGAGGTCGACTTCACATAAAGATCAAATTGAAAATCCATTCAAGAAACCAAAACTTTTACAATCAATTTAAAAGAATACATATATAACTAATAATAAGATTTAAGTTTTATTTTTTATAACAAACTAGAATCTAAAGTTTTTTAAAAGTATAAAACAAAGTTTTTATAATAAATTAAAAAGACGTAAAACTATTCAACCCCCCCCCCCTTCTAGTTTTCCACATCCTATAATATCCCGCAAGGCCAAGAAAACTTCGGATTTCACCAACATTCCTTGGTGCATGCCATTTCATTACGGCTTCTACCTTTGAAGGATCGACTTTGATACCATCGGCATTAATAACGTGACCAAGCAATTGAACTTCTTGCAACCAAAATTCACATTTCGAGAATTTAGCATACAATCTTTCTTTTCTCAAATTCTCAAGAATTTCTCAAAGATGTAGTTCATGTTCTTCCTTGCTCTTAGAATAGATAAGGATATCATCAATGAACACTATAACGAATTTATCCAACATCGGTCTACATACACGATTCATGAGATCCATGAAAACCGCAGGTGCATTCGTAAGACCAAATGGCATAACCGTAAACTCGTAATGTCCATACCGGGTTCTAAAGGCCGTCTTAGGAATGTCTTCTTCTCGAACTTTCAATTGATGATAACCCGAACGGAGATCGATCTTGGAAAACCACCGCGCACCTTGAAGTTGATCAAAGAGGTCATCGATTCTTGGTAACGGATACACATTTTTCACCATGACTTTATTCAACTCGCGGTAGTCAATGCACATCCGCATACTACCATCTTTCTTTTTAACGAACAAGATTGGTGCTCCCCATGGCGAACTACTAGGACGAATGAAACCCTTGTCAAGCAATTCTTGAAGTTGACTCATTAATTCTTTCATTTCGGACGGAGCTAGACGATAGGGAGTTTTAGCAATAGGAGTAGCACCCGGAACAAGATCAATACGAAATTCGACTTGCCTTTCGGGTGGAATACCCGGCAAGTCTTCCGGAAAAACATCACGAAATTCATTCACAACCGGAACATCATCGATATTTTTCTCCCCAAAGCTCGTATCTACCACGTGAGCCATGAAAGCATAACATCCACGTGATAAATATCTCCTAGCCTTCATCACGGTACATAACTTTAATTCACCTTTTCTTTTATCCCCATAAATAATCATTTCACGACCGCTAGGATTAACAACTCGAAGGATCTTTTGGCTACAAAGGATAGCCGCGTTATATTTATCAAGCCAATCCATACCGATAATAATATCAAATTCCCCGAGCATAATGGGAATTAAGTCGATCTTAAAGACACTTTCATCGATCTCTATCTCTACGTCTCGATATACATTAGATACAACAACGATTCTACTATCGGCTATTTCAACTTCTAGAGGTATCGGAAGTTTAGCTAATGGGGAAGTTATTTGCTTGCTAAAATCATATGACACGAAAGAAACACTAGCACCCGAATCATACAAAACCCGAGCGGGTATGGAATTTACAAGATGAATACCTGTGATGACATCGGTCCCCGATTTGGCTTCTTCGACACCCATTTGATAGACTCGAGCTGTTGGTTTTGGAACCTCCACTTTCTCTTGCTTGACGGTTCTCAAAGGCTTTGCTTCAATCGCCTTTGTTTTCGGGCAATCCCTCAACCTATGCCCTATCCCATTACACCCATAGCATACTATCATCGGCTTAGTACAATCTTTGCTTTGATGATCTAAGGCTCCACATTTGTAACAACCCGGCGTATTACGCCTACACTCCCCAAGATGAAACTTGCCACACTTAGAACATGCTACCTTAGTTTTGTTTCCCGCATTCTTCTTGCCATGGTCAAATTTAGCTTTCTTTCCATCCATATCAGCAAACTCTAGTTTCCTTTTTGATTCTTTCGCCTCCTTCTCCTTCCTCCTAAGCAAGTCCGCTTCCCTTACCCTAGCCCTACTCAAAAGATCATCCAACGTAGTACATTTGAATGGTGAAATCACTTCACGAATGTCATCCTTGAGCATCCTTTGGAACTTGTCAACCTTAAGCTTGTCATTCCCAAGATATTCGGGACAATAAGGAATCATATCATTAAACATCCTCCACAACTCATTTACCGTCTCGTTAGTTTGAGTGAGAGATTGGAATTTCTCTCGAATTTTGTCCACCTCTTCAACCGGAGCATACTCGGCACTAAACAACTCCTGAATTCTTTCCATGTACAAGTTTCTACCCAAGGTTCACCTTTTTCGCACACCTTTCCCTCCCACCAAGTCTTCGCACTATCACGAAGAAAGTTAGTAGCATAGATAACCTTCTTCCTTTCTTCACAACCGCTAGTACGAAAAGCACCTTCCACCGCCGTTATCCACCTATTACTAACAATGGGATCAAGAACACCGGTAAACTGTGGCACATCACAAGCCGTGAAATCCCGGTAAGTAGCTTTGTCATTCTTAGGTTCTTTTGTCGGACCACATTCTTTCTTAAACGCCTTAAACTCTTCCTTCATTAGCTCCTTAAGATTTTGCGTCGTTTGTTGAACATAGTAAGGCATTGCTCGCTTAATAGCCTTACCCACCCTTTTTGCTAATATTATGTCTAGAGCTTTCATTTCATCTCCCGTGAAGCCTCTAAAGTCAGGGCCTCCGGAGTTTGAGGAAGAACTTTCATTATCCTTACTAGCATTGCCCGGATCACTTGCCGAAGTTTCGGCATGCTTGGAAGCCGTGGATTTCGCGACTTCCTTCGGGTGAGGGGTTTCCATTTCTTCTTACGAAAATTAGCAATTCACAACATTAAACACAATTATAAATACTTAGCCAATGCATGAATGACATTTCTATCTTATTCTAGCACCCTAGCTTGTCACTCATGTATGATCTAAATGATTTCAATTTCACATATGTCCCGTATTTTCATTACTACGGTGGCCAGGCGTAGTCATGGAAATATTGAACATATGGGTCCTCAAAACCATTCAAACAATAAATAAATAACAAACACTAGCTCTAACCGCATCTATCCAAGGCCTAAGTCTAGGAAATCCTAAAAAGAAATCCTAAATCTCTTAGACCGAAGCTCTGATACCAAGTTGAAACACCCCGTGCCCAATTTGACCAAAAATTTTGAACTTTGAACGCGGAAACGATTGACTACATTGAACTCATACATATTCTTCATGAAATGACCATAACATATAAACTTTTAACATTTTAAACACACTTGCAAGAACATCTATACAAGGACTCTTCAAAACATTGGACACAACTTTTCTAAAACAAACAGACAACCCTTCTGAGACCAAGATACGCCGCATCTATTTCTAGGGATACGCCGCATCGAGGCTGGGAGACAATGCGCCGTATCTATATAAAGTGATATAAAGTGATACGCCGTATTATCCTAAACACGGATACGCCGCATCTATTGAATTAGATACGCCGCATCGACCCGCTGAGACCGAAATTTATAAGAAATTGACTACGTTGCGCCGCATCCCAATAGGAGATGCGCCACATAACCTGATACGCCGGATCTCATAGGAGATGCGCCGCATCTACCCTGCATCACAGAAATCTGGACAGACCCTACTGATCAAAATATGCAATTCCAAAAACATTCAAAATCCTCGGCTGGAAACCCGACCTCCCGGACTCGAAACTCGACGAAACTTTCCAGAATTCTTTAGTATGTCTGTAAGTTTAATTTCATGCAAAAACATTACCCGTTTGACCACCCGAAATAGTACCTCAAAATTCGACGGGTTATGCATAATTTCCCAAAATGACCCATTACACTATAAGACCATTTATACTACTACCAATTCACAAATAACTTGACCATAACCATTAACTTAGCATATCAAAGGCGTTTCATACATACATGACCCGTTAACTTCTCAAAATGGGTAGAGATATGCTATTACCAAACACCCCCTTAACACGTCTAAAACTACCAACAAGTACCATAAGACTTCATGACTTACACACATATTGACCCATAATTTAGACATCAAGACAAGACCGTGAACTTAACAAAATGACCATATAAAAGAAGTGTACCCACGACACCAAAAGAACACTTGGGGCTTCCAACTTCAATACGCTTGGTCCAAAAGAGATCCGATCTTCTAAGCTAGCTTCTAGATACCTTCCTACTTACTTCCAAGCTACAACTACGCCAAATCCTTACCTTTGCTTCCACCGCTAGAACCTACAATGATGACATTAACTTCAAACGTAAGCGAAAACGCTTAGTAAGTATACAAGGTATAATCAACATCACATTTACACAAGATTGGTGATTACCACCAATCATAACATTAACAAGGAGCATCAAGTGGGGCTATTACTTACCTTGACCAAACAAGTAACATTTATATATATGACATTTCATATTTAGCATTGGATCCAAGCTAACACATCATTACAAGCTCCATAAAACATCACATTACACAATCATAACATTAGTAGCATAACATTACAAAGATTATACTCATATACTTACCTCAACTCCTACTAGCTTCCTACTTGACTTTGAATGGGCTTCTATAATTACTCCCTATCACAAGATTAACTACAATTAACAACTATCTAACTAAGAAGATCATCATTTCACCACTTTTTACCATAATCATCAAAACCCACCATATGAGCCCTAATTTTCACAATTGAGGAAAGTTACTTACTTGTTGAAAAGAACACAATTAAGGTTTCCTTAAGGTTTCTTGATCCCTTCTTGATGACTAAAATGGCTAGAATGATAACTTCAATTGTTCCCTCCTTTTTATTGCTAAATGTCGACACAATGGAATGAGCTCAAGATTTCCAGATTTTTCTTGACTAGCTATTTAATAATGAAGTAGTTGTAACTTTGGCCTCTTGGCAATTATGGTCCTTTAAGTTTATATACTTCTCATTTAACCACAACTTAAGTTATAAATAATACCTAATATAATTACATGACATAATATTTACATTAATGATACCTTGTCGGGGTACGGGTGTAACAGGTATAGTCTTAAAAAGGCGAGTGTGAGGTATTTCGTTATTAATAGCGGTGGAGGGTAGAATGTTCAAAAGGTGAGCGGCCATATGAAGTGCCTCAACCCAAAAGGTGGGTGGTAGGTGTGCTTGAAATAAAAGGGTGCGAATAAGGTTATTGATTGTGCGTATCATTCGTTCAGATTTTCCATTTTGTTGTGATGTTTTTGGACAAGAGAAACGAATGGTAATGCCATTGTTGGCAAATAGTTGGTGAAGGGCATTGTTGTCAAATTCACCCCCATGGTCACATTGCAAAGATTTAATATCACACTTAAACTGATTTTTAACAAAAGCACGAAAATGAATAAATTTAGACAACGCATCTGACTTATTTTGTAAAGGATACACCCACAAATAATGAGAATAATGATCTAAAAAAAAACATAATATTTAATGCCTGAAACACTCGAGAGTGGAGAAGTCCACAAATCCGAATGAACAATGTCAAATGGAGACTCAACAATAGTTTCAGAAAGCGAAAAAGGAAGTCGTACGTGCTTGCCAAGTTGGCATGCATGGCAAAGCACAGGAGACTTAGTCTTATTACATGATATTAAATTACTAGAAACCAAATTACGTAACACTTCACTTCCCGGGTGACCAAGTCGCTGATGCCACGTATGTTGACTGACCAAAAAAGCTTGAGGATAAGACGGAGAGGTGACCGGATAGAGATCACCCGTGCTGTCACATCGGAGTAGAATTTGACGGGTCCAGAAATCCTTCACAGAAAAACCAAACTCATCAAATTCGATAGTACATTTATTATCCCGAACAAATTTTCTGACCGAAATTAAGTTTTTGACAATGTTAGGGGTAATAAGAACATTGTTTAGATGGAGTGTTCTGTGTGGAGTGCGAAGAGTGCTATGGCCCGTGTTTGTGACGAGAATAGATTTCCCATCACCAACAAGGACAGATGGATACATGCATGAATTAAAAATAGTACTTAAATTATTAGTAGAAGAGTTAAGATGAGATGACGCACCAGTGTCCATATTCCAGTTGGAATTGGTGGGATCCTGAAGGGTCATAGTGTTGAGAGCCTGTGGTAAATAAGTTTCCATAGTTGGAGTCGAACCTGAGCCTTGACCTGTGGAAGCCAGGTGGGCCTGCTGTTGAGGCTGAAGAGTGTGTTGAGCAGGTGTAGTAGACCCAAAGCCAGGTGGGCTGTTGACCCTGGTAGTCCCACTGTTGGGCCGATTTTGGCCAGTTGGTAAGTTAAGCCCATATTGTGACAAAAGGTTTTGCTGAGCTTGTATCAAATTGAGAAGCTGTGGGTGCCCACCCAAATCAAAACCAGTACTAGACAACCCACTTTGCATGTAATTATTATGGCTGGGGGTGCGGGTATTATTCTGATTATTCAAACCTGTGGTACGATTATTGCGAGCGCTATCATGAAGATACCGACAGTTCACACCCCAACGACAAAATCCACGTCCAAAGTTACGACATACCTCGCGATTGTTGGTGTTGCGGTTGTCACGATCACGAGCATCTCGGTCACGATTGGTGCGATTGTGTTGGACCTGAGTTGGAGTCGCAGCCAGTAGCACTTGGGGAGAGCTCGGTGTGGCTGTGTTGGAAAGCAAGGTTGGTTTAGACCGAAGGCGCATCTCTTCGGTTGTAACCATTGTGCGTACAGTAGCGAGGTTTGGAAAAGGGTCCTTGTGAGCAATAATTTGGGCAAGGCTACCATATTTTTCACCGAGGCCGTTGATGGCATAGGTGACGACATCATCGTCGGCCATAGTCGAGCCGAGGTCAGTGAGAAGAGTGGTAATGGATTCAATCCTGGAGAAGTATTCGTCTGCAGATTCGTCGCCCATTTGTATGACACGGAGTTCGCCTTTTAAGGCAATGGTTCGTGTCCTACTGTTTTCTTGAAAGATTGCTTCAACCCGGTCCCATGCATCTTGTGCGGTTTTAGGGTTTGTTTTGATCATCCTACGTTGAAGAGTAGGGGAAAGTGTGAGGAAGATCCATGATTTCACAATGGAATCCGCCGTTAGCCATTCATCGGTTGGAGTAGAAGAACGCGTTGCAGCCCCTTGAATGTGGGATAAAACTCCAAAGTTAGTGCAATGATTGATGAAAAAGTAACACCAAGAGGAGTAGTTTGATTCAGCCAGGTCGAGTTTGACGGGCACAAGATTGTTAATATTGTGAACCGCATAGAGCTTTTCGACCAAAGTGAGTGTAGGGGGAGTGGGTGGTGGTGTGGAGTTGGTCATGATGAGTATGGAGGCTGGTTTGTAGCGACAGGGAAGACTTGCTTTTGGTGGCTGTAGATCCGACTTTTAAGTCGATGGAGGTGTTTAGGGTTTAGGGATCGGCTTGTTAAGGCCTGATACCATGTAAAGTATTGTATTGCTTAATGATAGAATTACACGGTATAGTGTATATATAATACACGGTGGGCCAATACATGGACAATACATACAAGTGTAAATAAGGCCTATAAGCCCATGCTACATATCATACGCTAACATACCTGACGCAAGATGTAACGTAAAAGATCAGCAAATATGCAACGAATTAACAATAAAATATACATACCGAATCGTCCAAACAATACTCGCCCTTCGGATTCAAACAAAGAATTTGATCCCAAAAAATCTTTGTGTACTTTAAAATGTGGGAAATATGAGAAAGAACTAGACTCAACCTCGGGGGAATAATAGAACGCTCTAAAAGCAGTACTGAAGAAAGGTATTTGTTACTGTCTATTGTCTACCCAGAAATTCAGATCCTAAGATTGGGGTTTGTATCTTTGGCATAGGAAATGGATTTGCTATTTTTCTTTTCCTCTACGTTGTTTTTGGTTATGAATTGTAGTAGGAGGCTGTTGTGTACATGGCGGTAAAAGTTTAGCGGCATTTCTCCTTATCCTTTAAGGTTTTTTCCCTTCAAGGACATCTTCCATAACCTATATGATAAATGTAGTTGAATAAAATTTAACAAGATGTACGAACAAGATGCTTACTGCATCGGTGGTGTGCGACGATCTTATCTTGCACGTGCGATGCCTAAAGATGTTAAAAAGTATATACTACGATGCATTAGACTTTAAAAAAAAAAAAAAATTACGGTAACATCTAGACTAAGTTGAGATCAAGATCTCATATTTACGATAACATCTAGACTAAGTTGAGATCAATATAGATCTCATATTTGTAATAAATCAAAAGAACTAATCTTATCCATTCATTTTTCATCTAAATTAATAAGACACCATTTTTCACCATTTTTTTAAAACAATATATCTTGCAAACGATAAATCTTCAAGCTATAAAAAATAAACTATCGCGACGAGAATTAAACTATATATCTATAGATATGCATTTCTCTATACTTTTGACGAACTTTTTTTTAAAAATTTTCGCCCAGAAAAATCACATATGATTTGTAAAAATCACATGTGACTTGTAAAAATCACATGTGATTCGTAAAAATCAAATCACATATGATTTTTACAAATCACGAGTGATTTTTCTGGCGGAAATTTTGAAAAAAAAAAAAAAAAAAAAAAAAAAAAAAAAAAAAAAATGTTTGAAAGTATATAATAATGCATATCTATAGAAAGATAATTTAATTCTCGTAGCGATGGTATGCTTTTTTTCGTGTAATGATTAACGGTTTGCGAGATATTTAATTTTTAAAAAAATGGTGAAAGTTTATATTTTTTGTTTTGATAAAAAAATTAATAGTTTGTATTTGTTTATTAGATATATGACAAATATGAGATCTATATTAAACTTCTGACATAAATACATAGGAAAATTTAGACTATATTTTAAAATTACCATATCAACTTGTGTATTCGTCGAGGAAAATCCTGAGACTGTCCCTGGTATGTACTCATATAATGTAATAATTCAATGCTCCTGAAGTTTTGTAATAACCATACAAAATTCTAATATTTTTAAATAAACAGACTAATATAATTACCGCCGGATTAACATGTTACAAAAAGGCTCCTTCATATAGTTTTGGTCCATACATTATATCTCTATACTAATAGACGCGTAATATTCACCATAGCTTGGTAGGAGGCCTGTAGGTCCGAACCGTTAAAATAACCCGAATACTCTCACATATCTCACCCACCTCTTCTTTATCTCCAAGATCCGGCACCGAAAAACATCTGATCCGCTCCGAAGAGTCTATAGTGATTTATATGTGTGACTCTACAGTGAAATGAACATGAACTAATTTTTTAATGGGGGAACAGTGCGTTAGTGGAAGGATCCGGATTTTCTTTAGGTATATGTGGTTGTGTTTCGTTATTTCCCAGGTCACTCTTATTTTCTCATCATCCGGATCTGGTGAGAAGAAGAAGAAGAAGAAGAAAACATTGATACAATCAAAAAGTATGTTGTAATTAAATTATCTATTTTCAGTCTTCTTAAATTATGTATGATCGTTTATTTTGAGGTTTCAAACCCTAATTTCGAGCTTCAATTTGGGTGGTGTTAAACAAACTAAATAAGCTGCTGCATAATTAAATGTATGTTTTTTTTTGTTTTTTTTTTTTTTTTTTTTTTTTTTTAGATTTTGGGTGTTGTTTTGTGTGTGTAAGATATTTTTGTTAATATTTATGCATTATTTTTTTCAATTGGGTTTTACGGTGAAATTAATAATTTTGTTGTTTTCTTAGGGAGTGTTTGGATTGGCTTATTTTCCCAGCTTATTTTGGGCTTATGAGGTTTGTTTGTTGACCTTATGCCTACTTATGGCCTTGCCTTTTTTAGCTTATGGTATTTTATAGTAGTGATTAGTTTATCATTTTCTAAGGGGGTCTTTGGATTGGCTAATTTGAAAGAAGGTTGTTTGGACAATTTTATATGCATATGGGAGCTGAGAAGACGTGTTATGGTGTGCCGTGAGATGTGGCCGTGCCGTTTAAGGATGTGGTGAGAGTTCATGGCGAGACTAATCCTATTGGTGAGTTACAAAATTATCACCTGCATTTTTATTGTTTTTGAATATATGATAA
>CP139508.1:343150338-343490972 GCA_021014915.2 Artemisia tridentata subsp. tridentata
TAGCAGATCACTCTAAGAATCCTAGATCTTTTTCTGATTCCAAACACTTTGTTTGCTCGACTTGTTAGAAATGTGTTTTTAATGCAACCCATGATGATTGTATAACAAAATTCATGAAGGAAGTACATGCTCGTAATAAGGTTTAATCCTCTAAGACTAGAAACAACAATAAGCCCGTAGAACCAAAGTGTTATACTCAGAAACTTGGTAGGCAGATTGATGTAGGACAAAGGTCTTCTCTAAACAAGTCTTTCACTGTACATGAGAAACCAAACACTCCTTAACCTTGCCTTAGGTGGATACCGACGGGTAGAACTTTTAAGATTGTTGGTCTTAGATGGATACCTATTCGAAAGATGTTTACTAAGTGCGAAACCAAGGTTGACAGTGAAACCCCACATGGTCTAAATGCTGATATCACTAACCCACATAAATGCAAACAAACTCTTAATGTCAGTGCAGGTAGTCTTTACTTAAGTGCAGGTACATCGTTCACTCGTAGTAAGGAAAGACTCAGGGTTTGGGTGCCGAAAAGATTGATATCTCATGAAGTAGGGGTTCAAGCAATTCAAGCTTGATGAACATCAATGACAATGACGTCTGTTCACATCAATTCAAGCCTCGTTCTTCATCGACAATGACGTTTGAACACTGCAGTTCAAGCCTCGGGCCTCATTGTCAACATAATGGCGTCTGCTGACAACTCTTCAGGCCCCGTTCCTTAAAGAAAAGAAATGCGTACGCTTGAGTTCGCTTTATCTTCGGAAGAAGAGAAATCTTCTTATTTCTGACTATTCTCATCAACAAGATTCATACTTTCTCCATGCTCGTTCAGTCATCAAGTGGATCTACTTTCATTAGAATTTGGACGTTTATTCACTCGATCAAAAATGGCAACTTCAAATGCAATTTTTGAGGGGGAGAAGTGTGAACAGTGGATCAACCTCATATACACTTGTTCAATCAAAAATGGCATTCTCATATGCAATTTTTGTGGGGGAGAAGTGTGAACAAGTGGATCGACGTACATTTGATTGTTTGTTCACTCACTTGTTGGGCATTTAATTGTGACTATGGAGTTGATCGGGTATCACTTATTTGAGATTGAAGTTGAATTTCACATAGGCGTGATCTTATCTTATCTTGAAGTCGGGGTTGGTTGGATGCATGACTTTCAATGATAACTTGCTCGTGCTTAAGATTTAAGTTGAAGACTTAGTTTATCTAGTTACCAGCAGTCGGGGTAAATGTTTGAAGACCTGGTTAACTATCACTTAAAGGAGTTACGTTGTAGTACTCAGTGTCACACGCAGATGATGTTGTGGATAATCGCAAGAGGTGTTAATGTCTCATACTCTCTTTGGGTATTGAGTACTTAGAGATTTGTTTGGAGCATAAATTCTCTACACCGTTCTTCCAACATTAGTGCAAGCTTAAGTAACGAGAACGGGGAATTCTACTTCAGTTTCAAGTTTGGTATATCGGGTTTGCTCCATCAGTTATCACTTCAAATAGCCTACTTAAGGGTTGGTAAAGATAGTCAGAAAGTGTTTCGGTAGCAGTTGATTCTCACTTGATGCATTTGAGCCAATTTTGTTCTTCTCACAAGATTTCATGTATATGTGCGTAAAATGTGTTGCTGATTCTGAGGTATCAAAACCAGCAAGGGGGAAGGAGACATACATCTGAACGCACAACGAGTACACGTGATGAACTTTATACCTCTTCTGAGTTGAGGTTATTCCGGGAAGACAAATGTCATAATCGCAGAGAAAATCAGTGTTTTAACTCGTTCCTTATGGTATATCATTCCAACTACGTCGGGGAAGTGGTCTCTGGATACTTTTGGTATGCATTACTTCAGACTTCAGCGGGAAGAAATGTGTGAAGAATTATTCAAGTGTGAGATGATACACTGCTGATCTATTTGAGGATCCCCCGATCGGAGAATCACGACGGTTATTCTTAAAAGGAGCAGCAATTTTTGATGTGGTTTGCTACGGTCTCCGCTGTACACTTACCTTATGTAAGCTTGAAAGAGAGCTTCGAATCTGCTCAAAAGAAGATTGTCGGTTTGGGGGGAAGCTATCAAAGCTTCAAAATTGAGAATGCTCAAGTTCAGATGACTATTCAGGAGCCTCGAAAGCTTTGGTGGTAAAAGTTTAAGAGATGTTGACTACTGATTTCTACAACATACTGAACGTATCCTTATCTCAGTATTCATGTCAACATTTTCTTAAATTTAATAATATACTTTGTACATATCTTATTCCAAACTGTATATAGAAAAATATAAAACCAAATTGTAAATAGAAAATTATAAAACCAAGAAAAACCATATAAATCAGAAAATTAGAAAATACCAAAAATAGTTTCTCTAGGCATGTCTTCTGTTTATCGATAACATTTACGGTCTTAGAAATGTCATTCAATAATGACACAGGACTTTAAATGAAGCTCTAGCAGAAGTTAAAATGAATTGTTAAAACATGTCATGATGGCTTGCTATTACTTTAGATAGCAACCCGCGCTTCAAAATGGGGAAAGCACGTCGCCCAAAAGACGGTTGTTCCTCCCACTGGGTGATGTTCACCCGGGCATGGATTACTTTATATCCATGCTTTCCTGATTTGATGTACGTTTCAGTGCATCATTTCTTGTATAAGAAGAGAAGTCTTCTTTACACCACAAACTCCTTCTGTTTTATGATTCTTCAGGAGAGTTTTGGTGTTTCACAAAGTGGTAACTGGACTTAAATTTTCACAAATACTTCACACTCAATTGAATGACTACAGCTCTTTAAATAGAAAACGGCTCATTAATTGAGGGGGAGAGTATTTGTTCAAATTTCTGACACCTTTTTCAGCATTGTGCAAAATCAGCAGTGACACTCTCTCGTGGTTTAAGGGGGAGCATAGTATGCTCCATAATCAGAATACATTTAAACCTGACTACATTTTCTCCCAAATTTTCTAAACATATTTAAATCAATTGGGATCACAAATCTCAAATGGTTTGAAATTTTTTATCGGGGGAGAGAATGTGATTTAAATATGAAATTCTGATGAAAATGTGATTATTTGGTCTTAAATGTAAGCTGTCCCATATGTGCTAAACTCTTTCATATATCGATGCACATATTGAGGGGGAGCAAATGGCAGTACAGCAAAAAGGATGCGACATCTCATGTGACTCAGACCTTACCAATGAATTGACGAAACATAAACTGTCATTAATCGAAAGGACATATCCTGGCCGGGTAATAATTTCAAGCTGGTCTAACCAGTGATGTAAGTGTGTCTCGAAGAGGATATGTCTGAGTAGAGTGTACCGTTTTGAGAAACTTTCTATGGACTTGACCAGGCCGGGTAATAATTTCAAGCTAGTCTAACTAGTGATGTAAGCGTGTCTCGAATCGGTCATGTTCACTAAAAGTGGATCAATTCAAAAAGTGCGATCTCCACCCAACATGTGCAAATTTATAATAAAATCATCTGAGCACATGTTAAGGGGGAGAATTTGAAAAATATAAAACTCTCAAAGTGTTAGCAAAATGTGTTTCATAATCATGAACACTTTGAGAGATTTTTCAAGGATTTGGTAAATGGCAACATAGGATAGTCATGAAGTTATAAGGTGGCTAAGGTTAGGAAAACCGTCCTATGATCCGCCAGAGCCGGAGGGATCTACCCAGGGACAATACCGAATAGTTAGTATTAGAAAGTCCTTAGGTATGATCATGAAAAAAGGAGTAATATGAGAAAGGAGAAAGAAGGGGTTGAAGAATTAAAAAGAAATAAAATGAGAAAGGGTGAAAAGAAATAACCCTCCAATTATTCAACCTTAGGGTAGAAACCGGGTTCAATTCATATGCTACTGGTTGTTACTAAGGTAACACCGGTATTGAAGACAAGACATCATGGACCCAGTGACGCACTGCACTAAACCTTCTAAGCCACTCAAGTTCTCTTAAAAGGACTTGTTTCATTCTCACAGGGAACCCTGCATAATCTATCGATCGCTCATTATGAGTTATGTTGATATTGAAACAGGAGACACCGCTCCAGTCTCTGACTAACAAAATTGCACTTATCGAGTCTAGAGCCACGAGATGCATCATAAGATCTCATAGGAACACGTGTTACTTCTACACTGGTTGTTCAACATTAAGGACACCAGTTGTACACTTATGAGTCCTACGCAGATCTTAGCAATCTGCCAGAACATTCTTGAGGGAATTTACAAATGTAATTCTCAATGATTGAATGGAAATTCCTGCCATGGTCAACATCAAACAGCCCTGAAAGCAGGTCACTTCGGTAATTCCTTGTGGATTACGCTTAGTGGTCACGGCGGTTTCAGACGGTCTATAGTCGTGGAGTGAACTACAGCGACTCACCTAATCGTTGATTTACTACGGTAGATCTTGTAAGCCCTCTGTGGGTTTTCGATTTAGGAACGGCCTTGGTAAGGATTAGAGAGAGTTTTCACACTATGCTGTTAACAATCTCGAAGTCCAAACTTGTAAGTACCAGAAGTTTTTATTGCTAACTGTCGTATGCAGGAACACCTGGCGGTTGTAGCTGATTGCGGTTGTAGCTGATTGCCAAACAAGATGCCAATCCATCACCACATGCTCATACTTAACCATCATCGTGTTCAAGGAAGTCATGATAAACTAAAAGACCTTCAACATTGCTTCCGCAAACTCTGATGCTGAAAATCATGACCCAGAACAGTGTGAGCATGTCGGTTCAAAGTGTACCACATCACATGGAGACATACTACTGAAAGATGACTTGGAGACATACGTTGGATGATGACATCAAAGAATTACCAAAGATCATCCACGACAGAAGAACAGTCATCTAAAGTTCGCTGCTGAATGTACAAAGACTAATGAACTTGAAGAATCAAAGACTACGAGCTAGGAAGTCAAAATCATGTAATAGATGCTAGAATTCAAAATATTATTTTCGGGGTGACCTCCCTTAGGGGGAGATTGTTAGGAATATAAATATTCATGTGAAGACTCGGTCACCCCGAGTGTCTATGTAGCTCGTAGGCTTATTAGTATTAGTTTAGTTAACGTAATATTAGTTTAGTTATATTGGTATTTGTGGAGTATGTCGGGTCTTTACCCACTGTCAGCTCACTCCATAGCCCACTCGGGGCACTTAAGTATGTAACTATATATACCCTTTCCCACACATGGGAAGGGTTGGAGCTTTCTAATCATTCAACAAGTTTTTCTTTCACTCTCTCTCTAGAACTCCCAACTCTCTCATCTCTCTCTCTCTAGAATTCATCCAACATTGAATCCAAGTATGCAAGTATTACACCATAGCATCTCGACTCATTCGTTTAACATGTTATGTGTATCCATAACAACTTGAATCATCTGTTTAACATGTTATGTATATCTATAGCATCTCGACTCATTCGTTTAACATCTCATGTATAACCATAGCATCTCGACTCATTCATTTAACATGTTATGTATATCCATAACAACTCGACTCATCCGTTTAACGTGTTATGTATATTTATAGCATCTCGACTCATTCGTTTAACATCTCATGTATAACTATAGCATCTCGACTCATTCTTTTAACATGTTATGTATATCCATAACAACTCGATTCATCCGTTTAACATGTTATGTATATCCATAACAACTCGACTCATCCATTTAACATGTTATGTATATCTATAGCATCTCGACCTATTCGTTTAACAACTCATGTATAACCATAGCATCTCGACTCATCCGTTTAACATGTTATGTATATCCATAACAACTCGACTCATCCGTTTAACATGTTATGCATATCCATCGCAATGTAACCGAATCCTATAAACAGGACATGACAAATGCATTAAACTACAATGATATATCGAAAAGTTACATTATTCGACTCAGGACATGGCAAATGCATTAAACTACATGTTATGTATAATAATATGTGTGCTTACTTTTTAGGTTGAGGATTTTGGCGGGATATTTTATTTTTAAGCACGAATTGTTACTGCCTCAAGTTAAAGATGTTGGGTTTGGGTTTTTTATGTTAGAAAAATTACCGGGACAAGTTAAAATTTTGACTAGTTATTTTATTTAATTTTAATTATATATTAAATAAAAGTAGTTAATTAAAAAAAATTAATTTTATAAAAGTATTTATTTTAAATAAAAGTATTTAATTTTAAATAAAATTATTTAATTTTAAATAAAATTATTTAATTTTAATTATATATTAAATAAAAGAATTTATACTAATTAATTTTTTTTAATTTTATAAAAGTAATTAATTTTAAATTAAAGTATTTAATTTTAATTATACAATAAATATCGACGCTCTGTCGTTGGTATTTATTTGGAAACCCCCCCAAAATTTTCATTTATCCCGCCAAAAAGCAAAACGACAAAAGATTTTTATTGTCTTCAAGACAATTATAAGTTATATTAAAAGTACAAAAAACCAGATCTGGTCAAAGATTAGAAAAAAAAATGATCTACCCTCAATTATTGCCGGCGATATACCACCACCATACCACTACCACTAATTCGCCACTAATCCGCCACCACTAATCCACCAACACCACCACACCATCACTACACCACCACAGTAGCTCTACCACCACCACCACCACAGTCTCCACTACACGAGCACCACTGTGCACTTCTTTCCCACTTCTTCTCATGTTTAATTCTTTCCTCAACCCCTCCTTTGTTTAATTCTTCTTCCCCACTTCTTCTTCTTTCCCACCACGCAGGTACTTTTAATTTTGCTATTTTTTTATTATTATTATTTTAATTTATGTAATTTAAGTGTTAATTAATATAGTAATTCTTAACTTTTTTATGTTGTTTTCTTTCTCTCTATTTTTTTTTATACAGCTGAGAGCTAGCGAGAGCCGAGAGCGAGAGTTTAGAGCTGAGACAACCGAGACATAGGTAATATGGTCCCTTTTTTATTTTTTTTAAACTTTTGGTATCCCGACAACATGTCGCCGTCAATAGTTTTAGCTCTTGTATTAAGCAACCGGTATAAATGTGCTCTCTTTTTATATAGCCCAAGCCGGAGACAGCAGCCCGAGACAACAGCCCGAGACCGCAGCCTAAGAGACCACAGCTGAGACAGTATGTTACTTGATTTTTCATTTTTATGCTTTGTTGTATCCAGCCGTAGTAGTTGTAGTTTTCCAGCCATAGTAGTTTAGTTTTCAAGCCGAGACAGTAGATATTGCGTTTGGTTAGTTGTTTGTTTGTTAGATTTTTGTGAGTGTTTTAGGATTTTAGTGATTAAATTCGGAAAGTCCCCGTCCGAAGTTAATCATCCTATAGAAAACCCGTCTGGAATTAATTTATTAGAAATTAATTTCAGAAAGTCCCTTGGAGTTTGCGTATACCCAGTTCAAAGTTGTGTTGTTTCGAGTTAAGTGGTTCGACTTAAGCAACAAAAATCGTAGAGTGCAACGTTTTACCACCAGAAACAAAATGACACAAATTTGAGCATGTAGCTATGCGTTTAAAGATCAACCTTACCTTCTTGCAACACAAGCAAAATAAGTCTTCTACCTTGAAGATTCTGCCAGACGACCACTCCATTGGAAGGTCATCCAAGATGTGGATCACAACACAACCTGGGATGTCATCGTGGTAGAAGACGATGATGATGTGATACATGGCAACAACTCATCTAATCTCAAACTGTCTGCTAATTTGAATGATTTAGAATTTCAAACCTTAAATATCGATGGTCATTCAACTTTAGTTGAGGCACCACCACCACCAACAACAATCATTCCTATTGATGGCGACGATGATTTTATTGATGATAAAGACGACGATCCTTATGATTTAGCAGCTTCTGATAATGAAGTTGCAAACAATTCTGATGATGAAGTTGAAGTTGAATTTGCAACTAATGCTGTTTAAGATAGTGATTATGATTTAGCTAATTGATCTTAAATTGTACCTTGTAAAACGACACTTATTTGAATGAAATTGTTATGGATTGTTTAAATGTGTATATTTATTTGAATGTGTATGTATTTGAATGTGTGCATGCTTATGTTAATTTGTTCATGAATTTCTATATGTTATTCAACTTGTACTTTTACAAATGTCAGCAGCAGTCGCACGCGGTTACGGTGGTGAATGTGCTGGTGACCCACCACCTCCCCCGCGCAGTCTTGAGAGCGGTTGCCGTGGTAAGAATTTCTGGATTATTTTAAAAGAAACTTAAACTTGATCATTTGTATTTGGTTACTTGTTATTTTATTACGTGTTTTCACTCACTTCAATTTGTAGGATCACGACCCCAAAGGGGCAGGGAAGGGGTAGGGACACTAGAGGGAGGGGCGGCGGCAGGACGGGTGTGTGTAAAGCCACCAAGAACGTAGGCCTCAAGAATGTCGTGCGTGATTTCGGCCCGCAGCTGATTGAATTTGACTTCAATGATCAAGGGACAATCACTCATGTCGGTGACAACGCTAAGTGGTTCAGCAACTACATTGGTGAGCTGATTAGGGAGTTCCCGTTGTGCTATGATTCCTGGCAAACGATCTGTTACACCCCGTGCTCGCTTTAACCCGAATTTAAAACTTTTATGCGGAAACGACCCAACTTTAACGGACTTTCTGTTACTCTTTTAAAAACTGATACAAATATATTACAAACTAGCACTTAAGGCTATTTTTAAATGAAACTAGACTCAATTACCTTTAAAATGACGGGTGGCACGACTTCTAGTGACTTACGGTTCAATTTCTACAAAATAAACAAACGACAAAATCTGTGAAAGCACCATACGGCTGTATGGAAAAATACCATACGGCCATATGGCCATACAACATATTCTATTGTTTCTGTGATTTAGACCATACGACTATATGGAAAATACCATACGGCCGTATGCTCTCTGACTTGCACTTTAGCTAACTTTTTACATTTGTATAATTTCCGAAAAATAACTTCTATAACTCGAAACAACACCAAAACTTCCAGAACTCATTAACATACCATGATAAATCATTTTCATAACCATTCGACCCTCGGACCCGTACTTTTACAAAATGACGGGTGTTATGCCAAACACCCGTTTTTGACCCGTTTTCAACTTTAACTTAACCATAACACTTTAATCATAAAACAAACACTATAACCATTACAAACATCAATCATTTCTCTCATAAAGTATAACCAAACATATTATAACGTTTTAAATGTCAATTGACCTGTTCGACCCCAAAATGGGTACAAACATATATTAGTCCAAACACTCCTTTAATCATAACCATACCACACCATTATACATACTTGACTTTGACAAAACAAAACATAACTTTGACACTCGAAAATGACCTTATAATCTTTAAATGACTCACGTGGGCATCAACTATGACTTTCAGCTTGGTATTCTACCTAAGCTCCTATACATACCAACTTTCTAATCTGTACTTTGATCCTTAATCCGTAATCAAAGCTATAGAATCTCCATCACACATAAACCTACAAAAACGGTATCAACTATAACGGTTAGCTTTCGCTTAGTAAGTAAAACGAGTAACAATATACCATCATACTTCATTCATCATATAAGCATTACATACATACATCAAAGCTTGTCTACACCATTACTTGCATAAAACACTTACTCTTCCTCATTCTATAACAACTAACACACATACCTTAACTTGTTTCATAACAAGTATAACCATCCTCCTGGCTAGCTATAACAACAAATCATCCTTCTACCTTAACACATCACATAAGTCAAGAACTACCAAGGTCCTTACTTATCTTCACATAAACATAAACATAATACATACACAACACTTATGATGATAAAATTAATACAATAACATGTTATTATTATTTTACTTACCTCACATCCATAACTAGTAAAATCAAAGCATCATCATCATCATCATCATCATCATCATTCTTGCTCCTACTCAAACATCATACAAGCACTTATTACTTCATCAAAACAATACTATCCCACAAGGGTTAACAAAACCCATCATCATCTCAAGTCATCATTAACTCAAGATTAAGCTTACTTACTTGTAAGTGATTGTTGATATGAAATTAACCTTTGGATTGGAACACTTAACTCTTCATAGATTAATCATCAAGCTCAACTCCTTTCCCTCTTTTCTTTCTTTTTACTGACATTACACACACACACTCTTATACTTATCCAAATGAGATCACTAGAAAATTCTAGAGAAATATCTAGACTTAAGTTAGTTGGAGGTTTGCCTAATTGGCAACTTTAGTCCCTTTGGCACAATAATCATTCATTCTTGGTACTAGAACAAGTTGGTTCTAGTGCTTGTTTGAGGTTTTGGCAAGAATAGTCCCTCTAGTACTATAACAATTCTGTCTTGGTACTAGAACAATTTGGTTCTAGTACCAGTTTGAGATTCTGGCAACTTAGGTCCCTCAACTGCTTTTCCTTTATATTAGTAACACATAATACTTTCTAAACCACATTACACATTCTTAATACATATAGTTTGACTACTGGGTTGACTATCCAATCACGTAAAGCCTTTGAACTTATAAAAGTCGTAGTCAAACTTACTCAAAGATCATTCATCCTCTTAGTCAAACACATTATTCTTAGTCAATTTCATCTAGGGTTGGGCCCATTTGTATCCGGGATACGGGTCTAACAATTCTATCCTCCTTATTTTGATTTCGTCCCCAAAATCTCTTTTATAACACTTTTGTCCATACACATAGTCATTATGCCAATTACTATCAATTCAAATACTACAAATCACATACATTAACAATATTAATCAAACTAAGTCATAGTCACTATACTAGCAGCTTAACCTAAATCACATAACTTCAACTAATTATAATGACACCGCGTCATTAGCATCACATCCTATTATGGAAATTCTCCATTTTATTGAAAATTCTACTAAAAACAATATGCTACATTATAATCTTATCTAAAATTTCCAACAATGACGACTTGTCGTTTGGAAAAATTCTACTATTTGACTTTATATAAGTTAAACTTCAACTCTATTAATAAGCCATTCACTAATGCACTAACATAACCTATAGTTATATACCAGCCAATCTAGTATTTTACTAATACCAACACGTATCTACTTAAAAAAACCAGTAGCTTATTTCAATTTTATATCTCGAGTACCATCTAAATGACACTTTCAAAACCAATTCTTTGCATAACTTAAGCAACTTTCTTGTTAAATTTCAGGAATACTTACCTATTTTCTTCTCAACTTAATGTACAAACTCATTCTAGGCATCTATATTAAGGTTTCATACATAACCTTAACGCCGCTATAAATTTTCATTCACATTTAATCTCATTTCTTATAACGTCTAACTTGTTTTAGTTTTCAAGTCCTAATTTCTCACCCGTACTCATGCCATATCGGATACACATAAGACTACTCATTTACAATTCTATATTTACATAAAAAGGCGTCCAAATCTATGTAAGTAAAGAATTATAAACTTATGGTTCAGCGATTTACAATTTCTTCATTCAGATGAAGAGGTGTCCCAATCCATTTAAATAAAGAGATTATAAATCATCCTACTTATGCAATTCTGACACAACAATCATACTTACTTTACTTTTCATCTTTTCTAGCCTTGGATCCAATCTCACTAACTTTTCCCATAACGGCAAGTCGGCCTTTTCCCCGTAGGGCTTAGCCACTTTACCTTACCCTTGTGCAAGCTAACATCCATGCCACAAGGCAAGCTAACAACCATGCCATGAAGGCAAGCTAATACCCATGCCAAAAAGGCAAGCTAATAACCATGCCGAGAAGGAAAGCTAATAGCCATGCGCAAGCTAAAACCCATGCCATAAAGGCAAGCTATCACCCATGCCATGAAGGCAAGCTATGAACCATGCCAAAAAGGCAAACTGTCAACCATGCAATAAAAGGCAAGCTAAGCTATCCCGAAGGATACTTCGACACATACCATGGATATAGGCAAACCATGCCGGTGAAGGCAAGCTAGGCCATCCCGAAGGATGTCAAAATACATGCCATAAAAGGCAAGGTAGGCTATCCCGAAGGATACCAAAACCAGAGCATCGGATCCAAGCTATGTTTACTTTAACATCTTTACTCATTTTATCTTTCATGTACTTTTATCATTAAGTACACATTATCATTTCCTCAATTCTCATTGCCTTAAGCAATTTCAACATTCACTACCATGTTTACTTTCATCTAGACAAGTTTCTATATAATACTTGTCGATTTATGATATTTTCATTTTCACAATGCAATCTATCATTCATCCGTCCACCATAAGTTGACTCACACATTCGCTATATGCCATTGTATCACATTGGCCTATTCAACTCTTTCATGTGCATAAGTCTCACATCTTATCTTTGTCCATATTTTCAATATATTAGCATGATTCAATTCATGTTTTACAATTCTTTCTAGCACACTTAATATCACTTATCGATTCTAGTGCAATCTATCTCATTCACCACTTCTACTCATTACACTTAAACAGTTCTCACTAATGCATTTTACTTATCATGTTTTATATGTAACATGATCTCATCATATCTTAAACATACACTTAAACTTTTCACATTTTAATTAAGCGTGTAAGAAATCATGCTACAAGCATCTAATCATTATCATATCTAATCATTTATTCCGATACTACAACCGTAATAAAACTCAATCGTGTCTTTCTAAGCACCAAACTATAAGCATACTTCACTTATCATTTATTAATTTATCTCAAGCTTTCAAAGCATCTATACTTTCTCAAACACTTACCATACTTAACCTTTTTACATATCAATATGGTTTATCAACCTTTTAGCCACCATTTGGTCATCAACCATATTCGTTCAATAAACATTATTCGCGCATTCCAATTAAGTCTTACATAATATGCATTGAAATGCATCAATCTTATCTCATACACTTCTATGCATCATGCTATCAAGCACATTCACGTTAAACTTAGACATATAATAAACTACCATAGACTTAACATCTCATAAGCAATCATATAATGACACTTAACACTTAACACTTATCCAACAAGTGTTAAAACATTTATAATCATATTCAAATCTTATCATCTATGGCTCATATATCACATTGCACAATCGATCTATGTCTAAGCATAACAATCTAATTAGCCGCAAGTACTAATGACGGGTGTTATGCCAAACACCCGTTTTTTACCCGTTTTAACTTTAACTTAACCATAACACTTTAATCATAAAACAAACACTATAACCACAACAAACATCAATCATTTCTCTCATAAAGTATAACCAAACATACTATAGCGTTTTAAATGTCACTTGACCCGTTCGACCCCAAAATGGGTACAAACATATATTAGTCCAAACACTCCTTTATTCATAACCATACCACACCATTATACATACTTGACTTTGACATAACAAAACATAACTTTGACACTCGACAATGACCTTATAATCTTTAAACGACTCACGGGGGCATCAAATATGACTTTGAGCTCGGTATTCTACCTAAGCTCCTATACATACCAACCTTCTAATCCGTACTTTGATCATTAATCCGTAATCCAAGCTATAGCATCTCCATCACACATCAACCTACAAGAACGTTATCAACTATAACGGTAAGCTTTCGCTTAGTAAGTAAAACGAGTAACAACATACCATCATAATTCATTCATCATATAAGCATCACATACATTCATCAAAGCTTGTCTACACCATTACTTGCATAAAACACTTACTCTTCCTCATTCTATAACAACTAACATACATACCTTAACTTGTTTCATAACAAGTATAACCATCCTCTTGGCTAGCTATAACAACAAATCATCCTTCTACCTTAACACATCACATAAGTCAAGAACTACCAAGGTCCTTACTTATCTTCACATAAACATAATACATACACAACACTTATGATGATAAAATCAATAAAATAACATATTATTATCATTTTACTTACTTCACATCCATAACTAGTAAAATCAAAGCATCATCATCATCATCATCATCATCATCATCATCATCATCATTCATTCTTGCTCCTACTCAAACATCATACAAACACTTATTACTTCATCAAAACAAAACTATACCACAAGGGTTAACAAAACCCATCATCATCTCAAGTCATCATTAACTCAAGATTAAACTTACTTACTTGTAAGTGATTGTTGATATGAAATTAACCTTTGGATTGGAACACTTAACTCTTCATCGATTAATCATCAAGCTCAACTCCTTTCCCTCCTTTCTTTCTTTTTACCGACACCACACATACACACTCATATACTTATCCAAATGAGATCACTAGAAAAGTCTAGAGAAATATCTAGACTTAAGTTAGTTGGAGGTTTGCCTAATTGGCAACTTTAGTCCCTTTGGCACAACAATCATTCATTCTTGGTACTAGAACAAGTTGGTTCTAGTGCTAGTTTGAGGTTTTGGCAAGAATAGTCCCTCTAGTACTATAACAATTCTGTCTTGGTACTAGAACAATTTGGTTCTAGTACCAGTTTGAGATTCTGGAAACTGAAGTCCCTCAACTTCTTTTCCTTTATATTAGTAACACATAATACTTTCTAAACCACTTTACACATTCTTAATACTTATAGTTTGACTATCGGGTTGACTAGCCAATCACGTAAAGCCTTTGAACTTATAAAAGTCATAGTCAAACTTACTCAAATATCATGTATCCGCTTAGTCAAACACATTATTCTTAGTCAATTTCATCTAGGGTAGGGCCCATTTGTATCTAGGATACGGGTCTAACACGATCGAAAAAGAAAAGAAGGTGCATATCTTTCCTCGACTCGGGGTCAGTTATTTCATTTTCCTTTTATATTGTATTGTAATCATGCTTATATATTTTAATGTGTATATTTATTTAAATTTGTGTTGGGAATTAAACCTAACAGTACAAACTGTCAAGCTTAAGTTGAAGACTGCTGAAGATTACACTATCAGTACTAACTGACTTAGTACTGCTAGCACAAGATGTTTGTACTGCTTATGTTCTAAATATGTGTAATGTGATAAGTATAGAAAATATTTAGTGAATATCTTCTAGTTATAGATTGATACGAATATTGTAGTTTACATGTAAAGGACTCCTTGTTCTATAAAAGGAGGTCCTAGGTTAGAGTTTATGTACGTATTGTTTTGTGAAAGGTTCAAGGTTTTGTAACCCTAGTGATACTTAGATCACTCGTATTATTATTAATAATATTGAATCGTTTTGGTTAACTATTGTCTTCATTGTTCATACAAATACATTCACTGTTCCATTCATATACACAATATCTTCTAAGTATTGACTAGTAAATTCCGCGTGCTAGTTAATATTACTCAAAGTATTTCTAACACAAGGAGTGTGTTTATATCCTCTCAAGTGGTATCAGAGCCAGGTTCTGATACTTTGAATTAGAAGATCCAGAAGAACTCTTTCTCTTTCAACAAGCAATGGACATGGAGACATCTACAACCAATGTTGATGCAAAGTTGCCAATACTCAAGCCCAATGAATTCGACATGTGGAGGTTAAGGATTGAGCAATACTTCCTGGTGCAAGATTATGCACTCTGGGAAATCATAGAAGAAGGGAATTCTTTCAAGCCCTCAACCACTACATCTACTGTTGATGGTAAGGTTGAGACAACTGTGCAAACAAAGCCAGTGACTGCAGAGGAGAAGATTCAGATGAAGAATGATCTCAAGGCTAGAAGCATGCTGCTAATGACAATACCTAATGATCAACTCTTGAACTTCATCAAGTTTAAGTGTGCCAAGACACTATTTGAGGCCATTGTTGCTAGATATGGTGGGAATGATTACACCAAAAAGACACAGAAGACACTCCTCAAGCAAAATTTTGAGAACTTCTCAGCAACTAGCAATGAATCATTGGATCATATGTTCAACATGCTTCAGAAACTTATAAGCCAACTTGCTATTCTTGGAATTGAAATACCTCAAGAAGACCTCAACTCCAAATTCCTGAGAAGTTTACCATCAGAATGGGCTATGCATGTTGCTGTGTGGAAGAACAAGCCAGATATTTATTCTATGAGCTTGATGGACTTGTATAGCAATTTCAAGATTGTGGAACAAGATGTGAAGAAGACTGCTGGAACAAGCTCAAGCACTGGGAATATGGCATTTGTGTCATCTCCTAGTACCTCAAGTCCTGTTGAAGAAGTTAAGACTGCTGGAGGAGTTAGTACTGCTAACTCAAATATTGGTACTGCTAGCACATCAAGCAGTACTAAAGGCATTATGGATGAGGCAACTTGCTATGCATTCCTGACAACTTAGCACAATGGATCCATGTTGACATATGAAGACCTCCAAGAGATCAATGATGATGATCTGGAGGAGATGGACATCAAATGGCAAATTTCTCTTCTTAGCATGAGGGCTAGGAAATTCCATCAGAGGACAGGGAAGAAAATTACCATAAACATCAATGATACTGCTGGTTATGATAAGTCAAAGATAGAGTGCTATAATTGCCATAAGATGGGTCATTTTTCAAGGGAGTGCAGAAGGCCAAGACAACAAGATAACAGGAATAATAGCTATGGAGGCAAGACCAAGACTGTGGAGATCACTGACTTAAGCTCAAAAGCTATGGTGGCCATTGATGGATCAGGATTTGATTGGAGCTTTATGGAAGAAGAGGAAGTAGCTACTAAGATGGCACTCATGGCTTTCTCTGATTCTGAGGTACAAATTGCTAAGTGTTCTAAATCATGTGTTGCTTTAAAAGAACTAGAAACTCTTAGGAAACAATATGATGAACAGAGAATAGAGCTAAACAAGACTAGTTATAATTTGGCAAATCATAAGAGAGGTTTAGCTATTTTAGAGGAGCAAATTGTTCACTATAAGAGTAATGAGTCTAGTTTTGCTGATGACATAGTTGTGCTTAAAAGAGATTTAACTTTTAGAGATGCTGAAATTAGTATGTTGAGAGCTGAATTGGATAGGATTAAGAAAGCTAATGAAAACATTCAGTTAAGTGTTGACACATTAGAATATGCATCTAAGGGTGTAAACAAATTGATTGAATGTCAAATAATCAACAAGGCTAAATCTGGATTAGGTTACAAGTCTGTTCCACCTCCTCACAGAGGAATACTTGCACCTCCAGGTATAGACCTAGAACACACAGGTTTGCCTGAATTTCAACTACCTAAACTAGAATATGGTCCTAAACCAAAAGAAAATGTAGTAGTTGACAAGCCTGTAGAACTAAGTGCAACCTTTGAGTGTGCAAGTGATACTTCACACACTGAGGACAAGGTGTCCTCTGCTAGGGACTCAGATGCTCCAACCATTGAGGATTGGACTTCTGATGATGATGAGGATGATCAGGTTAAGGTTAAACCTGATACTGTTAAGGTATAGAGAACAAGTGTTCCCAAGGTGGTCAAGAATAATACTGTTAGGCCTAAAACCAATGTTAGACATATTAGGCAACCAGTAAGATATTGTGAAATGTATAGAACCACACACAAGCCCAGAGGTAACCAAAGGAATTGGAACAACCTCAAGTCTCACCAACTAGGTGATGACTTTGTCCTATACAAGAAAGCTTGTTTTAATTGTGGAGTTTTTGACCATCTTGCAGCTTATTGCAAAAAAAGGGTAACTGGGTATACAAACCATAGGGTGAACTTAGAAAGACCTCAATTTCACTCTAATTTTGCTAGAATGACACCCACAGCAGTTCTATTGAGGTCTGGGCCAAAATCACTTAGTACTGCTAGACCAGCAGTTCATACTGCCAGACCAAATAAGACTTTTTACCCAAAACCAGCAGTTCAAAGTGCAAAAACTCTTTTCAAATCTGCACCAAAGATTGTTAAAAGACCCTTTCTTAATAAAGTAGTGGTAAAGAAACAAACTTGGAAACCTAAGGTTACAACTGCAAAGCCAGCAGTTCATACTGGTAGCCAAGTAGTTAGTACTGACAAGTTAAAAAACCCTGCTAGGGCAAATATGGGAAATGGGGTTAAAGCCTCAGCATGTTGGGTTTGGAGACCTCTCCAATCCAATGGTGCATCAACTGTTCTAAAAAGATTTAATTATGTTGATGCAAGAGGTAAACCAAAGTCAGTGATGGCTTGGGTTCCCCAAGGAAACTAATTTCCTTATTTATGTTCAATTTTAGTCATATGCTTATAATGTTATGAGACAAGTGCTTTGCACTTTGTGTTCTGTTTTTGGACTAACAATTGCAGGTTGATTGGAGTTTATGAATTGAATGCTTTATGCTTTGGAATGTATGGTGCTTTGGAAATTCAAGTGTGTTATCGGTGCACACAACAAATGGTAATTGGTTCACCATGTCTAACCCACATCAAGAACCAACTAGTCCAGAACAAACGGTTTCTGGTAAAGACTTCTCAAATCCATTCATGGTTGATAGTTTACCAAAAACTATATGGTTATCAACTCACCATATCTCACAGTGAAGAGTTTGCTAGTCCAAAGCAAACGGCTATTGGTAAAGACACATCAAATCCATTGATAGCTGATAGTTTGCTAAAAACTATAAGTGGGCAGTATTGTTTTTAAATCATTAATAAGTTTATACTGCTAATTAAAATTTTTCTTAACAATTAGTACTGCTAGTGCAAAGTTTGTACTGCTAGTGTAAACTTTGTACTGCTGAACTAGCCGTTGGAACTGTTGTGTCAGTAACTAACTTTTATAGCCCTTGGGTAAAATAACGTTTGTTACCATATATATATAGGGTTTTTCTTAGGATAATTATCTTCTTTCTAAATATTACTTTCTTTCAAGATAATTCTTATCCTTTGCGCAAAATTCTCAAACCCTAACAGTATCTTTATAAAACCCCAATTGGCTTTTCACACCTTCAATTGAACCACAAACGATCAATTTTCTGTTATAACTTCCATCATTAATAATGGCTAATTTGAAATTTGTCAAGACACATAACCAGGTAGCCTACTTGGAGAAAACAGAGCAAGGGGATGGACCTACGTTCTATGAGATTGTGGATTTTCTCAACAATTCCTACATAAGGTATGCTTTGACTGTTAATCCCACTCTTTATTCCTCACAAATCAAACCGTTTTGGCAGACTTCATTTGTCATAACACTTGATGAATATGATGAGGATACACCTATCACTGCACTTAATGCAACTGTGGATGGGCAAACCATCTATGTTAAATAAAAATCTTTAAGGAGACATCTCCATTTAGATGATTCAAATTGTATCATAGACTTGCCAAACACAGAAATTTTACATCATATTTCAAATATGGGGTATGACACATCCAACAGACTTTTAACTTTTAAAAAGGGATGTTTTTCACCTCAATTGAGATTTTTAATACATACACTTCTTCACTGTCTTAGTCCTAAAAGAACCTCATGGGAGCAATTCAGTAGCAATATTGCTATTGCTCTTGTGAGTTTATCCACTAACAGAGTTTATAATTTTTCAAAAATGATTTTTGAAAGTATGGTGAAGAATGTGACATCTCCAACAAAATTTTTGATTTATCCAAGGTTCATTCAAACCATTTTAAATGCAAAGAAAAGTAAGTTACTTTCCCATAAAACAATTTTTCCTACTCCTTGCCTACAACAAAAAGTATTTCAAAGTATGGCAATGGCATCTAGAGGTTGGAATGGGGAAGTAACACCTTCATTTCAAGATATGCTTGCTCAGATTCAACAAAATCAGGTTGAAGGGTCAGTAATCCCAACTGAGCCCCAACACACACCCATTGTGGTTCCAGATATTTTTCATACACCCCAGTAATCACAACCTATAGGAGAAGAACCAGAAAGGAGACTATGGTTCCTCAGCCTAGTCATCCTACTCAGACCTTTGTAGCAGATGAGGCTATCCATGGTGATAGTATGGATGGGGCTTACTGTAATACCTGAAATTTGAAAACATGCAGAATGACCAAATTACCCTTGGAATTAAAATTTTACTTATTTATTTATTTAAAATACCAAATTAGTCCCAAACGCTTGGAAACGAATACCAAATGAAGTAAAATAAATTATACTTGAACATTTTAACATTTTACAAGTTATGAAAATATTTGTAATATTTATATATTTATAAAATACCAATTATATATTTTATTTACTTTATATTATATTTTTTCTATATTAAAACTAAACTAAAAATAGGATAAGTACCAAAAATAATACAAGATAATTAGGAAAACAGATTTTGATCATTATCACAAATTTCTTGGACCCAAAGTTTATCCCCCTCCTCAATATATACGGTTCACACATATTCTCTTTTTTTTTATCCCTAAAAGTCGACGTAACTAAACCCAAAATCCCATTCGATTCACTCAAACTTTCTGGAGCAGCAACAACAATTTTCCTGTGTTCCATTAAGTGCTAAGAGGTCTGGAAAAATAGAGGTTCGATTATAGGAAGCTTGGTTCGAGTGTTCTTGATTTTCTTTGCCCTTTTCTTCACTACCGAGAGGTATAATTCCCCCAGCTCATGCGTCTGATCTAAACTGTTTCTGCTATTTTTTTGCACTTGTATAGGTCATATATAATCCATATAAAATAGTGTAATCGAACCATGCATGTTTGTTTAATTATTGGAAGTGATACGAACCATAAAAACCCTAAAACGTAATATAAATCTTAAATCGACTTGCAGATTTTTCTGGGCAGTAAGAATAATTTTTATGGGTCTTATATGAGTCTAGTAACACTAGAAAAATGCTACATGGAATTGTCGAAGCTTAGTTTACACTTTGTCGAATTATATTGAAAAACCGGTTAAGAAAAGAAGGGTTTTAAAAATAAGAATGGGTCGTGTGATCTAGGGTTTATATTTTGGGATATACTTGATGGATTAAATGCGTATTTAAGGTTAATTAATGATTACCAATGATTGGGCAAATTAGGGTTAAGATTTGGGTGATTTCATGTATTACCGATTGGGTTTTATAAACTAGTTATTAATATAAGGCACTAACAAAGATAGAGTGACAGAGGTAGAAAAAAAAAGATTCATCATTTGTTACATCTACTCATCCCACGATTCCGAATCTCAAAAGTCCAATGGAAATAGAATAGGTGCCAGTATCCATAGGCTTGTAGGTATGAGTTCGGATGTAGGCTGTTCTCTAGCCATAGAGAACAGTCGTCTCAGGAATCGTTTAGAGTGTTAGCATATTTCCTTAGCGAAAAAAAGGGGAGGTAGCATTCTACTGATGTTAAGTCATGGACTGGTTTCTTCAGCCCTTTTTCTATGTGTTGGTGCGCATCCAGGCGCCGGGATTGGAAGCCCCCACCAAATGTCTGAAGCAACGGGAGAAATGGTCGATCACCTTTACTTAAGAAGATTTTGCTATCCTCCAAGACACCGGGAATTCTCCGATAGGCGTATCCGCCGTGATCTCCAATTTAAAAGTCAACCGCATTTTGGTTGACGCGGGGAGCTACGTCGAAGTTATTACTTGCAAGGCCTACCAGCAGCTCAATCCATTTTTCCATCCGATGATCTTCGCCCTAGGACTGACTCTGTTCGACCTGCCTTGATTGCCTAGCTAAAAAGGGGCATTTAGGACAACTAGGGGAAGAATCTTGGTCGTGGGATAGCAGTTTTTGAATCAGTCTCATTTGGTGGTTGTTTTGTAACTTTTTAAACTTGAGGGATATTTTTGTAACATATTTTGGGTCTGGGGTAAACTGTATAAAATATGTTATAGGGGTCTCATGTGTAAATTTGGGAATTTGAAGGTTTGAAAGGTAATATACTTAAGTATATGAATCGAATTATACTTTTTATAAATTAAGGGACTAGTTTTGTAAATTATGAAAACTTAAGGGTAATTCGTATAAATATTAATGTATGAGGTATAATGTGTAAATTTTGATACTTGAGGGCTTAATGTGTAAATATGAATATTGTAAGGGTTAAATGGTATTTTAATTAACTATAGGGTTTAAATTGTAAATTTAATTATATTAAGGGTCTAAGTTGTAAAATGGTTAACATTGAAGGATTAGAGTCGTAATTCGGGAAACTTTCTAAAAATGGAAACTTACTTAAAATGGAAAGACAACTAAAAATCATTTGTGATTCTATCTTCTACTCCTTTAGGTTCGAGGAAGGAGTAACTTGGTCCTTGTCAGCTTTCTATTCTTGTTTTCTTCTAATAAGGTACATATATTCTGCCCTTCTCAGTAAGGTGCCTTCGTTTCTCTTGACTTCGTATTTTGATTCGTTTAGGATTCCCCAAAGCCATTGCTATGTTTTCCCTTGTATAGTGAACCTTAGATTTGATCTTTTGTTTTGAACCCTTGCCTTGATCTTTTTCCTTGAACTTTTTTTCTTGAACCTTGCCTTGAACCCTGCTATGAACCTTGATATGAACCTTGCCATGAACCTGGACTTGAACCTTGATTACTTGATATTATAACTGAATGAGGAAAACCTTTTAAATTATTTATGAAAATGTTTTATGAAAAATATTTTTAAAACTATCTTTATGAAAACTATTTTTGAAAACCATTTTTATGAAAACCATTTTAAAGATCATTTTTACGAAAACCATTATTGAAGGATTGTTTTCAAATGAACTTTTAAATTGAACCTTTACTATAAACCTTTGTTATGATCTCTTGTCTTGACCCTTGACCTGAACCTTGATAAACTTGGATTAGAAACTTGACTTGAATCTTGATACGTTGATATGAACCCCTTGATATATGATTTGACTTGAACTTGAACTTGAAACATGAGACTTGATACTTGAGCTTGACCCACAGTTTGAGACTATGAGCCATACTAGGCATGAGGGTTTCATGTCCTTGTCATTGATGCACTAATGACTTGACTTTTGGGTAGGAAAGTGATGACCTATCCCGTCCCTGCCATTGACTTGATATTTGACTTGTACACGTAGATGAAGACATTGTGGCAGCCTACAGGGGCGTATGGATGCATCCTAGATTTGTATTGTACATGGCTTGACTTACTTGTATTGTTTAGTGACATGATGGGTGTGTGCGATACACGTCATTCACTCTTGGGAGCTTGCAACTCCAACCCTTGGAGGTATCCCCTCATATTATACTTGGCATACCGAGGTAACCCCTCCGTATACATGTATACTTGTTTACTTGATTTGATATGTTCTGGGCTCGTAGTGGATTACTGTTACTGTTACCCTATAACCTATGCTTGATTTGACACTTGACTTGCCTTGAATTGAACTTGGGCTGGTGGTGGGTTATGGTTTCCTTTACACTTAGCCATTGTAACCAATTCTTGATAACCTTTTTCCCATTTTCTTTCCTACTCCTGTCAAACCTTGAAATGTTTCACTTACTTCACTACTCTTTATTACTGCTTGTTATCGTATATCTGTTCACTGAGCTCTCGTAGCTCAGCCGCATTTTCTTTTCCTGCGGCAGGTTTTAGTTTGGAAGTTGGGTTTGAGTGGAGAGTACTTGGGCATTAGAAGACCTTAATAGCTATGGAAGATGACTAGAAGAAGCTATAGTTAGATTAGAAATTATTTTATTAACCTGGTAATCTCGGATTATCCCTTGTAACCATTGAATATCCATTGTATTATGTATGTCTAATGCTTGTGTTTGTTCTGATATGGAACCATCGTTGTGACATCTTTACCCTTGTCGGGTTGGGGTGTTACAATTTATGGTATCCGTGACAGGCTGACGACTTGTAATACATTACCCTGTCCTGTGCATTTAGGACCATTAGGCTTCCACTGTAAGAACATAGGAGGACACCTTGAGGACTTGCTTTAGGATTTCTTGGTATGAACTTAAGTTTTGACCAGTGAGGAATGGGTAGACTATAAGGCATCGGTTTAAGTATTAGTGTTTCCGCATCACTCTGATTCGTGCCTTGCTATGACATTTGCTTTTGTTGACCTCTGAGACCGTAGAAGTACTAGGTGGATTAAGATAGGTTATTGTTGCGACTTGAGATAAAGTATGATCATCATGAAGGCATATTTATGTGGTGCTGGTATTATGAACGTGATAATACTTACACCATATAACGTGCCCTCATTGTGGCCATAGGATATCTTGGGAAGTACCTAAGAAGTTAGAATTTGATCTTCGTTGGATTATCCGTGATTAGTGAGACTTTAGGTTCATCCTACCTGTTCGTATACTCCGCCCTTGTTCATTAGATGTCTGGACAAGTTTAGACTCTCGTTTTGCGTTCTGTTGATTTCAGTTATAAATCTTGAACTCTTGTAGAGCTCGCTACTGTTGGTACAGTTAAATTGATTTGAAATCTTGTTCGCATTCCGTATGAGTTTCCGTTCTTTTGCCTTTCTGTTTCCCTGCAAATTTCGAGGACGAAATTTTTTTTAGAGGGGAAGAAGTTGTAATACCTGAAATTTGAAAATATGCAGAATGACCAAATTACCCTTGGAATTAAAATTTTACTTATTTATTTATTTAAAATACCAAATTAGTCCCAAACGCTTGGAAACGAATACCAAATGAAGTAAAATAAATTATACTTGAACATTTTAACATTTTACAAGTTATGAAAATATTTGTAATATTTATATATTTATAAAATACCGATTATATATTTTATTTACTTTATATTATATTTTTTTCTATATTAAAACTAAACTAAAAATAGGATAAGTACCAAAAATAATACAAGATAATTAGGAAAACAGATTTTGATCATTATCACAAATTTCTTGGACCCAAAGTTTATCCCCCTCCACAATATATACGGTTCACACATATTCTCTTATTTTTTTTTTTATCCCTAAAAGTCGACGTAACTAAACCCAAAATCCCATTCGATTCACTCAAACTTTCTGGAGCAGCAACAATAATTTTCCTGTGTTCTATTAAGTTCTAAGAGGTCTGGAAAAATAGAGGTTCGATTATAGGAAGCTTGGTTCGAGTGTTCTTGATTTTCTTTGCCCTTTTATTCACTACCGAGAGGTATAATTCCCCCAGCTCATGCGTCTGATCTAAACTCTTTTTGCTATTTTTCTGCACTTGTATAGGTCATATATAATCCATATAAAATAGTGTAATCAAACCATGCATGTTTGTTTAATTATTGGAAGTGATACGAACCATAAAAACCCTAAAACGTAATATAAATCTTAAATCGACTTGCAGATTTTTCTGGGCAGTAAGAATAATTTTTATGGGTCTTATATGAGTCTAGTAACACTAGAAAAATGCTACATGGAATTGTCGAAGCTTAGTTTACACTTTGTCGAATTATATTGAAAAACCGGTTAAGAAAAGAAGGGTTTTAAAAATAAGAATGGGTCGTGTGATCTAGGGTTTATATTTTGGGATATACTTGATGGATTAAATGTGTATTTAAGGTTAATTAATGATTACCAACGATTGGGCAAATTAGGGTTAAGATTTGGGTGATTTCATGTATTACCGATTGGGTTTTATAAACTAAAGGGGTTGTTTTGTAACTTTTTAAACTTGATGGATATTTTTGTAACATGTTTTGGGTCTGGGGTAAACTGTATAAAATATGTTATAGGGGTCTCATGTGTAAATTTGGGAATTTGAAGGTTTGAAAGGTAATATACTTAAGTATATGAATCGAATTATACTTTTTATAAATTAAGGGACTAGTTTTGTAAATTATGAAAACTTAAGGGTAATTCGTATAAATATTAATGTATGAGGTATAATGTGTAAATTTTGATACTTGAGGGCTTAATGTGTAAATATGAATATTTTAAGGGTTAAATGGTATTTTAATTAACTATAGGGTTTAAATTGTAAATTTAATTATATTAAGGGTCTAAGTTGTAAAATGGTTAACATTGAAGGATTAGAGTCGTAATTTGGGAAACTTTCTAAAAATGGAAACTTACTTAAAATGGAAAGACAACTAAAAATCATTTGTGATTTTATCTTCTACTCCTTTAGGTTCAAGGAAGGAGTAACTTGGTCCTTGTCAGCTTTCTATTCTTGTTTTCTGCTAATAAGGTACAGATATTCTGCCCTTCTCAGAAAGGTGCCTTCGTTTCTCTTGACTTCGTATTTTGATTCGTTTAGGATTCCCCAAAGCCATTGCTATGTTTTCCCTTGTATAGTGAACCTTAGATTTGATCTTTTGTTTTGAACCCTTGCCTTGATCTTTTTCCTTGAACTTTTTTTCTTTAACCTTCATATGAACCTTGCCATGAACCTGGACTTGAACCTTGATTACTTGATATTATAACTGAATGAGGAAAACCTTTTAAATTATTTATGAAAATGTTTTATGAAAACTATTTTTAAAACTATCTTTATGAAAACTATTTTTGAAAACCATTTTTATGAAAACCATTTTAAAGATCATTTTTACGAAAACCATTATTGAAGGATTGTTTTCAAATGAACTTTAAATTGAACCTTTACTATAAACCTTTGTTATGATCTCTTGTCTTGACCCTTGACCTGAACCTTGATAAACTTGGATTAGAAACTTGACTTGAATCTTGATACATTGATATGAAACCCTTGATATATGATTTGACTTGAACTTGAACTTGAAACATGAGACTTGATACTTGACCTTGACCCACAGTTTGAGACTATGAGCCATACTAGGTATGAGGGTTTCATGTCCTTGTCATTGATGCACTAATGACTTGACTTTTGGGTAGGAAAGTGATGACCTATCCCGTCCCTGCCATTGACTTGATATTTGACTTGTACACGTAGATGAAGACATTGTGGCAGCCTACAGGGGCGTATGGATGCATCCTAGATTTGTATTGTACATGACTTGACTTACTTGTATTGTTTAGTGACATGATGGGTGTGTGCGATACACGTCATTCAGTCTTAGGAGCTTGCAACTCCAACCCTTGGAGGTATCCCCTCATATTATACTTGGCATACCGAGGTCACACCTCCGTATACATGTATACTTGTTTACTTGATTTGATATGTTCTGGGCTCGTAGTGGATTACTGTTACTGTTACCCTATAACCTATGCTTGATTTGACACTTGACTTGCCTTGAATTGAACTTGGGCTGGTGGTGGGTTATGGTTTCCTTTACACTTAGCCATTGTAACCAATTCTTGATAACCTTTTCCCATTTTCTTTCCTACTCCTGTCACACCTTGAAATGTTTCACTTACTTCACTACTCTTTATTACTGCTTGTTATCGTATATCTGTTCACTGAGCTCTCGTAGCTCAGCCACATTTTCTTTTCCTGCGGCAGGTTTTAGTTTGGAAGCTGGGTTTGAGTGGAGAGTACTTGGGCATTAGAAGACCTTAATAGCTATGGAAGATGACTAGAAGAAGCTATAGTTAGATTAGAAATTATTGTATTAACCTGGTAATCTCGGATTATCCCTTGTAACCATTGAATATCCATTGTATTATGTATGTCTAATGCTTGTGTTTGTTCTGATATGGAACCATCGTTGTGACATCTTTACCCTTGTCGGTTTGGGGTGTTACACTTACACTACTGCTTCTGGCTTAGTAGCTAGGCAGGCCAGTGTAAACATCATTAAGACCCCTACCATGGCAACATCTAATGTGCCAAGTCCTCAAAGACTTGCCACAAGTGATGTAACCCTAAGCCAAATGGAATATTTGGGTGGTTCAGGAGTACATCCTAGTCCAACTAGGGCAGAAACTGAATCTATGCCCCTTGATTCACCTCTCCTAGCAGGTAACACAGCTAGAAGTGATGAGGGCAGCTCTAAACTAAAGGAATTGATGGTCTTATGTACACAATTTTCTGAAAAGGTGGTAAGTCTGGAGGATGAGCTGAAGAGCCACAAGAGGAACTTTGCCCTGGTCTACACCAAGTTAGTTACAAGAGTAAAGATATTGGATGATCAAGTAAAGAAGAACAAGGGAAATAGATCAAAGATGGTACTTTCTACTAGTTCTTCAAGTTCTGATTCAAATGATGATGATGATTCTCCCAAACAAGGGAGGAAAACAAGGAAAACAGGGTCAGAAACTCAGGGGAGGAAATTGGATTTTGAAGATCAAGGTACTGGTGGTGATAATAAAGATGGTGATGACATGGATATGGGTGATTCTCAAGCTACAGAGCCTGTGGATCTAGATGAGGGAACTGAATTGGTTGATCTTGATGAAGAAATTCATGATACTGCTACAAGTTCAAAGGGAGTTGATGCGTGGGTTTTGCAACCTTACAACAGGTTTTACCTCTCGAGGGATCTCAAGAGGCTTACAACCCCACCAGGCAGTGTACCTGACCGATGTAGTATAGTGTAGTGGTAAGTACGGGGGATTGATCGTTCTCCACAGGGAATAGTGTTCGTTAGGTGTGAAAGGCTACTCTAATTAGGTCTAAGGGTTGAGGAAGATTCTTTTTATGTTTTTATAGTTTTTATGAAAGCAAGTAAAATCTCGGGTTTTGAAGGAGTGGGCGGAATTAGTTGCTAGTCAACTAACCCAAATTACTACAAATGCAAATAAAATAAAATAACAAAAATGAAAAGTGGTGAGAAACTTATGTGTAGAGAAATGTGTTTACTTAGATTTCCTTACTCCCTAACTATCTTTTACCGGTTAATTAGTGTGTATTAGTCGCGTGGATGACGGGTGTATTCCTTAATACCATTCGTGGGGTGGCGTACTTACTTCCCCAAACTCTACAAGCTCCTACTTCACTCCTATGTCGAGCCGGCTAGGAAGCTCCTAACATGGGATCACTAGAATTCGCTTGTGCATTAAATACAACCATAAAAACCTTTAGTACGCGTTTGGTTCATGTTTCTTAAGACGTTCAAGCAAGTTACCGAATAGGAAGTTAGCCAGTTTTCTTAAGCCTAACATAGATAAACAATCATCCAATACAACTAATAACACACTAACAACCAATAATCAATAGCTAGGTTTCATTAGATCTAAGCAAACACAAGATAAAATTAGCCTAACATGTTAAACAAAAGACAAGCATAAGATAGAATCAAACAACACATAGACATATTGAATGATTAATTGATAACTTATCTTTCAATGAAACATGGAAGATCTCAAGGCAAGAAGCCCTGAAAAAGTAGCTAAAATCGTCTTAGGGTTTTATCCCAAAATTCCACACACTAAGCTCTCCTTCATGACAAAAAATTAGAAAACTATATATAGACTTTGACATCTGACGGCGTCACCTTATGCATTGTGACGCCGTCACCTCGCCGCTTTTAGGGTTCCCGGATGACCATCTTGACGCCGTCCCTCTTTAGCTCTACCAAAATCCATTCTGGCTTATCAAGGCTTGACGCCGTCGGATCATGAACGTGACGCCGTCCCCTTATGATTTAAGCCGTGACGCCCTTGATTTAGTTAAAGCGTGACGCCGTCAGAATTCTCATGCAAACTCACTGGCCCGTCATGAGTAAATTTCACATCCAACTTTTCTTGCCAAGGCATGACGCCGTCCCATGTTAATTGTGACGCCGTCAAGAGTAACTTTTAGCCGATTCTTGAGACTTTGCCGTTTTCTTCACTTTAATGCTCCAAAAACGTCCAAAATGCCTCCTTTTCCAGATTTCTCCTCAAAAGTACCTAAAATGACAAAAGGAACGATTTAGGGCAATATTTGATCAAATAAATACGATTTCGGGCTTAAATGACCCCTTAAAAGCGGTACACTTTTCGCCTCATCAAATACCCTTACACTTGAGATTTGCTTGTCCTCAAGCAAATGCGCTTTTATTCTAATCAAAATATAAGTTAGGGGTCATTTAATGCAAACATAAAAGTAATTACAACAAATAATCGTTCCACTTCAATCATAATAAGCACGGAGATTATAAACTAGCACCTCACAAGTAGTGTTTAGATACTCACATCTCTCAAGTGTCATCAAAATAAATCTCATAAATGAAAACGGAAAATATCTCTCATTACCTGTCATAGCAAATAGATTACCATAGGCTTGGGAAAGGATCGAAAACCTCCTCCACTAGGCGTAAGCACCTAAGATAAACTATCAAAGAGGGCTTTTAAATGGGTTATAACGTTAGGTGTAGGGAAAAGGAAAACACGGTTTGGTTGGATAAGGGATATTTTACTGGTGGCGAGTTAAAAATCTTGATCAATTACATGTACTATACAATGTTGCTAAGCCAAGACTAGACTCGATCTAAGCTAGAAACAAAATAACATAAACATAAAATAAACATAAAATAAAACGGGATGGTAGTCCGTATGTTTTTTCTATTTTTCTTTTTCTCATTTTTTTTGTATTTTTCTTGATTTTTTTTTTTTTTTTTTTTTTTTTTTTTTTTTTTTGCATACACTTTTACCCTACCATCCAAAATAATACATCATAGGGGCGTTGCATCCCCTTACACTTGAACTTTTACATAACTTTACAAATACTAATCTAATGACTCGAATTAAGATAATTGAAAAACTTGGAGTACTTTTAAAACATTTAGCACATATGGGGGTAATAAATGATGTTCTTCCCCATTACTCCATTACACTAGTACTTTACCCATGAGTCCCAATCGTCCCAAAACAATATGTACAAGGATATGACTCGACTTAGCAACCATGTAATCAACTAGATAATTAACTTGGGTTTAAACAAATGTTGTAACAATAATGCACTAAAAATGAGTGCATACAAGGTAGGCTAAGGCGATTTGGGTGTACATTTTAGTGGGGTGTAACAAATTCTTCCTTTAAGTAAAATGCTTAAAGGTCGAAACGAAAAGATAGGCTCTGAGGGGTGTACTAGGGGTATCGTGTACTAAAAATGAGTACAGCGCAAAGGGTATGGGAGAATTACTTGACCAATGTAGCCAACGTAATTATAACAAAAACACAGGTGTAAAACAATGGGTTAATCCTAATGCCTCTTATCATGTAGTAAATCTAACTACACGAATGTAGTCTCACTTGTGGCCTTGGAATGGTCCTAACGCAAGTTCTAGAATCTAAGTGCTACCGGTACACACATCATAGCATAAATGCTTTTCCTACCAATTCTAGGGGCGAACCTCACATATTTGGGGGTGGAAAATTTTTTAGTGGTACGGTTTTTGTGCTAGTCATATAACTTCTATCCATGAGACGCTCATTAAGATCAAAGTTTCACTCCTATATGTTGTAAAAAATTTTAAATTTGGCACTAAAATTACCTTAACAAGTATTTCTCTCAGTTTTATTACACATCTACCATCAAACAAACAAAAATCAAGCGCAATTGTATTCTCTAAAATCGTACTTTTACCCTCCCCTTACACTTAAGATGAACATTGTCCCCAATGTTCAAATAACAAATGTAAAAGCATAAAGTAAAAGAATGAAATCAAATACTCCCCTGATTCGCTCGTTGGATAATGAAATTACACGGTTAAATCTTCCTCCAAAGAGAATGTTGAAGCTCCATGACTAATGCATCGCCATAAGCTTGATTCAAAACATTTCCTTGTCCAAAATAACCTGTTGAACCTGAGAAAACAAACACGAAAACCTGCATAACATCGGCGGGATAAAATCTATATATAAGGATATAATGCTTGTGGAATGATAACTTTGCAGATTCCTGGAGATTATAAGTTGGAGATTTTAATAAAAACTTTTTATGAAAACAAAATTTTCAAAAATTTCTGGAAATTAAATCTGACGCCGTCAGGTTATAACCCCTGACGCCGTCAGAAATGACCTGACAAAAATTTTCGTTTTAAGTTTCCGGAAAATTTCTGGAAAAACCTTTAACTTACTTCCTGGAAATCCTGCAAAACATCATTATGACTCGATACAAGCATTTGACTCAAACAAATACGAATATGTATGTTAATTTATTATTATTATGATTCATGTTCATTTGTGTTCTAATAAACCAATTTAGATTTCCCTTACACTTATCTTTTGTAAAATACCTTTATATGTAGTTAAGACGAAGTTAAAAACAAAATAAAGCATTTTCACAAATTAGTTTTGAACATGAATCAATAATAATAATATTTAAACATACATACGGAAACAAATAAAATCAAACAAACAAATAAACACACAAAGCAAATAAAATAACAATCCAATGAGGCTAGCATGCGATAAAAGAAAAATCAATGTAACAAATGTTTTAAGGCAAACAGATGCCTTCCCTAAATTATTACAGACCATATTGTTTCAACACATACAACCAAATATCAAATTGTTCAAACATCAAAACATCAAATCACAACATCACTGGGGAGGGGGTCCTTGGCGATAGTCATAGCCAGGAGGAAGATGCCCGTAGTACCCGTATGGAGGGTAATCCTGCTCACGACCCGGGAAAGGGTCAATCTGCAGATGCGGGTCTATCTGATCACGTGTGGATAGATGCTGCATCTGACGAACCGTGTGATCATACATCCAGTCGAACCTCTCGTCCGCCCTGGTCCTCCAAGCATCAACCTGGCCCATCCAGGTCCCCTGGTGAGCCTGCCAGTCCCCCCTGCTCATATGCCGGTAGTAATCAGCTGTACCGGCCTCATACCCATCATGCTGCTGCTGCTGGGGCTCCTCCTCCTCATCGTCATCCTCATCACCATCATCCTCAGCTCCAACCGGGTGATACCACATAAAGGACCCGTCATGCATCTCCATGATCACCTCCATCTGCTTCAGGGACCTCTCCTTCACCGTCCTGCATTTATCACCACTCAAATACCTCATGACCTCGGGCCTGAGGACTCCATAAGACTGAGCCAGTCGGGTGATGAACATCCCACCATAAATCCTGTCACCTTCCCGCTCCCCAACTCCACCATGCATAAAGCTAGCAACCCAAAACGGGATGTTGCAGTAAACATCATTAGAGTAGATGGTGTACAGGTAGAAGAGATCAGAAGCTGTGACACGGTGGTGAGAGCTGTGACGCCCTGTCAAGCTGTAGGTGAGGCAACGATGAGTCAACCGAACCCTAGGATCCCTGATTTGGGATGCTACAGTGGTCGAGGTATACACCCCATCCCCAATAGTCTGCCAGAAAATAGAGCATCTAAAATCATTCTTCATCGACTCCCCATGCAACAACCTCTGCATGAACCCTGCCTGAATGGTATCATGCTGATCATATAACCCCAGTCTCCACCCAAACTCAGTAACAGAACACGTCCTTAGCTCACCCCCCAGCCTGAAATAGATCGTGGTACCGCCCACATCGGTCCTTGCCTCAGCCATGTCAAAATGAAAGGTGGCAAAGAACTCCCGTACCAACTCCTCATATACCGGCTCCTGAATCTTAAACAGTCTTTCCCACTGGGGGCCGGTAAACCCATCTGTCTGAAAACTTTGGAGAAAAGTCTGCTCAAGACCTACTCTCCTCAGAAAGCCCCAGTCAACCACTGCTCCATTCTCGACCTTGTGTAGTAGCAATTGTGCGTATTTGCTTGTAGCAGCATCGTTGTCAAAGATACCCCAACTGAGGACCGTATCCCCAAAGTTTTCTTGTTGAGATCGGGAAGAACTTCCTCGGCTGGGTCTTTGACGCTTACTCATTATCTGGAACAAAGCAGGAGGAATACAAGTGTTAATATGTGAATTAAAAGACTTGGTGGCGCATCAGACAGGTCTGACGCCGTCACGCTTTGATAGGTGACGCCGTCAGATTTGATCAGTGTTCAAATCCATAATTACGAGGGAAAAATCAATATTCAAACTTCAGGCTCAATAACCACACACCACTTTTTGCAGAAAAATGGGTGATTGGCTCACAGGTTATGGTTCAAATTCGTGGCCTCCCTATTAGTGAATAGACCCAATTGATTGCCAATCATCAAATGCTTTAATCTTTGTTAAATAACACTAATTAAAACACATTATGAGTTCTAAGCATGAATCAATCCTAGGGTTTCACAAGTTGGGGATTTTCGAAATTTACAAATCCTATGAGTAATTGAAGCGAAAAGAATGAGTAAAAATGACTTACCACGTGAAGATTGGAAGCGGGAATTGGCGAATTTGTCCTGGGAAAATCGGAGGTGGGGTTGGAGAGGATATGGTTTGTGGGGTTTGTGATGAAAGTGATGGAATTAAAGTTATTATTGCTGTGCAGACGGGGTGACGGCGTCAAGTGCAAATTATGACGCCGTCAGATTAGCGTATTTTGCTACTTTGTGCCAGTTTACAAATGAGCCCCTCGTACTTTAAGAAAGCAGCTAGTCAGGGTCAATAATCCTGATAGCTAGTCTCGTTAACAAGTTCCTCCTGGGTCAAATGTTTTGTTACTGTCACGGGGTGTAGTAAAATGTTGAAAAGGGTCGGTTGACGTCATATTCGGGTCCCAATTTCCATCAAGGCGAGTATTCAGGGAGTGAGAGGAACTTTCCCAGGGGGTTTTCAAAATGATGGTGTGCTTTAATTGAGTTCTTCTCACACCTGGCTTAAAGCCAAAAGACCGTTTCCTAGCTTCATAAAAGTTAGGGAGCGTGACAACCATGCTCCCCACGAAAATGCTGCGATCATGAGAGTTTTTCTCGCGAGAGGATCTAAATAAATAAGAGGGTTTTGACAGTGAAGGCTCGGGGAGGAGGGTTTCATCATCCCATTCGTTGTATGGTTCATTAGGGATCGGGAGTTCAAAGATCTTCTCGATCTTTTTGTGTGAGGCTTCTTCCCTAATTTTCTCTTTTATTCTCGAGATGAATTTTTCTGCTAGCTCCATGAACATATCTTGGGTGTTTTTCAAGTGAGTTTCTAATTCCTTGATACGTCTCTCTTGGTTGTTCACGAAAGTTAGCATTATCCCTTCAAACTCATCTTGTCGTGAGAATTGGCGAAACGTATGTTTACCAATTGTGTTCACGCACTCATCGGGATTTTTATCAGCCGTAGGTATCTCAGCTTTCATTAAGCTCTCAACCTGCCTTTTTATGTTTGCGAACAGCTGTTCTTGGGTTGCATTCATGCAATTTAAAATCCCTCCTTCCGAGAATGTTGAGTCATCCCATTCTTCTTCTTCGTACTGTGCTAAGTCCTCAATGACTTCCCAGCACTTATCGACACTGAGCCTGCTCAATCTCCCATTGGCGGCGTAATCTATGGCTCTTCTAGTTTGATGATCGACACCATCATAGAAGATTTGGATTTGTAGCCAAGGATCCATGCCATGGTGAGGGACCTTTCGGAGTAAGTCCTTGAATCGAATCCATGCCACGTAGAGGGTTTCGCCTTGACGTTGTTGGAACATCAAGATATCATTCCTTAGCTTGGCAGTTCTTCCCGGTGGGAAAAACTGAGCAAGGAAACGAGTGGTGAGATCATCCCAAGAGGTAATGGATCCTGCGGGTTGACGTTCTAGCCACTGACTAGCTTGGTCCCGCAGAGAGAATTGGAAGAGACGCAATCGGGTCGTCTCTCGAGTGGCAACATCAAGGTCTATAGAATCAACGATTTTAAGAAAGTCATTGAGATGTTGATTAGGATCTTCAGAACGAAGTCCATGGAATGCGCATCCGCTTTGCACCAACCGGATGGTGTCGGATCGCAAGGGTGTGATATTGGCTCCTTGAGTGAGCTCAATTGTGTTTCGATAGCCGTGGTGGCTAGGACGGGAATACTCTCCTAAAGTACGGGCTCTAGGAGGTGGTGGTGGTTGTTGTGGTGGTGGGTTGTGTGGGTTAAGGATATTACCATCTTCCATGATGTTGGATGGTAATGGTTACGAACAAAGACACGAAGAAAATAGATAGACTAAAGAAAACCTAGAAAAATAAAATAAAAATCTCACTAGAAAGGAATCTAGTGAGTAGACCTAATAGAAATAAAAATTCAACCTAAACAATAACTATTCCCCGGCAGCGGCGCCAAAAACTTGATGCGTGGGTTTTGCAACCTTACAACAGGTTTTACCTCTCGAGGGATCTCAAGAGGCTTACAACCCCACCAGGCAGTGTACCTGACCGATGTAGTATAGTGTAGTGGTAAGTACGGGGGATTGATCGTTCTCCACAGGGAATAGTGTTCGTTAGGTGTGAAAGGCTACTCTAATTAGGTCTAAGGGTTGAGGAAGATTCTTTTTATGTTTTTATAGTTTTTATGAAAGCAAGTAAAATCTCGGGTTTTGAAGGAGTGGGCGGAATTAGTTGCTAGTCAACTAACCCAAATTACTACAAATGCAAATAAAATAAAATAACAAAAATGAAAAGTGGTGAGAAACTTATGTGTAGAGAAATGTGTTTACTTAGATTTCCTTACTCCCTAACTATCTTTTACCGGTTAATTAGTGTGTATTAGTCGCGTGGATGACGGGTGTATTCCTTAATACCATTCGTGGGGTGGCGTACTTACTTCCCCAAACTCTACAAGCTCCTACTTCACTCCTATGTCGAGCCGGCTAGGAAGCTCCTAACATGGGATCACTAGAATTCGCTTGTGCATTAAATACAACCATAAAAACCTTTAGTACGCGTTTGGTTCATGTTTCTTAAGACGTTCAAGCAAGTTACCGAATAGGAAGTTAGCCAGTTTTCTTAAGCCTAACATAGATAAACAATCATCCAATACAACTAATAACACACTAACAACCAATAATCAATAGCTAGGTTTCATTAGATCTAAGCAAACACAAGATAAAATTAGCCTAACATGTTAAACAAAAGACAAGCATAAGATAGAATCAAACAACACATAGACATATTGAATGATTAATTGATAACTTATCTTTCAATGAAACATGGAAGATCTCAAGGCAAGAAGCCCTGAAAAAGTAGCTAAAATCGTCTTAGGGTTTTATCCCAAAATTCCACACACTAAGCTCTCCTTCATGACAAAAAATTAGAAAACTATATATAGACTTTGACATCTGACGGCGTCACCTTATGCATTGTGACGCCGTCACCTCGCCGCTTTTAGGGTTCCCGGATGACCATCTTGACGCCGTCCCTCTTTAGCTCTACCAAAATCCATTCTGGCTTATCAAGGCTTGACGCCGTCGGATCATGAACGTGACGCCGTCCCCTTATGATTTAAGCCGTGACGCCCTTGATTTAGTTAAAGCGTGACGCCGTCAGAATTCTCATGCAAACTCACTGGCCCGTCATGAGTAAATTTCACATCCAACTTTTCTTGCCAAGGCATGACGCCGTCCCATGTTAATTGTGACGCCGTCAAGAGTAACTTTTAGCCGATTCTTGAGACTTTGCCGTTTTCTTCACTTTAATGCTCCAAAAACGTCCAAAATGCCTCCTTTTCCAGATTTCTCCTCAAAAGTACCTAAAATGACAAAAGGAACGATTTAGGGCAATATTTGATCAAATAAATACGATTTCGGGCTTAAATGACCCCTTAAAAGCGGTACACTTTTCGCCTCATCAGGAGTAGTACAAACTGCTGAGGTAGCAGTACAAACTACTTAAGATAAGGGAAAAGGGATTTTGATTGAAGATGAGCCTCAACAAAAGAAAATCAAGCCAAGAACTCAAGCTCAGATAGACTTTGATGCAGAAGTAGCAAGAAAGGTTCATGAAGATGAAGTTACTAGTTTCTTAGAAGCTCAGAGATTGGAAAAAGAGAGAATGGCTTCAGATGCTATTATTGCTCAAGAATCACATGAAGAGCAGATACAACATTTGATTGATACTGATCCAGTTGTGAGAGAAAAAGCCTTAGAACTACTTGCAAATGAAAGACTAAGTGTTGAAGAAAGATCAGCTCAACTTGCGGATTTCATAAACTCAAGGAATGATGAGGTGGCTTTGGATGAACTAATGCAGAATATTAGAGAGAAACGAAGTCAGAAGAGAAAGAGAAAACCAACAAAGGCTCAGATAATCAGTGGAATGAAGATGTATCTCAGGAATTAAGCTTATTGGAAGGCAGCTCAATTGAATGGGAAATCAAATGAAGAAATTGAATATCTTTATTACAATGCATTCAGAAGAGCTCAACAATTTATTCCTTGGGACACAGATACAAGAACATCAAAAAGACTCAAGACTACTGAGAAAGAACAATTTGAGAAAGTGGAAGCACAAGAAGAAAAAGTAGAATTATCACAAGATCAGATGAGCAAGATGTTAGTTACTTTGCCAGAAGCTTTATGTGTTGATCCAATTCAAGCTATACATCCAATAGTAGATTGGGAGATCTACAAAGACAAATTTGGAAAAGCTTGGAAGGTTACTAGAGTTGGTGGAGAGACAACAGTTTTCAAGAATTTTGAAAATCTGATCAGATTTTGTGATAGAGAAGATCTAGACACATTGTGGAGATTAGTTCAAGAGAAGCTCAAAACAAAGAAGAGGACATATGTGAAAGAATAAGAACTTTGGGTTGAATTCAAGAGATTATATGAACCAGATCCTACAGATGTGTATTGGAATTTTCCTTACTATGATCTATCTGTCTCATGGGAGTTTTATAATTCTTGCAATGTGCATTATCTGTCAACACAGAGTGGAGTGGATATCTTTATGTTAGCATAATTGGAGTATCCATTAAGTTATGAGGTGTTAGCAGTGATGATTTCTTCAAAGCTTAGATGTGAAGGTGATGATTTCTTCAAAGCTTAGATGTGAAGAAAACTCTAAAGTTGTTCAAAATCTGATTCAGAGGATATATGATCAGTATGAAAGGAAGAGACATAATAGAAGATGAAGTGTTTGGAAGAATCCCCCCATCATCTATAGAGTTGAAGTTTAATTCAAGAAACTTAGTGATTTGGAGAGAAATCATAAGTTTAGGGGAGGATTGTTGGGAATTAAACCTAACAGTACAAACTGTCAAGCTTAAGTTGAAGACTGCTGAAGATTACACTATCAGTACTAACTGACTTAGTACTGCTAGCACAAGATGTTTGTACTGCTTATGTTCTAAATATGTGTAATGTGATAAGTATAGAAAATATTTAGTGAATATCTTCTAGTTATAGATTGATAAGAATATTGTAGTTTACTTGTAAAGGACTCCTTGTTCTATAAAAGGAGGTCCTAGGTTAGAGTTTATGTACGTATTGTTTTGTGAAAGGTTCAAGGTTTTGTAACCCTAGTGATACTTAGATCACTCGTATTATTATTAATAATATTGAATCGTTTTGGTTAACTATTGTCTTCATTGTTCATACAAATACATTCACTGTTCCATTCATATACACAATATCTTCTAAGTATTGACTAGTAAATTCCGCGTGCTAATTAATATTACTCAAAGTATCTCTAACACAAGGAGTGTGTTTAGATCCTCTCAATTTATTTATTTATTTATCTATATATATATTAGTTAACAAATATCAAAAAATTAGTTAACAAATTTGTTTATTTATTTATCTGTATATATTAGTTAACAAATATATATATTAGCTAACATATTAAAAAAATTAACAAATATCCAAAAATTAACAAAAATAAAAAATTTGTTTATTTATTTAAATTTATTTTAGTTATATTTGATTGCAGGAAATGTTTGATCTGAGGACCCACATGCGTTCACCCCGGTGGGAGACCATCAGAGATGGCATCAACGATTATCTCGCAACTTGCTACAGGGACAACAAGCACGACATGAAGCGAGATCAATGGACTATACTAGGTGGGGCTGACAAGGTGGATGAGATACGAAGGTAAATTTTTTATTTTTGTTAATTTTTTGATATTTGTTAATTTTTTTAATATGTTAGCAATTGATATATGTTAATTTTCTGTTTTTGTTATTATGTTAGAAATCCTCCTCCGAACATGGAGCCATCTATGTGGGAGAAGCATATTCAGTTCTACCTCAATGAGAAGACCGCCAAAAGGGCCAAAGTCAATAAGGAAAATAGGAAGAAGAACAAGGTCACTAGCCGCCACGGATCTCGGTCGTTGGCCGCATCTCAACACGAATACGTAAGACACATTATGATTATTTTACATATTGTTCATTATATATATGGTGTTTGATTTGTCTTTTATAATTTGTTTCACCTTATATGCATGTGTATATATATATATATATATATATATATATATATATATATATATATATATATATATATATATATATATATATACAGTTTCAGAGGAGTGAGAACCGTCAGTACCCGTCCCTGATACAAAGCTTCCACGACCAACGTTGCAAGGACGGTGTATGGTTGCAGGACGAGGCTCGTGTTCAATACGTAAGTACCGTTTTATTTTTTGTTTTATTTTATTTTTTTGTTTTATTTTTTTGTTTTTTTACACGCACTTTAATGATTTATTGAAACACAATGTAGTAACCCGAGTAATATATTAATTTTATCATATTTTTTTTCAGCTACACAGGAAGAGATGTGCGAACTGCGGGATCTGGGAGCTAACACGCCTCCTAGGATAGCCTACACAGAGGAAGAGATACTTGCCCGAGTTTAAAAGGGCAAGTAGCTGGGTTATAGAGTTGGTAGGGGTAGGGTGTTAGCAGGCAGTGGCAAGACAAAGTTACCCATGCCGCCTCCCGGTTCGTATAGTGGGCTCGAGATTGACAGGATGACGGCCGAGAAAGAGAAGAAGATCAAAGAAGTTGAAGAAGATGCTATGGCCACTAAGCGCCAACTCACTGCAATTATGAATGTGTTATAGACTAACCCTGAGTTGTGGGGCCAGTTGATGAGCCAGCGACCTTCTCAAACCGAGGTAGGCTCGGGCAGTGGGAGTGGCGGGGGCGAGGCAGGCTCGGGCAGTGGGAGTGGCATCGGCGAAGCAGGCGGCTCGGGCAGTGGCGATCTCGAGCTCGAGGATGATGGCGGTTCTGATGATGACGAGGGGCAGTGAGGTATATATGTATGTGTTATTTTGTACACTTTAACATTTTATCCATCCGTATGCTTGATCCTCATCTGTATTTTGTACACTTTAACACTTTAACACCTTGACTTTGTCCATCCGTATGCTATTGACTCATCCGTATGTTATTATTGTACACTTTAACATTTTGGCGACTTGAACATTGCGGATATAGCAACTTTTGTGGTATTGGCAGCTTGTAACACCCGTTTTGTAGAATTTGTAAGTGTTTAGCAATTATATATAAGTGTTTTAGCCGTTATAACTTGTTTGGGATATTGGCATTTTGGTATTGGTGGTGTACAGGATTGTGTACAGGTTGTGTAGATTTTTTCCCGAAAAATCTGGAAAACTGCTGCTGTGCAGGCTGTTGTGCAGCAGCAGCAGTTTATTGTGCCGACGACATGTCGACGGCACAAAATCAGCATATTTATTTGATATATTTTTGTACCAACGACATGGCGTCGGTACAATACTAGAACAGTTTTGCTTAACAACTTTGGTACCGACGCTATGTCATCGGTACCAAAGTTTGACTTTTGTTGGCTGTTGTTAATCACGTAGTTAATTACCAAAAACGTTCTGACGACATGGCGTCGGTACAATACTTGTCAGATCCCAAAATTCATTGACTAAAAATGGTTGTGCGACCCACACGAGCGTCGGCAAATGTCGTCAGGACAGTAAGTCCCGACGGGGCATTCTCGACTATCACCGGCCGACGTCATTTCGTCGGCATCCACTACGTGCCGACGTCATGTCGAAGGCACGACGCTTTTTTGGTCGTCGGGAAACGTCCTGATTGTACTAGTGTCACCTTGATAAAAGTTTGGCCACTTTTAGCTTGTTTTATTTTTTAGCTACGCTTTTATATTTTGTAGCTGATAAAAGATCACAAGCCGAGTTGATCGCATTTAAGACGAACTTGATGAAATTATACCATCGGTTGGATTTCGTTTTATATACGCCACTCTTTTAGTTAATGTTAGTTGCCCAAAAGAAGTGTTTTTTTGCGTTTAGTTAATACCGATGCGGCCCATTATGAATTTTACTATAAAAAAATTCACCTCGTCATTGAAGTTGCCCCCATCAATTAAATTTCATGGCTCCGCCACTCTCTACATGCATAAACTCTAGAAGGTTAAAAGGGCACACGCTCAAGCTACCACCACTTTCCACTTTATAAAAGACCATAAGCCACAAGACCCTTTAAAAAATTTCATAAAAAGATAATGAAAAAGTGGTAAAGATTGGATTTTAATCATACCCGCGCCCTTTTGATTTAATGGCGGGTGGTGAAGGTGAAGGTACTTCTTTAGAGTTTACACCCACTTGGGTTGTTGCTGCTGTTTGTACTCTTATTGTTAGTATTTCATTTGCTGTTGAACGATTGCTTCATTATGCTGGAAAGGTACTATGTTTTTTTTGTTTGCTTTATATGTTTTATGTGAACAAATGCTGTTTTTTTATGACTCTTTTGTCCAACTAATCTACTATTTTTGGTGCCTTTGGGCTACTCCAGACTAAAACCGGGTACAACCTGATTTTAAGATTTTGACCACTTCAGGATTGTTTGTACATGATTTAAATTTAATGTCACATTACAGAGATTTATATATTTTTATGTGATGAAATGTTGTTTTCTTTCGAGTAACCGTGTTTTCTGACCTATTTTGCTGACTAGTCACTAATCTACGGGGTTTTAGCCTTCTAACAAAGAGACTAAAACCCCTTAAGTGAGCTGAGGTTGGTGTGGTCACTTCAGCGTTGTTTGCACTAATCCGGATTCGAACTTGAGATCTTTCACCTTTTATATGAATAGTTAAATAGTATGTTTGCTAAAGATCATGTTTTTTTTTTTTTTTTTTTTTTTTTTTTGTGTGTAGAAACTATGGAAGGCAGGCCAAAAGCCACTTTTTGAAGCACTGCTAAAGATTAAAGAAGGTACCTTTTTTTTTTTTTTTTTTTTTTTAAGAACGTGTTTAGGATTCTTTTATTGGATCTGTTTACTATTTGTGGAGTGGAAATGAGGTGAGGTTTGTTAGAAATTTTCTACATGTTTGTTGACCCTCCGACTTTTATGGTCAAAGTTTGCTATTTTTAACCAATATGAGGTTGATGCTATTTCAATTCTGCCTGAAAACTACATCATATATTAGAAAAATGGCAGTGTTAAATCGGTATCTATAAGTTTTTGATATGTGAAAAATTGTAGTTGTTAAAAAATAGGTGATAAACTATTCTAAATATCAAATTGTTATTACAAACTATGAATAAGTAAGTAAGAAAGATCACTAAATTTTGTATGAAAACAAATTTGTAAAAATTGTAAAATTAATGCAAAAGAAAAACTATATTATGTAACATTTGACGTTTTCTTTTGCAAGAACAATGGTTAGTTACTACAAAAGGTCACGTTTGTTTGTTCTGAGTATTTTTTTTCACTGTTCTAACGTGATTTGTTCATCTATTGTGTGTAGAGTTGATGTTGTTGGGGTTCATTTCACTTTTATTGAGCGTCTTCCAATCAAGAATTATCAAAATATGTGTGAAAGAGGTTCTAATGGAGCACCTCCTTCCATGTTTATTGAGTGACAAAAAAGTGGCCTTGATTCCTAAACCCAAGAGTACATCTCAGCTTCGTCATTTGCTTGCTGAAGAAGTAACAGTTGTGGGTTATTGTGCTGCAAAGGTAAATGATTTCGGATTAGATGCATAATGTTTGTTGAATCTTTAATAATAATATCTGGTTTCAATAGAATTATGCATTGTAACCAATTGAAGGTGGAGTAAGTTGTATACTTGTATGGTATTGAAAATGAGAAATCTAGCTACAAAAATCAAGTTCTTTCTATTGGTTTAGCAAAATGGTGTCATCTAGTAATACCTTTTGCCTCTGTGTCTTGTAAGTAAAGGATCGGTTTATTTACTTTCTGTTTTTTAGGGGGTGTTGTTAATTACGATCTGATACCAAATACTTTAAAGTTTAAAGACTTACCAATATGATTTGATTTGTTCTTTCTTTTTGGTAATCAACAAAGCAATACTAGTTACAGCTAGAGTGTCAATTTATTTGTTCTCATTTAAGGTTTCCCAAGATGCTTAAACAATGATTATCCTCTTAACTTAATTGTATCTTTTGTTTTTTCTACCATCTTTTTTTGACAGGGCAAGGTCCCTCTCTTATCTCTCGAGGCATTGCATCAGCTACACATCTTCATTTTCGTACTTGCTGTTGTGCATGTGACTTTTTCTGTCCTCACCGTTGTATTTGGAGGAGCAAAGGTTAGTAACGACAATGGATGACAATGGTTCGTACTTGTCGTATCTTTTGTTCGTAATCATTGATTTTTCTTTTAATTTACAAAATTCTGGATTATGTTTCATCACCTATATTATTTTCATGCCTTAGATACAACAATGGAAGCATTGGGAAGAATCTGTCGCAAAAGAAAATCTCAACCCCTCACAAGGTAAGGGCTATCACATGTTCGTTACTAAGTCTTAGTAAACACATTCTTTTTTTAAAGTAAATGCTTTGAGTGTCTTGCGAGGTCATAAAGTACATGAAAGATATTGTTACAAGAATCTGTTTCTTTTCGGAACGACATTACAAGAAATTCTTAATCTATCAACTATGTTTATGGTTCTCTATGTTTATATAAGATTCTCTACAGGGAAATGATTTTATCCAGGTGAAACATCACACCCCCGTCACATCATATGTTCTGAGTTCGACTTGGGGCATAGTTTACAAAAAATGTTTGATCATTCTTCTAACATTTATTATAATCTTTAACACCCTTAGTTTATGACATATTGGAAAAATTCTTTTTTTTCATTTTTTATTTTTTTATTGATTTAACAGTGTTTAAGCAGAAGAAAGTCACCCATGTCAAAGATCATCCCTTCTTCAGTCTCAATTTCATGGGTATTGGCAAAGGTTCAGCTATTAGAGGCTGGCTGGTAAGTTATCGAGCTCAAGTTTTTTTATTAGAATGGCATAAGTTGTGGTATCTATTAAGTTTACTCTTTATAGTTCATACATTTAGCAAAATTGTGATGTTATTTTGGATTATAATGTCGGTAACATGGTTCTTCAAATAGGAACAAACATAAAGTATAGTCTATTGGTAATGATTTTTCTCAAAGTATAAGGTCTAGGGTTAACTTAATATATATACATCTAAAAGTTCCAAATTTCGTATGTACCCTCCGAATTACATAATTTTATATATTCATCCATAGAGAATAAAATAAATCGATTAGGTATAACATTATGCTTAACTGAATAGGAATATAAAGTTATTGCTATGAATCATCATAGCCCATAATGTTCTCTTCCTTAATTCAGTGAAACAGGTTGTTATTAGTAATTTCGTTAATTAAATTATATATGGAATGGGTAATACTTTAAAGGATAACTATGACAGTACGAAATTTGGATGGATAAATACGGTCTGGTTTTGGGTACTCATGTTCTCATATTTTTGGTATTGGTACGGGTCTGGTATTGTAAGGTTTCACACCCTTAATGGAAGGTATAATGAATGATTCAATAATAATCAAAAGCTTCTATTACAGATACCATGGCCAATCATGGTTCTATTGTATTGCTGAATTACTTTTCATCTTTGTTTCTTTTGTCTGCAGACTTATTATCTTTTCATGAACATTTCAGCATTCTTTCTCCAAGCAATTCTATGGATCTGTCACCAAGACAGATTATGTAGCACTGCGTACGGGATTTATAACTGTAAGGATGTGTTTTTAACACTATACTATATAGCTCCCTTGACGCCATCTGTCTTTTTTGCTGACATTTGTGATTTATCTTTCTTTCTGTAGGAGCACTGCAAGGCAAACCCTAAGTTTGATTTTCACAAGTAGATGATACGGGCTTTGGAAGATGATTTTAAGAAAGTGGTGGGGATCAAGTAAGTGATCTTCTTTTTATTTTTATTATTTATTTATTTATTTATTTTTTTTTATGACACTCCATCTGTCCCCAAAAAGAACAATTTGCAGGATGAGATTAAATGCTTAAACCCTCTTACTTTTTTAATATAAATTTTATGAAGCTCCTTCCACTTTTATAAAATGTAAGACTTTCTGGCGATAAAAACAACTCTCTTCGTTTTGGAATAAAAAACTCCACCCCTTTTGACACTCGAAAGCTAAAGATTTTAAGAATGGTCATTCATGCTTTATTTTGAACAAGGGTTCTAATTGTTGATGTTATCATTCGCAGCTGGTATTTGTGGGTATTCGTAGTCGTGTTCTTGTTGCTGAATATTAATGGTATGCAAGAGCATTTTCTCTCACATTTTTTTTTATATCAAAATTGATTAGCTGACTTGAAGTGGTAATAGTTATATTAGGCTAGTTGCAGTAATGAAAAAATGATCTTGGGTGATCACGTCTCTATAAATTGTATAAAGACTTAGACTAACCATTGATTTTCATTTTCTTTGCTTCTTTATTTGTAGGTTGGAATATATATTTTTGGATAGCTTTTGTCCCTTTCTTTGTAAGTGGTCCATCTCAAACTCTACCAATCGGTCACTTACTTTGTCACACTCTTTTAACAAAGTTCAACTTCATTTTCCCTCAAAGAATCATCATTATTTAAAGCTACACAATTAGTAAGGTAATTTTGCATTATATTAATAAAAAAATATTTTCTTCAACAGAAAATAATAAGAAAATCATAATCACGTATTGTAAAATACTTCAAATTTTATATGGAATAATTTTTTTTTTAATATATTCTGGCAGCTTCTACTAGCAGTAGGAACAAAGCTGGAGCACATAATCATTCAGTTAGCACACGAGGTTGCAGAAAAACATACAGCCTTAGAAGATGATCCGGTGGTACATCCTTCAGATGATCACTTTTGGTTTCACCGACCCAAAATTGTGCTTTTCTTCATACATTTTATCCTCTTTCAAAATGCCTTTGAGATTGCATTCTTCTTCTGGATATGGGTAAATTTGTTTGTCTCCCCCTAAAAATATTAAGATTAATAAAAATAGGAATTGACATCAGAAGTTTGTTATCTTATTGTTAATAGGTTCAATATGGATTTGACTCGTGCATTATGGGGCAAGTGCGCTACATTGTCCCTAGGCTGATCATCGGGTAAAGATCTGTTTCATGACCCGGTTTTGGTTTATGATTGATCTATTTACTAAAAGGGACGTTTTGTTTCAGTGTGTTCATTCAGGTTTTGTGTAGTTACAGCACTCTACCACTTTACGCTCTTGTGACACAGGTACCTTTTTCAAGATCCAGTCTTCCTTGTATCTAATCGTGTTTTGTTGAGGTGACAATTTTCAGTTTTTTTGACCAATTTACATATGAATAGGATGATTCGAGCTATGTTTTTATCTTTAACAGGTCAAAGGGTTAAACAAAGCATAATGATTATATAAAACAGGACAATTGCCGTTCAAAAAATATATATATATAAAACAGGACAAACGTCGCCCATAGTATATATTAATAAGTAGATACAGTAGTATTATTACTCAACTTAATTTTTACTAGCCACTTTTTGAGGAAAAACCTTTCTCAATAAAATGTGTATTGGATCAAACCTGATTTGGCCCGTTTGACGACACAACCTTGTCAAAAAAACATCGTGTAAGAAAATGGGTCAAACATCGCCTAAAAGTTACTCGAAGTCACATTTATCTCCTAAGTCATTTTATCTTACATTTTTATATCTTTTTTCGCATAATAAATATTGTCGTCATGAAATTCCAGATGGGGACCAATTTCAAGTTTGATGAGCATTTTCAAGCAAAACTGATGGACTGGGCTGAAGATGCCAAGAAAAAGGGCCGTAATGGGGGAGCCAATGACTCGAGTCATGAAGGCTCATCTGGCGCCACTGCCAACACTACCGCCACTGCCAGCACTACCGCCACTGCCAGCACTGCCACCTCTGCTTTTAAGGGTATTCAACTTGCTAAACTTAATCCAAACCAGAACCAGCAGTCATGAAGTCACATCATTGCCTTATGGAGATGCATATGTTGATACAAAAGTTGGGCGTTCCTTGATAGGGCTTCTATTCTCGTACCAATTCGAACCTTAATGCTTGATGAGACCTGCGCACTAAGAAAAATAACAAACACCGTTAGGCTTATCGAGGGATTGTCTCCCCGATTATCCTCCGGCGTGAGAGTAAGTAATCGAACGTAGGGTTTAGTATATGGTTTAGGGTTTATTGAAGATCGTACCTTTTACCGAGGGCTGGAATGCCCCTTATATATGCACGAAACCCTAATAGGTTTCGTGTTCCCTACTCTTCGGCATGTCCGCCGACATCGGAGATTTGGTATGTATCTTCTTTATTTAGAAGATATTCCATATATTCTCCGGAAATAGCTTTGGGGTTGGGCCTTGTCGACCCAAGCCGCGCAACTGGTAGTCCAGTTGCGGCCCATACGTGGTGGGCTTAATTGTTAGTATTGTTTACTAACCGGGTTCGTGACCCGGGTATAGACTATACGTCATCATGTCCCCCCAGTCTAGTGTGCGCAGGGTAAAACCTGCGGACGCTAGACTAGAGTCGTATCGAAATTATTCCCCACGCGTACGCGGGAAGCTTTCAAAAAATTACCGCCCAAAACACACGTGTAATGTATCTAGTCCAAAAAAGTGCAATTTGGGTACCTTGGGAAGTGGAGAGGTTGCCCACTTGCCTTGTCCCGTCATTTATCCTAGCCACACGATTGGAGCTAGTGGGGTACACGTGGCGATCATCTGTGGTGGATAGGAAAGGTATATAAACTACCGCCGCTTATTCACTGTGACTTCCACAGTTAAAAATCACACTTCCACCATTTTCACATCTTCAAATCTTCTTCCAAGAAAAAGATAATTCAAAGGTAATTGTGCGTGCGCACATAATCTGAGTCACAATATGGTAGCGCAACTTCATGATTTTCATTCTGACATAACCGAGGATGAACTGATTCAGTTCACCTCGGATTACTTTATCCCTATGGGCCTGCGCCCAGAGGTACCCGGTCCGAATGACACCATCGCGGATTTCCCTGCTGGGAAGGTGGGGTTATATACGCGCTTTTTCGAGTGGGCGAATCAGCGCGTCCCCATCTCCGTGTTACTGAGTGACATACTCAATTACTACAATCTCCACATCTCCCAGTTGCATTGTATTGGTGCTGGGAAGATTGCTAACTTTGAGGTGAACTGTCGCTTGTTGGCGATTCACCCAACCCTCCACTTATTTCGCGCGTTTTATCACGCAACGTGGTCAAATGGGTGGGTTACCTTCTCGAAGCGCGTTGGAAAGTTGCAATGTTACGTGCAGAAGGTAGATAAGCTCAAGGATTGGAGGGAAAAATTCTTTTGGGTTGATGAAGCCGTCTTCCCTGACCATTTTCCATTTTACACCCGTGCCGATCTGCCCAAGGATGAGCGCCCCCCTGAGACGTGGTATAACGCGGATCATGCGGCGATCATTGATGAGAACCGTATTCCCATCAAGCCATATCCGGAGGCGTTCCTGGTGCACATGGGCATCAGTCGGAACTATTATGAGCATGAGACAGAAGTTCCCACATTCTTGCATGCGGATGGCACGGGTGGGTGCTCCTTCTATCGCCTTACTGTCGTTATTAGTGTAAGCTCTTCTTCTTTTTCCATACTTTATGTAACTTGCCTTTCTTTGTTTACTTGATGCGCAGAGATGGATCTATTTGCTGTTGTGAGGCTGGAAAATCCGCGTGCTGTGGCGGTGGGAGTGCGTCCTCTGGGGGATGGTGAGCAGACTATTCTGCAGGCGACGGCAGGGCGCGTCGTGGATTTGGTTATCCCAGATTCTGAAGGCTCCCCTCATGTGGTGGCGGCTGAGCCAATACAGGAGGTGGCTCCTCCTGTGCAGCCAAGTCCTGACGCTGCGCAGCCTCCTCTTCCTGAAACGGTGATCCATTTAGAGGAGACTGACAGTGAGATGGAGGAGAGCTCCCCACTGACGCGGAAGAGAGCGTCTGGTGGTTATGGTGAAGGGCCTTCCAAAAGGCCACGGACTGAGGCTGGGGAAGGCCCATCTTTTACTGAGGTGCAGATGAGGTGAGTACCTTATTAGTTAGAAACTTTTGTCAAGTTATATTGTATTCTAACTTTGTTTCTTCGTATCCTCAGTGTGGATGTTGAGAAGTCTGGTGGAGGCGCGTCCACGACTGAGACTGAGAAGGAGAAGGACGTGTCCTCGACTCCTCCCCCCATGTAAGCGTTATTTAGCCTCTCCTTAGTATTTTTTGTATGGTTGACCGTGCACTAACTTTGTCTCTTGATGTGTTTTGCAGCAAAAAACCTGTGGAGGACGCTGGCGTCCTAGATGGGAGTGCGCCACCTGAGGTGAGTCATGCTCTGGACAGGGCGCGTTCACCGAAGGGTGTTGAAGTGGAGTCAAGCCTGTTTGACTCTACGATGGAGGAGCTTGCCTCTATCGCTGTGCGCCAGTCTGAGCTGGTGGCGCAAGCAAGGGTGCACAAGTCTGAGGAGGTTTCCAGACTGCAGGCGCAATTAGCGTCTGTGCAAGCTGAATTAGCAAGCTCTAAAGCTGAGCAGCTGAGCTCCAAGGCTAAACTGGAGTGCGCGGAGGCATCCGCGCGAAAGATGGGTGAGGAGAAGGTCATGGTGATGGCTGAGTTGGAGCAGGAGCGCGCTTTTGCAGACCGTCAAAGGCGTAACTCGTTGTGGGCGCTGAAGTACTTGGAGCAGAATAGGAGCAAGCACTTTGCTAATATTGAAGAGTTCCGCAGCCGCATTGAGCTTGCCCTGAAGACGCAAGAGGAGAAGCTCCGCCAGCTCAGCATTGAGTACGATGAGGAGTTGTACCCCCATCTTGTGCAGTCTGTGGCTGAGCGCAGGTATATGCTAATTTGCTTCGTTATAACTTGTATATATGTTGGACCTTCTTGCTTTAACACTTGTGTTATTTTGTAGGTGGTTGATCAGCCATGGTCTTCGCTTGGCTGCCATGTGCACGTTGGAGCATCCTGAGGTCACCGCATCCTTTGGGAAGGTTGTGAATTGCGCTATTGCGCACGGTGAGACCTCGGCCGTAGACAAGCTTGCGGAGGCCAAGTTGCTGACCGTGCCGCTCACTGAGGTGCCTGGGTATAAGGCGGATGCCCATGCTGAGCTTGTTGCTGCCATGGAGGAGCTAAAGAAGCTTGAGCTTCCGCACATCGCTCTCTTGGAGCGTGATCAGGATCAGCCGATTAGTGTGATCATGGCGGGGCTCACTCTTCCTAGGCATCTGCAGGATGATGCAGATCAGCAGGTGGACTTCTACTTGAAGCCTGATGTGGCGCAGTTGAAGGTACCTATTTTTGCTCAGCCTCGTGACATTCTGAATCCTTTCCGTCTTGAGAAAGAGATTTCTTTGCAAAGGTCGCTAAATGCGCATGTTTCCAGGGTCGCACGAAAGAAAGGCGAGAAAGGAAAGGCCATTCTGTGCGGCATAGGCGCTGCGCATCAGCCTAGATCCGATGGTGTGCCTGTCTGTGTGGCCACTGTTTCCCTTGATGATGCCGAGTTACTGAAGCGACTCGAGGATGCAAAGGAAGCGGCTTTTGGTGAGGGCTCTAGCCAGCTAAGGCGTGCCTATAGCATTTAGCTTTTTTTGTATAAGCCTTTTTGTATAAGCCTTTTTGTAGAAATGTATTCTATAAATAAAAATTGCTTTTGTACTGAATGTTTCTATAGCTTCTCAATACTTATGCTTTTTGAACGCGTAGTTCTTATATGACTTATGTATCTTTGCGTGAAGATAACTTTAAGTGTTTAAGCGTATTAGAAAATAAGGGTCATAATCGTGTATGAATTTCCTTAAGGACCGTAGTCGTGTGTTGAATTTTTCCAACTTAATCATAGTCATCTATGTATTTTTGTAAGTTTACTTGTCGTATTGTACTTTTAAGGAATCAAGAGTCTTGATTTCCTTAGTTGTTAAACGCGCACAGTGTGCTCTATCGCGCATCCGTCGTGGGGTGCGTGAGGTACTTGCGCCAACGTCTTGAGCGCAAGCTGTTTAACAAGGATTCGTGATCCGGTGTTGATGGGTTTGCAACCCTCTTACTCAACGAGTAGTTTATTAGGTTTACTCATCCTTTCTGCCATCGTGGGTCTTAGTGTGTGCATGCACGCCATGTAGGCAAGAATATAACAATATTGAAACATGATAATAAAAGATGCAAACAATAAAGTTAAATGTATTATGGAGTTAGCTAGAAACCATAACGTTTTATTAATACTTGCAAGTTTTGAAAAAGAATGTTTATCTAGATAATTCATAAAAATAAAATTACATGGATCTTTATTGGGGGCGCCTTCTAAAGCGCAAGAGTGTCCATGTTGGGCCATAGCCTTCTTCAAAGATAGCACCGTTTAAGGTTGCGGACGTTCCATGTTCGCTGTAGCTCCTTCCCGTCCTTGTCGCGTAACTTGTACGCTCCATTGCCAAGTGCTTCTATGACCTCGTAAGGTCCTTCCCACTTTGGTCCTAGCTTTCCAGTGTCTTCCGCGCGGCTTGAGTCGTTTTCGCGGTATACGAAGTCGCCTGGTCTGAATGAAGTGCTGCGCACTTTGGTATCATAGTATTTTTTCATTCTCGACTTGGCTTTCTCTTCACGTATTGCTGCGCGTTCACGTCGCTCTTCCAATAGATCTAAGTCTATGCGCCGCTCATCATCATTGGTTGCCGCATTAACTTCCGCAGTACGGATGGTTGGCATTCCAATTTCAGCTGGTATAACAGCTTCTGTCCCATAGACCAAAGAGAAGGGGGTGTCCCCGTTGCTGACCTTGATGGTTGTTCGGTGCGCCCAAAGAACATGTGATAGTTCTTCTATCCATCTACCTTTGTGTCTGTCCAGGCGCGCTTTGATTCCTTCGCCAAGGCTTCTGTTTGCGCGCTCGACCAGACCATTGGTTTGTGGATGAGTTACTGATGCGAAGTGTTGCGTGATGTTCAGCTGTTCGCACCAGTCTTTGAACGGGTTATCGCGGAATTGTTTTCCGTTATCAGAGATAATTTCTCCAGGTAATCCAAAGCGACATACTATGTTGTCCCACACGAATCGTTTCACCTGGTTACCTGTTATAGTCGCTACTGCCTTTGCTTCGATCCACTTGGTAAAGTAATCTATTGCCACAATGAGGAATTTCAATCCTCCTGCGGCCATGGGGAAAGGTCCAGCGATGTCGATACCCCATTTGTAGAATGGCCATGGCGATGTAATAGGTGTTAGCTCATGCTGTGGTCGGCGCGGAATGGGTCTGTGAACTTGGCAATCATTGCACTTTCGTACCAGGTCGCGTGCGTCGCGGTGCATAGTTGGCCAATAGTATCCAGACCTGAGGGCGCGCGCTACTATGGATCGTGGTCCTGAGTGCATGCTACATGAGCCTGCGTGGATCTCTCGAAGTACATAGTCTGCCTGGAGAGGTCCAACACACCTAAGCCATGGTTGTAGGAATGAGCGTCTATATAAGACGTCATCTCGGAGTTCGAATCGCTGCGCTGTGCGCCGGATTCTTCGAGCTTCCTTCTGTTCTTGGGGGAGTGTGCCCTTGCTGATGAAGTCAATGATTGGCGTCATCCACGTAGGATGTTCCTCTTCTATCACCGTGGATATTTCCATCTCTGTTATTGACTTGTTTTTCAAGGTTTCCACCAAAACTTGTTTTGATAGATGCGCAAAACTGGTGGATGCAATTTTGCTCAGCGCATCTGCTTTTCTATTTTCACTCCTTGGAACCTGCTTGATGACGAATCTGTCGAAGTTCTGGATCAGAGATTTGGTCTTTTCGAGGTATTGGATCATGTGTTCCTCCTTTGCTACATATTCGCCTGACACGTGGTTAGCCACTAGTCGTGAATCGACGTTTACCTCTAGATTACGTACACCCATTTGAGCTGCGATACGTAACCCCGCTAGGAGTGCTTCGTATTCTGCCTCGTTGTTCGTGGCTGTGAATTCAAAACGCAGTGCGTAGGTGAATTCGACTCCTTCTGGGTTGGTGAGAATAAGGCCACCTCCTGATCCATCTACGCATGAGGATCCATCAGTAAATAGAGTCCATGGTTCTTGAAGTTCCTCCTTGCTTGTCGCAAGTGGAGTGTCTGTGTCCGGCTTCTCGATGATGAAGTCGGCCAATATCTGCCCTTTAATTGCAGTGCGCGGTCTGTATGATATATTGTGCTCTCCCAGTAGCACACTCCATTTTTGTAAGCGCCCCGATGCGTCGGGTTTCGAGATAACTTGTTTGATGGGTTGGTCTGTGATGACAGCGATTGGGTGCGCCTGGAAGTACCTGCGCAGTCTTTTCGCTGCAAACACTAAAGCTAGGACCAACTTTTCCATTGCCGTGTAGTTGATCTCTGTCTTTTTGAGCGCCTTACTAACAAAATAAATGGGTGTTTGGACGGAGTTCCTGTCTGTCAATAGGACTGCGCTGACTGCTCCTTGGGTCGCAGATAGGTACATGATCAGCTCTTCCCCTGGTCGGGGTGCAACAAGCTTTGGGAGCGCTGCTATGTGTTGCTTGAGCTGTTGAAAAGCTTCTTCCGCTTCCGCAGTCCACCTGAAGTCTCCCTTTTTGGTGCACTTCTTGAGTGTCTTGAATAGGGGAAGTGACTTGTCTGCTGATTTGGATAAGAATCGGTTCAGTCCGGCTAGTTTGCCGTTTAGTGACTGAACTTCTTTCAGTGTGCGCGGTGAGGGAAGGTCAATGACTGCTTGAGTCTTCTCTGGGCAAGGTTTGATCCCATCGGGTTCTATCAAATACCCGAGAAACATACCTTCCGTAGCGCCAAACGTACACTTCTTGGGGTTCAATTTCATGTTGATTCTCCTGAGTGTTTTGAACGTTTCCTCCATGTCGCGCACCAGCTCATCCTCTGTATGGCTTTTGATGACGAGATCATCGACATATACTTCCAAGTTGCGTCCCACTTGCTTCTCGAACGCAGTGTCCACCAATCTTTGGTATGTTGCTCCTGCGTTCTTTAGGCCGAAGGGCATCTTTGTGTAGCAGTAGACCCCTTGACTTGTGTGGAAGGCCGTCTTTTCTTCGTCTTCCTCCGCCATTTGAATTTGGTGGTATCCCTTGTATGCATCCAGGAAGCATTTGAAGGGATATCCGCATAGAGACTCAATTTTCCAGTCTATTTCCGGGAGCGGGTAGCAGTCCTGTGGACATGCTTTATTGAGATCTGTAAAGTCTACGCACATCCTCCAACTGCCATCACTCTTCTTTACCATCACAGGGTTAGAGAGCCAGTCATGGTAGTAGACTTCGCGCATGATGCCTGCGTCTACTAGCTTATGTACTTCTTCCAGGATGGCTTTTGCGCGGTCTGGAGCTTGTCCGCGCTTTTTCTGTCGTATTGGAGGATATCCTTGTCGGATTTGTAGCTTATGTTCCGTGATGGAGCGTGGCACTCCTGTCATATGCTTAGGTTCCCATGCAAAAATATCCAAATTATTTTGCAAGAGTGCGCATATAGCTGACCTGCCTTTGTCAGACAGAGACCCACCAATAGATACCTGTTGATCCGGATATTCAGGGTGAATGGCGACCGTTAAGTTTGGGACTTTGATTGCGCGCTGTTCTGGAACAATACTTACGTCACTTGTCACTGCGTTACATTCCGTGGGTGGTGTGGTGGTATTGTAAAGGGTGACAATACCTCCTTCCACTGGGAACTTTAGCATCCCGTGCGCTGTGGATGGCACGGCGCGAATAGATGATATTCCAGGTCTCCCGATGATACCATTGTACGGAGAGGGGGATCTGATTATCATGAAATCCATCCAGGTAACCGTAGAGTGTGGTTTGTCACCAACTTCTACAAATAGACGCAATTGCCCCGTGGGCCATATCTTCTCTCCTGTGAAGCCAGTGAGCGGTGCTGTGGCTGGGATCAACTGACTCTGTATCTCAGGTCGCAGTTTCTTGAAGCAGTGTTCATATATAATATTAGCGGATGCACCTCCATCTATATACATGCGACGGATGTCGTGACCCCCCGTATGTATTTCAATGGTAAGTGGATCCACCACTGCGTTGTTCGCAGTCAGGGAGGGGAAAGAGATTTCGTTTCCCTTAGAGAAACGCTGACTAACTTTTTGTCTTGTCGCGCGCGGCCATGGCTGTATCATGTAGATGATATCTGCCTTTTCTCTTGGCGTCTCTTTCTTGGCCACTGGTTTTTGTTTATCTTTCCCTTCTCTGATGTTTTTTACGAGGTGGTCCATCTTTCCTTCCTTCACCAATTTTTCAATCAATTGGCGCAGTTGGACGCACTCGTTAGTTGTGTGGCCCTTCTGTCCATGGTATTCGCAATAACCATTCCCTATACGCTTATCCTCTGGGGTGCGGATTGGTGGTGGTTTCGGGAAGTTCGCTCCTTCTGTTGCGAATATCTCCTTTGGAGTTTTTGTTAATGGGGTATACTTGTCGTTTCCCCTTCCGCCGCCTTGATTACGGTAACTCCTATTACGATTGCCGCTCTGGTCATTGGATTGTCTCCTTGACTCTTCTTGCGACCTATGGTTCGAATAGCTTTTCCTGCTATCCGCGGCGGCTTCTTCTCCTTGGACAAAAGACCTCGTGCGCTTCATGAGCTCATCGAAGGTTAGGGGAACCTTATCATTTAGCTTTTTTATCAGATCTGGGTTATTTATTGCATTCATAAAACCCGATATTTTGAGTATCTCTGGACACGCCTTGACTTTCATGCACTCGTCCTTAAAGCGTTCCATGAAAGCGCTTGTGGATTCCCCTTGTCGCTGTTTAACCCTAGCGAGTTCGACAGGGTTTTTTGCGCACTTCTTTCTTTGGGTGAAGTTTAAGCGAAACGCTCTGCGCAATTCTTCAAACCCACCAATGCTTCTACGTGGAAGCTTACTAAACCAGTTGCGCGCATTTCCTACTAATGTGGAGTTAAACATATGGCACCACACAGGCTGTGGCCAATTTTCGATAGTAGCTGCTGACTCGAAAATTTTTAGGTGATCATCCGGATCACCTGTCCCATCATATGTTTTGACATTAGCAGGCATGCGCCTTTTCTTATTTTCAGAAAAGTCACTGATGCGCCTAGTAAACGCATCAACCTTTTGGCGACGCCAGGGGAGAGACATGTCTTCATCATCCTGGTCGCGGTATTTCCCTCTTGATTTCCAGTGTCCAGTCTCGCTGTCCGAGGAATCTCTTGAAGATGAGCGGACTCTTTTGTGACGCTTGCGTCTACTATCATCAGAGTCTGAGCTTGCTCCTCTGTGGCGCTTGCGCCGACTATCATCAGAGTCAGAGCTTGAGGGGCTTTCACTTGGGGAGCATCGTCGCCCAAGCCTATCTTGGATTTTGCGCTTGCCAAGCCTAGCGTGGACATTGGCGCGCCGCTCACTTTCTTCAGGTTCCTCCAGATGTTGAAGATCGGCTGCTTCATCATCCACAACCTTCCTTCCAATCCTGGCGAACACTGGTTGTTTACGGCTATCCCTCTCGCGTCCTTCCTTTCGGTAGCGCGGTGGGGATGCGTCAGGATTAGGGTCAAAGTTGAGTCTGCCGTGCAGACTTTGGCTTGACCTCTTCTTTGCCTCCTCTCGCATGAGCGCAGTCAAGGCTTCGTAGTTTTGGGATACAAAGTCGCTTGGCGCTAATTCGGAAGTGACTCCTTCGAGCGCGATGGAGTCCGTTTCCAAGGCAGGATCCTTGTTTCGGAGAGGCGCATTGGGAGGTTCAGTGAAGTTCACCTCTGGCATGGTGAAAGGAGTGCGCTCCAGGTCTACCGCGCTAGTACTTGTCGTAATAGCGGGGGTAGTTTTGGTAAGCGATTCCACTGCAGGGAAGACCTGATCTGAATACACTCCTAAGCTTTTAGGCACACTGGTTGTTCCAGGGGTCTGCTTAGGGGGCGCATCCGTTTGGTGCTTCTTCCCTAGTGTGTCATCCTGCGCCTTCTTCCCATGCGGACTCTTGTGACTCCCGTGTTTCGTCATTCTAGTTTTCGGTAAAATTCTTAGTGTAGGGTCCCACGGATGGCGCCACTTGTTGATACAAAAGTTGGGCGTTCCTTGATAGGGCTTCTATTCTCGTACCAATTCGAATCTTAATGCTTGATGAGACCTGCGCACTAAGAAAAATAACAAACACCGTTAGGCTTATCGAGGGATTGTCTCCCCCGATTATCCTCCGGCGTGAGAGTAAGTAATCGAACGTAGGGTTTAGTATATGGTTTAGGGTTTATTGAAGATCGTACCTTTTACCGAGGGCTGGAATGCCCCTTATATATGCACGAAACCCTAATAGGTTTCGTGTTCCCTACTCTTCGGCATGTCCGCCGACATCGGAGATTTGGTATGTATCTTCTTTATTTAGAAGATATTCCATATATTCTCCGGAAATAGCTTTGGGGTTGGGCCTTGTCGACCCAAGCCGCGCAACTGGTAGTCCATGTTGCGGCCCATACGTGGTGGGCTTAATTGTTAGTATTGTTTACTAACCGGGTTCGTGACCCGGGTATAGACTATACGTCATCATTGCCTTATGGAGATGCATATGTTAATATGATATGTATAGTAGTGAAAAATTAGTGTCAATCTTGAACCTGGTTATGCTACTATGACGATTATAGTAATCGTGTTTAGCAAGTTTTCTTTTTGAGAACTCAAAGTTATGGTGAGGCCAGTTCTCTGGAAATGTAGCCATGCTTGGCGAGTTGCACTGAGTGATCTCAAAACAGATGATGATGCCTTATTGTATCAGTTTCCTGTATTAGCCATATGTGAGGTGGTCTGCTGCATATTGGTGATGCAGGATTGCTGGTACAATTAGGGAAATGTAGTCAGAAGTGATGGGATATCCTCAGCTTGCAGTGGTAAAATAGGTTAAAGCTTAGTTATCTGCATTAGATAACTAGTTTGACCGTTGTATACAAGTATTGATGTTGTATGTTTTTTCTTGCAGCTTAGATGTTTTTTGGGAATGTCCAAATTCACTAAGTCTAGAAGTATATCTATTGTGTATATTTGTTTGGGAGTAATATTTCACCTATTCACCTAAAAAAGGCTTTTCTTTTTGAATCGGCTTAGTAGCATTTAAAACTATAACCTTTTAAGGTATTTTCTGTGGCATGAGGTGGATGCTTGATGGTTATTATTAGTACAATCTTATTTAACTATAGAATGTGTTCTAACTGTTTTTGCACGGGTTGTGTGTTGATTTGTTTTAGTATCTCTAGAGAAGAACTGCTCCTTTCAGGTAACAAATCCAATGGGATTTGGTTTTTTGTTGAAACTCGAAGACATTGGGCAATCCGTTGCTTTAAGCATTCGGGGGGGCGATATAGGTATGATGTTTGTGGCTCAACAATTTATTGAGCACAAGTACTTAAGTGAAACTTTAATAATAAACCCCAATCTTAATGGATCTCAGCCAACCTACTCAATTAGGTCGAGCCCTCCAATGATAAACTAATCTATCATATAATAACTAAAATATGATAAGAGTAAAAAAGTCAAACTGAATCCTAAAACTCGTTCTGCTACGGTGACAAATAGTAACGTGTTTATGACCACTAAACCGTAGATCAAGTTACTGAGAATAATGGGACGGTTTCACTATCAGTTACTGAGATTTTCTAAAACTAGTTGCATACCTTAATGACCACTAAACCGTAGATCAAGTTACGGAGAATCTTGCATACCTTCAAAAAAAATCGGCATTTCGTTTCTTTTTCTACTTCTTTTGTTTTTAGAACAATTTCTTCACCAGAGCTTTCGGACACAACATGATGGACTACCCCTTGAATCAGACCCCGTTTTAAAAAAAAAAAAAAAAAAAAAATCCTTACTTTTGAGGTTTTCATTTTGGCCAAACCCCTAAAACTTTCAAGCTGTACTAAACCTAACGGCAAGCTTCATGGCTTTCTTACACGGTTAGCATGAACATCTTTGTCATGTCCCTTCCTCTTATATATCTTTTCTTAAATCTGTCGTTGCTGAACATTGGCATCCTCTGCAATTTCTAGCCCAATATTCATCCGAGGAATACCAACTTTCTTTTTAAAAGAAATATAACAGTTAATCATGAGCAATGGCTACATGATTTCCATGTTATCACTTTCATTTAATCTTGCAACTTCTTAATCATCTAATTTATGAACATCTCTTTATTTACAACCCGGCCTTCTTGGATAACATAATAAGACAAACAGATTATCGATTATGGGGATTAAAACAAAGATGACGGTGATAATTATGGCAGCGAAAAGTCCTTTCGATGTATCTTTTCATACCTATTGTGTAACTCATAAGTTTAGCGAGGATAGTGGAAGTTTAATTCCAAAAGAGGAAATTAGTTATAAAATAGTATGGAATATTTTTCCCGTTGGCCATTTACAGCCTACAAGAATTATTTGAAGAGGAATTGAATGTTTGTGTTTTTATTTGTTATATCTCATGTCTCATTTGTCAATTTTGATCTCCCATCCTAAAAAAAGGCACCAATGCACATTCGTCCAAAGGCAGCCGCTGTCACGATAATGTGTAGGGGAAGGGGTTTGTGAGGGGTATACAAAAATTTGTGTCCCGTGTTAGTCACGAGTATAGATTGGAAATTACCAACAAATACAGATTTATACATGCTTGAATTACTAACAGAAGTGAGGATACCTCGGTCGTCAGCCAAGTGAGAGGAAGCGCCAGTATCCATATTCCAAGAGGGGTCTTGGAGTGTCATCGTCTCAAATGCTTGAGGTAACATGCTATTAGAGCTATAGGTATAATCCTCGGACCTGGTTGGCCACCTTGATCCACCGTCTCAATGCCACCCCGTCAAACCCTAGCCATTGCCGTTTATCCGTACTAAAAAAACAAAAACAAAAACTGCAGTCTACTGTTTTGGCCATAACTCCCAAATCATAAGAAGTTAACTTACGAGGTCAACGGTCATGGCTTTGTATTAAATTCCGAAGAAAATCATACCGAAATTGCAACCGTCGTCATAAGGACGCGCCGGAACAAGCAGTTGCATTCAGAAAACAACAATCGCTCACTGTTTATTTGTATTATCATAGGTTATAGGTTCATCAGTTAGTTTATGTTTTTTTAGTTGATCAACATTAGTTGTTTTTTGTTTATCAGTTATTCCCTCCGTCCCATGTTAACCGAATATTATGACCGGGAATATGTCTCCCACTATCTCCCACTCATATTATTTATTGTATATCCCTTGATTTATGGGATGTGTCTCTTTGTAATCCCTTTATAAGGGTCCATCATCAATCAATAAGAACACACAAGATTCTCCTATCTTACATGGTATCAGGCCTAATCGGTCCTCCTTCCAAACCCTAAACCTAAACGCTTCCGCCGCCGCCTCCGGCCGCCGGCTACATGCCGGAGGTACGGAGGGCTCCCTTTAATCATTAACCACTGTTATCTTTTTCACAAAATCAAATTCTATCCGCTGTTTTTCCTACTGCCGCAGACCAATCCACATCCAAATCTCTAACACTACCGCAGTCCGCATTCAATCCAACCCATCTTTCACATACTTTCACTCTTCGACACCACCTAAACTGTTACGTTGCACTTCACTTGCACCATATTTCCCAATCGATCGTTCAACTCCACCTCGATCATCTTTGCTTCTTTTTATTTACTGCTTTCTCTTTATTTTGTGTTGGTGATTTGTGCAAAGGTCACAAATCCACACATATATGTTTTTATTCTTAATTTCTGTAATGTTAGAAGATGATGGTGTGTAACAGTTGAATGCTTCTCTGATTAGCGGACAGTAGCAGGTGGGATTGCTTGATGTTTCGTATGTTTATGGTATCTTGGGTGGTTGTTTAGATGGTTTCGGGTATTCATTGGCACCATTGTTTTGGTTTATTGTGCTGACTTCACGGTTTCATTTTGGTTACTGATTGATTGGATTAGGATGGTGCTTTGTTTGTTTCTTTATCGAGTGGAAAGAGTGGGTGTGGTCAAAAGTGTGTGCAGGTGGGATGAAAAAGGAGAATGAAATAATTATGGGGGAGTGGAATGATTGATGAGTGGGGATAAGAGTGTTTATTATTATTAAAAAAAAAAATTAATTATTTTGTTAGTTGATTGTTCGTGCAGGTTTGTTACAAGTCGACTAAAGTTGATCGTTGGTACCAGTCTTTAATGTCGACCGATGGTACAAAAAGATTACCAGTCGACTAAAATCGACCGTTGGTACCAGTCAACTAAAATCGATCGTTGGTATGATTTTGTTACGAGTCGACTAACGACATTAATGTGTTGTTTTTCATTTTATCTTTTCTAGTTCACTACTCCAGTTCGAGCTTTCGCGATTTCGCCGCTCGAACTGCGGGGGAGTGTTAACCGAATATTATGACCGGGAATATGTCTCCCACTATCTCCCACTCATATTATTGTATATCCCTTGATTTATGGGATGTGTCTCTTTGTAATCCCTTTATAAGGGTCCATCATCAATCAATAAGAACACACAAGATTCTCCTATCTTACATTATTGTCCTGTGTTATCTTTTTTATTCATCAGATATTGTCCTGTTTTATGTTTTTTTGATCATCTAATTGTTACTGTTCCTCTCAATTTCTTAACTGATGAACTAAACCCTAAATCCTTAATTGATTTACTGATGAACTAATGTTCATGAATAAAAATTGATGAACAGAATAACTGATAAACAAAACGCCATCTTTAACATGTTATATCTCACTTAAATGACATCGGATTTTGAGTGAATAAAAAACATGAGTAAAGATTGAACTAAAATCTATAATTTTTATGTTTTACAATTTTTTTAATAAGAATTTAATATTGTTCAAATTTATGGTAAAAAACGCAATAAAACACAATACGTACATTTTTTTTAAAAACATTAACAATAAAAAAATCACTTTTTGAGTCTTACATTAATAAAATGATTAATGATGCGTTATGGGACAAAAATTAGTACATTTAGCTCAATTTTAACACTAAAAATTTAAGCTATATATTTTATCAAACACCTTGTGTGCAACAAATATGAGTAAAACACCACTTTAACGTGTGATATCTTACTTATATGACATCGGATTTGAGTGATTCAAAAACCTGTGTAAAGAGTGAACAAAAATCTATAACTTTCATGTTTTAAGTTTTTCACGATTCGACATTTATGAGGGTAAAAAATATGGCCGAAAATGCACAAAAAAAATAAAGAAAATCAAGAACCATTTTATATGTAAAAAATAAAAGTTCAAAATATTTAACAAGATTTATGCCAAATTAAAGAGGATTAAATTCTAAAAATTATGGTGAAATCGGTTTTTCATAAAACCTTGTCGTTTGAAAGATATTTGCGTTTAAAATTTGGGGTGAAATTAAAAAAATGGGTTAAAATGACAAAAATGCCCCATAACCGAATTTAATAAGAAAAAAAAGAAGGAAGTATGTGGGGGACATGTGACACTAGTTGAATGACTTTGCCAACGTTTTATTTTTATTTGTATGTCATGTAAACAATTTACATAAATATAAGTACCAAACACCCCCTGATGTCATATGTGTTTTGAAATCATAAATAAACCCGTTGAAAAGCCATGCCTGAACCAGTTTTTTTGCTACCATTTGACTTCATTTACTTCGGCATCATCTTGGAACTGAAAATAAAGCATAAAAAAATATTATAGTCCCACAATCATGTACAAATAGTGTAGTTGATGTTAAGCATATCACGTACAAATCGTGACTCTATTTGAGCAGAAAAGTCAAAAGATATAATTTTAAATCAGTTTCTTTTTTATAAATCTTTTATATTTTATTTTATCTTTTATATAATAAAACAAAACTCCTAGTGGGGACTTTTTCATTTCAAAAAAATCAAATTATTCCTTTTTTAGTAATAATTTTTTTAATTAGATTTTAATTTTTAGGTGTAAAAAAATATTAAAAGCTAATTATTTCCTAATTTGCCTAAAAATTTATAAAAAAAACGTTTTTACAATCAAATGTACAAAAAAGATTAAAATACACATGGGCCTCTATGCCATTTTTCCAAGTTATAAGCCAAAAATGTAATTAAAAAAAAAACATCGGAAAACTTTCCATTCCATCTTTTCTAAAAATCACTAAGCTTATAACTTCACCTCATCCCCCTTCCCAAACACCTTTTTTTCTCCGACCCTAGATTAATCACTTGCAGCTGTTTGAATAGGAACAATTAAATATATATTCCGGGTATTCTTAGTTTAATTAATCAGTTTATATTAATCTAGGGTTTTAAATATATATTTAATAAACCTGACATAATCTTGATTACTATTTTTATTTTGAATGAATTTGTGGAGTTTTGGGTTTGAATAGGTGTAAAGCTTTATGCTTTTTTGGTTTAGATCTGTTATAATAACTGTTTTGAAGTATTTGTGTTGAGGTTGTGGTTGATTACTAAATGTTTGATGTGATTATAATGGTAATTCTATGTTCTGTTTGTGCCTCCAAGATTGCGCCATCTCCAGCTGGCACTTTCAATCAGTGTCTTGATTATAGTCTTTTTGATGAAGGGAGAAAAAACTTAAATTTACGGTCTATTTATAACCTTTGTTAGATTTGTGATATAAATAGAATTGGTTATCTTAGGAATCTGATATTGCACTAATATTTTGTTGGCTGAGTCTGGGCTGTCTTCCGACTCAATATGGCTGTAAACTACGTCTGTTACAGTTTAACACCAGCAACTTATTACAGTTTGCTACAAACCTTCCATGGTCATTGAAGTGTTCTTGAAAGTTTTTACACTTCATTATGTTCATACATTTTTTAACTGACATTATCGTTAGATTTCGATATTAAGCTAATGATTAGCTTGTGGGGCCGTAGAAGTCAAAGGTACATTAGTTTGTTTTTTGGAACAAAGCCGTGTATATATAGAAAAGAAGGTTATACAACTAACATAAAGTAAGCTGAATATTACATGGGATGATGTTAGTTGTGAATTATTTGTAGAGCCTCAGGCCATTTCAGCTCTACAAAGCCAGGTGTATATTAATCACTCTTTATAGCCCAAAACATCTTACTGTAATATGAGTATATGCTAAAACTTTTTACTGTAAATTGCAGCACCGTATGTGTGCACCCATTATGGAGCTATCAAATGCCTTGATATATGGTGATAGGTTACGTTGTGGCTCTCCTGATGTAGCAAATGCAAAACTTGAGTATACGTTTGTCATCGTGGCTAAAGAAGGTAATTCAATATATATCACTGTTATGTTTATTTGTTTTATCTTTATCGTTAACTATGTTGTTATCGATTTAAAGTGGTTATCGCCAATCACCATCAATGATGAAATTAAGATTCCCTGCTTTATTACTTCCAATAGCAATAATAATTTATATGTATGTTTTAAAATACATAAGAAAAAATAGTGTTAAAGAAGAAAAAATGTCATGAAACAGTGAAACTGGTACTTGATATCTAAGCAGTGGAGCATTATACTAATGCTATAATGCGGAGTATGGAATCAAGGCCTTTCACAGCTATCTTGATTTGAAGAGACCCGTCTCTCTTCTTGAAAAGCATAGTGAAAAGAAATACGTGAAAGATTTAAAAGTCTCTCGTCAGCATCTTTCTTCATTGAAGAGATATATGAAGAAAGCAATATCAATGGATCCTTACATGATCTGGTAAGTTTTCTTCAAATGAATCAAATGTGCATTATTATATTCATTGTAACATACAACCTTTGAATGCTCAATTCTATGCATTGACAAGGGATTGAAAGGGTCGGAATCTGGTTCAGAAATCAAGAAAGCATACCATAAAGCTGCACTCAGACACCATTCAGACAAGGTTCCGTATTTGTTTACATTTTGCCTAAATATACTGTTTTTATTTGTTTGCATTTGGCATGGATATACTGTTTTTGCTTATTTACATATGGCCTAGATATAGTACCATTAACTAATTATCTTAAAATGCAGGTAAGTTTTTAGCAAGAAGTGCGAGTGGAGCAGATGGTCATATTTGAAAGAGATTATGAAAAGTATCCACTTGGATGCCGACAGGCTTTTTAAGAAAATTGGAGAGCCATGTACTATCCGACTCCAACAAGATTTGTTCATTGATCCATGAGTTTAAAGTCTTATTTGCTTGAAACAACTGAGGTCTAATATTGGCTTTTTTTAACAGATGTACGCATATAATCTTGCAGACGTGATGAAAGATGGATGTGTGTGGTAACTTGAAACTATAGTTATTTTGGAACTTTAACGGAGGATGGTGTCAAACCATGCTTGATGGGAAGAAGGGACACTCTTGGCGGCTGAAGAATGCACAAGTCAAAGCTTTTTGCTTGGATACAATTGGCGGCTGAAGAACATGGACAGATAGTTTTGTACAAAATGTTCTCTATGACAATATATATGAAGATTTTTGTTTGTTACTTTTTCTTTGTTAGTAGTGTCATTTACCAGAACTTTAATATCAATGTTTTCTAAATGCCAAACCCCGTGCGATTATCCTGGCAGACAATATAGTTAAACAAGATTAATAATATGTCCAACCGTTAGACAAAATCATATATCTTACAAAAAATATTTCATATTTGTTATATTATGTTAAAACCCCGTGCGTGCACGGGCTTTATAACTAGTTATATAATAAAACAAAACCTTAATTGGGGATTTTTATTTCAAAAAAATCAATCTTTCCATTATTAAGTAATATTTTTTTAATTAGATTTTTCCTTTTGGATTTTAAAAAATAATTAAACTTAATTATTTCCAAATTTGCTTCACAAATTAAAAAAAAAAAAAAAAAAAAAAAAAAAAAAAAAAAAAAAAAAAAAAAAAAAAAAACGTTTTTATGCTCATATATACAAAAAACTTAAAAATACACATGGGTCTGAGCGCTATTTTTTGCAACTTTTGGGTCAAATTGTAAAATTTTAATGAAAATCACGCTCCATAAACAAAATTTCATTCTCATAAACCTCGTATATCACCACGATCCAGTGGCGGAGCCACCATGTAACTAGGGGGGGGCGGTGCCCTCAACAAATTGGCCGAAAAAAATTTTATATAGTGCAAAATTTCGGGTTTTACCGGAAAAAAAAGTTAAATTGCCCCCGGCTCAAAACTTAAATTGCCCTCAACAAAATTGAGCCCAACATAAAATCTTTTTCTTTTGTAAAAATGTGGAAAACTTGCCGGAAAATATGAAGATTCCGGCGAGGGTGGCCGGAAACTGCTGGTGTTACCAGTGGCGGAGCCACCATGTAACTAGGGGGGGCGGTTGCCCTCAACAAATTGGCCGAAAAAAAATTTATATAGTGCAAAATTTTGGGTTTTACCGGAAAAAAAGTTAAATTGCCCCCGGCTCAAAACTTAAATTGCCCTCAACAAAATTGAGCCCAACATAAAATCTTTTTCTTTTGTAAAAATGTGGAAAACTTGCCGGAAAATATGAAGATTCCGGCGAGGGTGGCCGGAAACTGCTGGTGTTACCGGCGGTGGAGGGGCTGGTCGGCGGTGAACAAGAGAGAGAGATGAGAGAAAAGTGTGTTTGAGTCTTTGATCTATCATTTTACATGATTTAGGAAAAGATTTGAGTGTTGAAAGAGTTTTGGTGAAGAAGACATACGTTCGGTTAAGAAAAAAAGAAAGTAAGATAGATGAACATTTGGTATTGGTGAAGAAGATAGATGTACGGGTAAAACAAGACAAGTGAGTTTGTCAGATTGCTTTGAAAAAGGAGAAAGTAGAAACACATTTGATAGTTTTAAACTACTTTTAATTGTTTCTTTTTTTATTAGTTAGTTTGGATTGTTTCTTTTTTAATTGTTTCTTTTTTATTACTTTAACCCATTTAACATATCAAACGGACTTGAAAATTAACGAAACTTGCGTCATTGTTCATGAAATAATTTTTCCAATAAAAACGATTATAAATATGCAATATTTTCAAAAATCAATATTTTTGACAATTACGATACGTTTTTTACTTTTTAGGTTGTGCCGGTTCACTAATAGGAAAATATGCAAAAACCTAAAAAAACTTATGAAAATATAAGAAAACGGGCGAAAACGTATGAAAACATAAGAAAACGAACAAAAACATATAAAGACAAAGACCGAGTACCCGACCCGATTGGTTTAGCGCTACACGAAAAACCTTCTTATTGTTCGATGCCCCCCGTGGTTGCATTTCCTGGCTCCGCCACTGGGTGTTACCGGCGGTGGAGGGGCTGGTCGGCGGTGAACAAGAGAGAGAGATGAGAGAAAAGTGTGTTTGAGTCTTTGATCTATCATTTTACATGATTTAGGAAAAGATTTGAGTGTTGAAAGAGTTTTGGTGAAGAAGACATACGTTCGGTTAAGAAAAAAAAGAAAGTAAGATAGATGAACATTTGGTATTGGTGAAGAAGATAGATGTACGGGTAAAACAAGACAAGTGAGTTTGTCAGATTGCTTTGAAAAAGGAGAAAGTAGAAACACATTTGATAGTTTTAAACTACTTTTAATTGTTTCTTTTTTTATTAGTTAGTTTGGATTGTTTCTTTTTTAATTGTTTCTTTTTTATTACTTTAACCCATTTAACATATCAAACGGACTTGAAAATTAACGAAACTTGCGTCATTGTTCATGAAATAATTTTTCCAATAAAAACGATTATAAATATGCAATATTTTCAAAATCAATATTTTTGACAATTACGATACGTTTTTTTACTTTTTAGGTTGTGCCGGTTCACTAATAGGAAAATATGCAAAAACCTAAAAAAACTTATGAAAATATAAGAAAACGGGCGAAAACGTATGAAAACATAAGAAAACGAACAAAAACATATAAAGACAAAGACCGAGTACCCGACCCGATTGGTTTAGCGCTACACGAAAAACCTTCTTATTGTTCGATGCCCCCCGTGGTTGCATTTCCTGGCTCCGCCACTGGGTGTTACCGGCGGTGGAGGGGCTGGTCGGCGGTGAACAAGAGAGAGAGATGAGAGAAAAGTGTGTTTGAGTCTTTGATCTATCATTTTACATGATTTAGGAAAAGATTTGAGTGTTGAAAGAGTTTTGGTGAAGAAGACATACGTTCGGTTAAGAAAAAAAGAAAGTAAGATAGATGAACATTTGGTATTGGTGAAGAAGATAGATGTACGGGTAAAACAAGACAAGTGAGTTTGTCAGATTGCTTTGAAAAAGGAGAAAGTAGAAACACATTTGATAGTTTTAAACTACTTTTAATTGTTTCTTTTTTTATTAGTTAGTTTGGATTGTTTCTTTTTTAATTGTTTCTTTTTTATTACTTTAACCCATTTAACATATCAAACGGACTTGAAAATTAACGAAACTTGCGTCATTGTTCATGAAATAATTTTTCCAATAAAAACGATTATAAATATGCAATATTTTCAAAAATCAATATTTTTGACAATTACGATACGTTTTTTACTTTTTAGGTTGTGCCGGTTCACTAATAGGAAAATATGCAAAAACCTAAAAAAACTTATGAAAATATAAGAAAACGGGCGAAAACGTATGAAAACATAAGAAAACGAACAAAAACATATAAAGACAAAGACCAGTACCCGACCCGATTGGTTTAGCGCTACACGAAAAACCTTCTTATTGTTCGATGCCCCCGTGGTTGCATTTCCTGGCTCCGCCACTCATAAAGCTCGTATATCACCACGATCCCTTCCACCCACGAAAAACACCAATACAATCGGAAGATGTTCATTGTCGATCAAGAATCTCGAAGATTATGAAAAGCCTAATGTTATGTTCACAAATCAGGTCTCATATTCGTTTTATTTAACTGTTTATTTAGATTCTTGAATGATTGATTATTAGTTTGGTTTGTAAGAACGTTTTGATCTTGATGTGTTTTGAACCATTAGATTGTGAATTTGGGGCGAAGTAAGCAACAAAGATGGTTATGGCTCTTTCTAGAAATAAATCTCATGTTTTATAAGCAATAAACAAAATTCAGTATAGAGACGATGCTTCATGGTGGTTTGGTGTTTTTTTTTTTTTTGGCTTATGTAGGTATTGTGTGAGTGAGTATCCAAGAAGTAAATTCTTCCCAAAGAATAACAAAGATGTAAAAGACTCTAAAGGTGACATGATATAGATAGTTTTGTGACCTTCATCAACGAGAAGTGTGGTACGAGTGGTGATGTGAAAAGGTAACTCACCTAAATTGTTAGTGCCCTAACTAATAATTAAGTCTTAATCAAAGTATCTATTACCATCCAATATTTCTCTTTATGTTCAATATAATCATGTTTTTTAGTTATGCTGATAGCCTGATGTAGTACAGGTATGAATCATATTAGAAACATGGATGTCTACTTTATTATGAAAATTATTTTATGCCGGTAGGATTTTAATTGGATGTGGATAGATGGTTATTGTTTTTTTATTACGTTTTTTTTTTTTTCCAGCTTTTTCTAGGCTTAAGTGCAAGAAAAGTAATCAGCCAATTATGTTATCAGTGAAGTGCAAACAACAGTTAACTATCATGTTATTTGGTTCACAGTCATGTTAGTTATTGGTCACTTGAATCATACTAAATCCTTTTGAACTTATGTTAATGGGAGTGTTTTTTGTAAAACAACATGACTCTGTCGAGATGACTCTACAACAAAAGATATACGGACCCAGATTTTGAGACCCACCGTAAGTCCTGCAAAACAGAAAAGACATGTAAGGTTATTTTAAAAATTAGTATGTGTATCGGAAGTGTTATAATCTATTATCTATGTGTTCATTACCCAGAAGAAGGATAACAGACTCTCTTCTTTAGCTAGCTTGAAACAGAAGTCAACGTCGTCACTAATATCTTTTAGCAATGAAACATTCAGTTTCACCTGCATAAATCAACACAGATTACATAAGATAAAAACAAACTTTACGAATATAGGAAACTTTCAATTATTTACAATGAATTTGAATCGGAGCACCTAAATACTTACCATTGCAGACATTGCTCATTGAGGCTTTTGTGGGCATGTTAGACAAGGTATATCTTTCATTTTATCAAAACAAAGATCTGAGGCCTCCTTCAGTACGCTGAGAGTTATCGTGAAGAACACATCTTTTGCCACTTTAAGAATACGAGGAACTGCTGACTGCAATAACACCCATAATGTTTTATATATAATTTGAAAATGGAAGTTAGGTGGCTTTATTAGGTTACAAATAGCATTTAGCAAATTCATCTAGCCAATGAGTATAGAGACAACTATAGAAGTTTGACCTGCATAAACGTCGTCGCCGTACCATCACAAATGTTATTATAATTAAAAGTACGTTTAATTTCCCACTTCAAGAATTCCAATTCTGAGATAGACTGTTGTAATATCATGATCCATGAAATGTTGTTTAAGTGATAAACTAATTAACATTATAGTTTATAGTAAATTGGTTATGATGGGTGGCACCTTGACTTTGTTAGGTGAAGTTCATTATATCTTGATAGTAGATATTTCTTTTACTTGCTCCATCTTATATTTCTCCCTATGGTCTCTCCAGGGGTACAAGGAAGAATAAATTGAAGCTTTAAATCTCGCAGTTCCCACTAGAGAATATATGGGATAGCCTGGCTTATGAAGGTGCCAATTTGTGCTACAAGTCTACAACTAAGGTAATTCCGTAATTGATAAAGAGTTTAAGACTATGCTTTACCATACAATAAGTTTCAGATCTTTATTTGGTTTGTTTCTTATTAATATTAATTTGGGTAAGCAGGGAAGTTAAAGAGTATGAGTATCCATAGTACATTTTTGACATGCGAACATGTTACTCGCTATTCCCAGCTAGAGGGGCAATATGGGATATCCGAGAGGGGTTGGGTAACAGGTCAAAAAGGATAAATATTTAGCTCAGGTCGAAAAGGGTCAAGAAGTTGAATCGACTCACTACCACTTTTTTTAGCCCATTTAGACTATTTTATAAAATCTTATTATGTCTCAAAAATATTACTGTAGTTATATAACTTTTTTATCAAGACATTAATTCAGAAGTTTGCATACAGCCATATAGGAGATTGTAAGCAGTGAAAATATACTTTACGTGACTTTAAATCGAGTTATCGGTTGACACAGACGGCCCATTCCCCATTTTGTTATTCTGAAAGATATACCCGCTTGATCTGAACACGAATTGTAATTGCCACATTTACAGTCTTTGTATAGTGTTCACTTTTATCACAACAAATCAGTGAGACCCACAGTCTTTGTTTTCATGATATTCTCAAACTACACAGTATAAATGAGACACATGAAAGGCCAATAGTAAATTGTGATAACGCCTTAATTCCTTATGCCATTGTTGTTAAAAATGAAAGTTGCTTATGCAGCCATACAGAACAACTTGACTCACTTAAAGACTCCTTTGATGAAAAGAGCAAAGCAACGCTTTCATCGTTCTTAGAGTGCAAGAAGGTAACCTTTCAATTGTGTATTGTAAAGAAACTGAACTCATGAATTGTGACAATGGTTTGGCCTTTGGATAATTTTCTAAGCATGTTAAATTGCTAATGGTTGTTATTATTTGATTTGTTAGCTTTGGATAATTTCCAAGGTACACCTGACGTAAGAGGCAATGGGATAGAAATATTGATCACTACCATACAATCATTAAATGATCTTTGAGAGATGGTTACAAAAGGTCGTGAAAGTGGTATCCGCAACAATGCTCCTGATTCTGCTATAGCAATGCGCCAAAAGGTCACGTGCTCCTAAATTTATTTTAGATATATGGTTAGAGTTAAATTAGTTTCGAACTCCGTTATAAATCTTAGGGAAATATGAATAGGCTTTTATGAATTTTTCTGCTTCTGTTCATTATCACACCCCTTTTAATTCAATGGGCAATCCATAAAAAACAATTTACAACGTTTTATGCATCAAAAAGACACTTTTTACAATTTTCAACCCATTCGTCATTTCCTTTCTAGGTACGTTCTTTTATTTATTTATTTTTTTAATCTTAGCTGTTACACAAGATCTCACTCTTTGCAAAACTGTCTTCATATTTACAGTGGCGTGTTGCTGAGATTGAGATTGTACTTGAGGACTATGCATTTGTTCTCATGAGCAGGTGTGTTGTAGTGTGTGTTTCTTTGTTTGTATTTCCCTATTAAAAGGTAAAAGATTCTTATGTAATTTCATGATATATATATATCTAATATAAATTTTTACATATGCATGTAAAGTTAATATCTTTATCCATTTTCTGCTCCTGTGTATAATAGTGCCGAGGTTGCCAACCATTTCATCTATGAGCTTAGTGGAAAGATAACCATTCAGTCTCGACCACTTCAAAGGATCTGTACTAAAGTAATATTCCCTCGATGTTATATTGTGTCGAGATTGACGTATATATGATTGTGGCCTAGAATACGACTTGATGCTGTAAGAATATACAATGGGTATATACACTGAGAATGATTTCGTTCATTATTACCCACTCAATGAGAGCATATAAATAGGTACAATACATAAGTTAATACATGGTAAACCCACTAATTTACACTCTGTTCTCAAATATGATTTTAGAGGGAAATGGAAGTAAATGAAATGGAAGTAAAGAAAATGATGTGAAATGGAAGTAAATGAAATGAAAGTAAAGAAAATAATGGGACCCACTCACTTTCATCCCATATATGGGATGAAAGTTGTGACACAAAAAAACAAAGGGTGGCCCTCCCTTTTACTTCCATTTACTTTCATTTACTTCCGACCAAAAACTAGAGAACATGATTTTTTTTTTTTACTTCCATTTACTTCCATTGAAAAACTGGAGAACATAGTGTTAGCTAATCACTATAAATATACCACTAATCCCACTAATTTAGCTAATCACCATCAATATACAACTAATGACTATGTGATTATCCTCTAATGTCCAACTCACACAAATCACTTGATGCATATCCATAATATACGGTTAACACTCCCACACAGTATGAGCGGTGAAATCGCGAAAGCTCGGACTGAAGATTAAAAGCTAATAAACAATAAAGTAAAACTGATAAATAAGTGTTGAAAAAGACATTCGACAGCAAGCGGAAGCAAATCTTCAAGCAGCAGCAGGCATAAACACGCAACAAACCGGATAAACCAAAGTATCAATACCAAACAGGATAAACCAAAGTATCCTGACCAAATGGGATAAACCAAAGTATCCCTTACCAAACAGCAAACAGGATAACCCAAAGTATCCCCTACAACTAAAACAAAGGAAATTACAACTTAGACTCATGCACTAACATCAAAAGAAAAGATGAGAAAACGAAAGTTTGTTCTAAAACTTCAACCCCAAAGAACTTTCTGAACAAACTGGGCGTGTTTTTCCCTAGAAAAACATAAAATCCACCATTTTTTTTTTCTTTTTAAAAAAAAAATAATAATAATTTTTATTTATTTATTTATTTTTTAGATCTGAACATAACACTTGAATCCCATATCATCATCAGACTCTTCCTTCTCAGACAAAATATTGACGATGTGCATGATGTAAATATTCAGTTGAATAAATATTTTATTGACTAATGGATTGATGTGGGGACGGGTAACAATTCAGTTGTTGGGGAACAACAAAGAGGTTAAGGTTTAAAGGGAGCCCTCCGAACCTCCGGCGTGTAGCCGGCGGCCGGAGGTGGCGGCGGAAGAGTTTACGTTTGTTATGATCGGTTAACAAAGGCTGCTGATACCATGTAAGAATATACAATGGGTATATACACTGAGAATGATTTTGTTCATTATTACCCACTCAATGAGAGCATATAAATAGATACAATACATAAGTTATACATGGTAAACCCACTAATTTAGCTAATCACTATCAATATACAACTAATCCCACTAATTTAGCTAATCACCATCAATATACAACTAATGACTATGTGATTATCCTCTAATGTCCAACGCACACAAATCACTTGATGCATATTCATAATATACGGTTAACAGATGCCACTTTGAATTGATAATCTCAGGAAATTTCCTTTGTATATGTTATTGGTCATGATATTGGAAGCGGAAACCTTTGAGCGTATGCTTGAAATGAGGGATATATTCTTGTGACTAAATTGTTTTTAAGGATGCCGAATGTCCAAAGTGTGATGTATCTTTACAAATGTTAGTTTTCACCATTTCACCCCATTATTTTGACTTTCAGTGGGTTAAAGTCTTATAACTGATCTTAATTGACTTTTTAGTAAGTTATCTAAAGTTCAAATTTTAGCACATTTGCATTAAACAATTACACACAAAATAAAACATAATCAAATTCTTTTGTTAAAACCCCATGCGTGCACGGGTATTATAACTAGTTAGACTATTATGAAATAAAATTGGTTTTAATGGTGTTCTTGAAAAACATTACTGTTGGTGCATAATGTGTTTAGCTTAGTTGGGACACTTTTGAGACTAACGGGTAAATTTTCTTTGATAATGGCAATCACAAAGAGATTTATGTGAAATATCAAACTTCTGGCACACTACAACATTCACCACTTTGGGCGGTGACATTTTTCCCCTTTCGGCGGGGACATGTCACCGCCAATACCCTTTCCGCGGGGACATGTCACCGCCGAAACGTCACCGCCCAAAGCTCGTCGCTGATACTTTCGGCGGGGACTATTACCAACTTTGGGTGGCGACCTGTGGGTCCCACAGCTTTCTAGCCGGTCAAAGATTGTCCAGTGTGGCAAGGGTTTTCCACGGGGACATGTCCCCGCCAAAAACTAAGAAAATTAATTAAAAAATTAATTAATCTAGTGTTTTCGGCGGGGACGTGTCCCCGCAGAAAATGTATTTTACTAATTTAAAAATTAATTAATAAATTGTTTTCTGCGGTGACTCGTCCCCGCCAATAAGGTTGTAAAAAAAATCTGTTTCTTTCTTTTGGCGGGGACCATCTGACCCATTTTGCAGCATATTGCTGCAAAATGGGTAATCCCAGGTTTTTTCCGCAATTAGTGCAGAAAAAACCTACCAAATGCAGCAAATAAACCTGCGGTTTTCCCCATTGCCGCAACAACTTCGCCAAAACAACAAATTCGCCAACAAAGATTCGCTAAACATATACAACAACACCAAATTAAACCCAAATTCGCTAAAAATAATATTAATCCAAATTCGCCAACCTCGCTAAACATAGAACCTGTTTTTACAATAACTATCCAAATTCGCTAAACATAATCATATGAATCCAAATTCGCCAAAAACGGTTCAAAAACCGTGATCCACATGATATTCTACAAAACTATACATAAGCTAGCAAGGAACAATTTAGTGAGAATCCTAACACATAATAATCCATCTAAATCTACACAACTATGTCCAATAACCCAAAACAAATATAAAGTGACCCATCCGACCCATACACTAATCCCCATTCTCCCCACCATCCCCATTACCCCCAGCTCCCCGACTACCCTCCCCTGTAGGTCTAGACTCACCCGCCGACGCATTCTGGGATCCGGATGTCCCCGGCAATCCCGCTGCTAGCTCCCCAGGAAAGCCCGGCTGTCTCCTCGCCCAATCCAGAATCATCTGCAGCGTGTTCCCTTGCTGCGTCACGGTCTCGCGCAGTGAGGACGAGGAGGCTTCCTCACGAGCTCGTAAGGAGCTGAGAGTCGGCCTGTGACCACCCCCGGGTAAAACTGGACCTATGCCAGGAATATGTCCCCTCTGCTTGCCGCCGATCACCTGGCGCAAGATATCCGTATCTGACATACGCGTCCCAGAGGAGGTGCTCTCTGACCGCAGCCGGATCATCTCATTCTGTTTAGTTACAAAAAAACAAGAAAAGAAATATATAAGTCGTGATTTATTATATTGCATTAATGTTGGTGAGTTTTTGGAAATAAATTATACTTACGTATCTGGATTCGGCCTCCTCAAACTCCCAGACGCCGTCTCTGGTGGTGTGGGTGTGTCTGTACATGTCGATATGGTATCTAGTATCCTCGGAGTCGGCGGAGCTCAACTGTTTATAAATAAAATCAATCAATACTCACCCAACACTATATATATAAATAAAATGATTAAAAAGTGTCTTACGAAGTTATCAGCTATGACAGCTAAGGAATGTGATCCATGAAGGGTGGCAGTCTTCATTTTGCTCCTATTTTGACTGTTGATCTCCCCGATCTTCAACTTCTTCGGGTCGCTCCAGTGCTCAATCCGCTTATTATTATTATTATTATTATTATTATTATTATTATTATTATTATTATTATTATTATTATTATTATTATTATTATTATTATTATTATTATTATTATTATTATTATTATTATTAATAATAATAATAATAATAATAATAATAATAATAATAATAATAATAATAATAATAATAATAATAATAATAATAATAATAATAATAACAAAGTACGTGTCGATCCAGAAATTTACCTGCCTCTCCCATTCATCATCATCCATGTTCTCGGGACACTTTGACTTGATCTCATCCACTTTCTCGACCCCACCTTCCTGTGTAAAATGTTTCTTCTTGTGCTTGTACTTTTGGTCATTGTATATCTTCTTCAGGTAAGCTTCGATACTAGCGACAATCTCGTCGCCATGTGGACCGGCAAGGTGGGGGGTGAGATCAAAGAAATGCTGCAATAAAATATAATTAAAATAAATATACAAATTTAAATAAAGAGACAAATTTAAATAAATAAACACATTTAAAATAAATAAACACAGTAATTAAAAAAATAAAAGATAAAAAAAAACTTACGTGGAGCCGGTTATCCACGTGTGCCTTCGAGGTCTCGGGAACCTGATCCCACGAATCATAATACAATGGAATCGTGTCCCGTATCAATTTCCCGACATAATTCGAGAACCAGGAAGCGTGAGGGCCAACATGCTGCCACATGCCTTTGGCATTCCTAGTGAATATGATCGAGACCGGGCGCCCTGTGTCATTCCTCATGGCGTGTAAGGCTTCGTTCTTGGTGGTACCGCGAACCACCTTCCCGCCTTTCCCTATTCTGGACCCAGGCTTCGTAGGCCTGGGAGCTCTCGAATTAGAGCCTGCAAGTAATCAAATAAAAGTGATGGTGACATAAAATAACAAGTTATCAATTTCAAATAAAGATCAAGTTTAATTAAAATAATCGAGAAATTCTTACGCTCACAGTTGGTGCCTATCCTCCTCCCGGGACGGCGGGGTGGCTCGTTACCTCCATTACCACCATGGCTCCTAGCTACGACATCCGCCATCTGTACTAGAACATAGAAATTAGTGAAGAAACACATATACGCATATATATACACACATTCAAATAAATAACAATATATACCAAAAAAGATAATAATAAATAATTAATAAATAAATAAATAAATAAACACATTTAACAACTCGATAACAATTTCATTCAAATAAGTGTCGTTTAACAAATTACAATTTGAGATCAATCTCCTACATCACTAAGATAAAAATCATCATTATTAGTGCCAGCTTCATCTTCACCATCGACGTGGTCTTCAGCTTCATCTTCACCATCGACGTGGTCTTCATGATCAGATGCTAAATCATGAGGAATGTGGTCATCATAATCAATATCATCGTTGTCGTCGACATTAGTGATAATTGGTGCTGGTGGTGCCTCAACTTCCGCTGGCAGACATCTATATCTATGGTGCTATAATTCAACTTATCCAACTCAGCAGAGAGTGTGACATGTGATGAGTTGTTGTCATGTACAACATCTTGATTGTCTTCTACCACGATGATATCCGGGTTCCAAATCTTTCGATGATAAGAATCTTGGATGGCCTTCCAACTACCACGTTTACCCGGGAAATCAAGGTAAAAGACTTGTGTTGCTTGTGTTGCAAGAATGTATGGTTCATTTTGAAACGATACACGGTCTGTCATAATTTGTGTAATGTTATTTCTATACGTACAACGTTTTATGCGACCCTCGTTATTAGTTTCAAACCATTTGACTTTGAACAGCACAACCTTGAACGGAACATACAAAAACTCGAGAATTTCTTCAAGCTGGCCATAATACATTCCTCCGCTAGGATTAGGAGTTGAAATTCCGCTGTTCTGAGTTGAACGACATAAATCACGGTCGTGTACGATAAACTTCACACCGTTGACTACGCAAGAGTCGACTGAGACTGCAGTTTATGCTGGTCCACAAGCCAAAGCGAATAACTCGGAAGTACAACTTGGGTCATCCTTTACTTTTAATTCACAAATCTATGAAAAAGTTAAGAATAGATATAGATGAGTAATAGTCGTTATTTTTACAGGGTAATACATACAATAAGTCTACCTTGCTCCCAAACCAGCGAGGAAATCCTTTTTGTATATCATTGCCAGGAAATGCCCTGTAGATGTTCATGATATTAGAATAAGTCGTCGAATAATAACTTACGTAAAACACATTTTGAAATAAAATGCGTACCTCTCGTACTCGTTCACGTACGGGTCGATTTCATGACTGTTGTGTAGTACATACCATACTACTTTCTGCATTGTGTCTGGTTGAACCCGGATCAATGATTGCTTGCCATTCAGTTTACAGATTGATCGAAACACCTAAAATTGACTTGTTGGGCTTGGACCGTCCTCATTCCGGTCAGGACGATTAAATCTCGTCTCAACACCCCGAAAATAATGCGAACAGAAAGTTAATGCTTCATCAGCAACATAACCCTCCGCTATTGAACCTTCGGGCTTAGCTTTATTTCTGACATAATTCTTGAGCTTTTTCATGTATCTTTCAAATGGATACATCCACCTCATGTAAACAGGCCCGCCTTCAATAGCCTCTTCGGGTAGATGAATAACCAAGTGAATCATTATGTCAAAAAAAGCAGGAGGATAAATTTGCTCGAAACTGCACAAAATATTGATGAGTTGTTCTTTAGCTTTCAACATGTCATCCACCATCAAAGTTCGAGCGCATATTTGTTTGAAGAATGAACAAAGCTTGATTATTGGTGTTGCGGTGGTTTGGTCCTTCAAGTAATTTTGAAGTCCAGCAGGAAGCAACCGCTGCATCATTATGTGACAGTCATGAGCCTTCAAGCCTGTTATGTTGCTATCATTGTCGGCCACTTTATGCTTGAAGTTAGATCCGAACCCATCAGGTAGTTTCACACCTTTGATGAATTGACAAAAAAATCATGATATTAGAGTAAGTCGTCGAAATGGATACGCGAATAGAATTGGAACAAATAAATTTTGAAATAAAACGCGTACCTTTGATGAATTGACAAAATTGTTTTCTTTCTTCAAAACCTTTGGCGGGATAAAGTAAATGCTACGAGGGAAACTTAATTTTTTTGGTGAAACTTTTCTGGGGGGACATGTCCCTGCTGAAGGTATTTCGTAAATTATCTTTAATTAATTTAAAACTTTTAAAATGAATATTAATTCTTTTAAATTTAACTAAAAATTTTCTAAATCATATTTTATTAAATTAAAACTTTTTAAAATTATTTACGTCACATTTTAAAATTGTTTAACGAACGAGCCGAGATGTTATGGTTATACACGAGATGCTTAACGAACGAGCCGAGATGTTATGGTTATACACGAGATGTTTAACGAACGAGCCGAGATGTTATGGTTATACACGAGATGTTTAACGAACGAGCCGAGATGTTATGGTTATACACGAGATGTTTAACGAACGAGCCGAGATGTTATGGTTATACACTAGATGTTTAACGAACGAGCCGAGATGTTATGGTTATACACGAGATGTTTAACGAACGAGCCGAGATGTTATGGTTATACACGAGATGTTTAACGAACGAGCCGAGATGTTATGGTTATACACGAGATGTTTAACGAACGACCCGAGATGTTTTGGTTATACAAGAAACCCTAGATAATATCACACCATCTGTCAACAAAACACTTCCCACCAAAACTTTCCCACCAAAATACTGGCGCCAAAAATTTCTCACCAAGACCTGCTCTTATATACTAACATCTTATCCACACAACTTCACAACCTCTTATACTCAAAACCACTTAACCTCACAACCACAAACACACGCTGTTATCATGGTGAAGATGGCGGAATTTGAAGCTTTTGCTTGTCCTTGTAAACGAGGAGACGTAATTCTGCGAGAATCGCATAAACCTTACTCCCTTTGTAAACAATACTATGCGTGTCCTTTATCAAAGGTGAACAATTACATACTTTTTTGTGTGTTATATAAATAATTTGGTTAGTTGTTAAAAATAATAGTTTTTACTCTTTAACAGGGTGGGACAAAGGAGTATGGATGTGATTTTTTTTTATGGAAGGAGGAACGACTAGCCAAAATGACCGGTTCTCTTGGAGCTTCAACGCCTCCAACTCATTCCGCAAGACCATCCATAACTCCAACTCGTTACACTGCAGGACCTTCAACATCGAGTCCTGGAAATACAGAGTGCTCAAACTGCGTCAAACTGAATCACCAGATAATGGTACTCAATAAAATGCTAGAAGTGTATATGCATCCAAACAAACACAAAATTGATTCAGCTGCCTTATTTCACGACCTTTATTATGACATGCTAGGTGATATGGGAAATCTTCGTATGTAGGTTGTTGTTGTTGTTGCTGTTATTGTTGTTGCTGTTGCTGTTATTGTCGTTGTTGTTGTTTGTTGTGTTATTGTTGTTGTTTAATAAAATGTTGTTGTTGTGAAAACTGAAGGAACAATATCACAACTAACAATATCACAAAGAATGGAACTGAGGAGATGTTTAACGAAGGGCCGTTTGGTTTATGCTGTTTGGTTTATGTTGTTTGGTAAATTACTTCCAATGATGTTTGGTTTATGATGTCCAAACAGGGCCGTTTGGTTTATGTTGTTTTGTTAACAACAGCCCACAAGGGCCGTTTGGTTTATGCAGTCCAAACAGGGGTGTTTGGGATTGCTTATTTCCTGCACCAAAAGGGTGTTTGGGTTTATGACCTTATTTGAAGAAACAATATCACAATTAACAAACACGAAGGCAAACATTTTATATAAAACACGCAAGAGTTCTCAAACGAAAAACTCGACAACCAAACAAAACAACTCAAACTAAACAACTCGACAACCAAACGAAACAACTCAAACTAAATAACTCGAAAACCAAATGAAACAGATCAAACAAAACAACCCGTTTATTTTTTTTTTTGCGGCTACTTCCCGCTTTGCTGAAACTCGAACCATCTTTTCCCTTCCTTGCTCTCATTTCCTTGATACATGCAAATGTAGCTTTGAGATTTGTTACTCTATTTTTCAGATTACCAAATTCGGTGTCGAGGTCCAACGTGCTTTTAGCTTCATCGTCACCTCCAACAGCAGCAGCTTGAGCTTCAGCAGCACGTTGAGCTTCAGCAGCATCTAGCTCTTCCAAATACTCTCTATAGTATGGCTTTCTCCTGAACCATTCTAGAATCTTGTCTCTCTGCCACGGTGCACAATTCGCATAAGAACCATATTCATCAAAAAATTTCCAGCCCCAATGAAGTATAATTTCATTATACAGGAGCTCGTGTGATAAAGCCTTTGACCATTCCTGTTCCGGCATTAAACCATCCATTGTTATGTGTGTTTTTTTGTGAGAATTTACGTGTTTTGTAATAAATTCATTATACGATATATATAAGTAAAAAATTGGCGGGGTAAAACGAAAATTTGGAGGGAAATACTTTCGGCGGGGACATGTCCCCGCCAAAAAGCCGCTAAATTTTGGCGCGATAAACTTACCTTTTTGGAGCCAAAATGTTTAACGTTTTCAGCGGGGACATGTCCCCGCCAAAACCTAAAAATATGCATCTTTTCTTTCGGCGGGGACATGTCCCCGCCGAAAGGTAGAGCGGAAAAAAAAGGCGCGAACGATTAAGCGCTCCAAAGTTTGGTAAATATGCGAAACAGCCAAAAGCCTGCGTTGAAAATTTTGTAAATGGTCAGCGAAACTTTGTGCCAGCTCAGCACATATTTTGTCGTTTAGTGACTTTCGGCGGGGACAGAAGCGTCCCCGCCAAAACGTTGGTCGCCCGTCCTCTCTTTTGTTGTAGTGGCAATAGAGTTTTTCATAGTTTTGACTTGCAACAGAAATATAGACGTAATAATGATATCAAAAGATCAGCTTGGAGCACCAACGATCTAAAACATTACATCATAATTTGCAGATTAGCTACATTATCAGTTGGCTCACCATCTCCATATCTATATAATCAAATATCAATCATATTCAATTATAAAGTACTTATGAACAACCTTATATATCTTTATACTGATATTCATCTAATCTTAAATACTATATGAATACATAAAAAGTGGCAGTAATCAAATATAATAACTTGCATAGCTAAAAAGAATAATACTAAAAATTCGGCATATACCAATCCGATAATTTTGGAATCACCACCATTTTCTTTGTGGTCCAAAATATTCTCTTTTCAGTTTTCACGAGTCCAGGTTTATTTTTAAACTTGGGAGCCAGTATGCATTCTTACCATCTATTTTTTTTTTTAATATTCCACAAGAGAGTGCCAATGTTGCTAATGGTTCCGAACATTACAATCTGAATACACTTCTTGCAATTATCTTTGTCATCAACCTCAATACCGACTGAAGCTACCGGCAGAACACCTCGTAGAGACACTCAATCTTGGGTGAATCATACACCGCGACTTTTATCCCTTTCAATAAAATCATCACGTAGTAAATCACCCTTCTTGAACGTTTATATAATCTAGAGAAATACTATAAAGTTTTAATACTTTGAGGCTAAGATTTGGACCTCCAAAGGGAACTGTACTTGCATAATTTGAATTATAAGGGAGACTCAATATAATACGAAAAGTTTGATGCTGATAGCGATTAATTACTTAAATGGTCCCAGTGGTTTAACAATTTTTCTTTTAATATGATATATTAATGCTTTAACAATTTTCCCAGATTGAACATTACCATGAACATCATCTCTAACACCTTACTCTTCCACACCTATAACTCATGTAATTAACAAAAAAAACGTTCAGAAGGTCGGGGAAGCTCAAAGTAAAGAGTAAACATGGTATATTAGATTAAAGAATGGGGAAGGTGTGTGTGCTTTCTAGAGAGAGAAAGGGAAAGACACACACACCTTGATGATACAAAAATGAGACATCCACCCTCCTAGTTGAGACTTGGAGGGGTATTTATACTAAGAACTAGCCTAACTTACCATTATTGACTAAACTAGTCCTTGTACATAGAAACTATTGCAATTCCCAACTATGACATAACTTTAAAGGCTAACATGTGTTCTTACCTAGAGTGATTTACGTAGTTACGGGACATTTCGACTAAAAACTTGTTTACGTTAATTTTGACGTAAAGTGTTTTCACATTTTGTTATCATCAAAACGTGAAGTTATTGAAAGATATAAGTAACGTTTTTAGGACATTATTTGCAGCAACACCTTAGCCAACTCGCGTAACAGTTTCGTAACCACAAACACAATTTCATATCAAATCAATAAACAGGTTTCGCATATATCTTACCCCAAAACATATCAGGTCCATGAGGAAATAATCACATAAGCAACAGAAAATCACTTAACGCATTCACATAACCAAATCCAATATTTCAACCAACCAATCAAGTCATGAGTAAACAACTCACGTGTCCAAATAAACAACCATTGAGTTTAGTTAAAAAAAACGAGCATGTATTCTCCCCCAAAACAGTTATAAAACCAGTAAAAGTAGGGGCCATGAACTCACCTTAGCCACAGAAATGTAATATCACAACTGACACAACTGGCATTTAGAGCTAATCACAACGGTATCCAGGAGACAGGCACAACGGTACACGAAAGTACAAGCACAACGGTACGAGATCGGCACAACCAAATACGTATACGGTTATCTCAAATTACGTCTCGCAAAATAATTAAGTCTACAAGAGACAACGTGTCGTAGTTTTCGTGGATTATTCATATCATTACTTGCAAAAGTTTAGTATCAACCTTTTGTATGGTGGTAAGAAAACATAGACTCAACATACAACTCACGCCAAAGAGAAATAGACATCGACATAGTCGAGAACAATACTGACTAGAACTCAAGATAACAAGGAAAATCCAGAAAATAACGACAAATAAATATGTCAATACAAGTAGGCCAATTGGTAGTTTAGGTATTTTCCCCATAATCCCAAATAGCTTAGAAATAATCAATGAAGTGTTAGAAAGTTAATTTAAGTTTTGTAAGAAAACTCAAATTAGTATTTCTATTAGCAAAAGTTTACAAGTCAATAAAACCATGAGTTTTCGATTAAAAATCTTCTCAAAACGATTTAATAAAAGTATCCATTGATTATTGGTCATTATTTACTTATTGTATATTCGTTGCGAATCAAATATATTAAATTCGTTATGAGTCTAATATATTGTATTCGTTTCAAGTCCAATAACTCCAAATTGTCAAATGTCCAATGTCTGATATGCATCATCCGAGTTCAAACTAAGTATCAAATCCCCAAGAGCTATCCAAAACATACCATTGTTCACAAATAAACAATTAAATTACGTTAGTCAAACTTTCAATACCAAACACCAGTTATAAATAATACACACTCTTGTTATTGTGTATTGGGCCTCGGCCCAACTTTAACCAAGCACACCTAATCTTTAAATGTTTTGGGCTTGTGAGCCCATGACCAATTTCAAACCCAAATTACCCCAGTGAAACTATTGGACTTGACCCGTTTAGTAACCAAATGCACCCAGGTTGACTGACAAACAAACACACGCAGTCTATGTCCTGTTAACACAAACGCACCCAATATTTGGCTCACAGCCCGTAACTCAAACACAAGCGCACCCTTTTTAGCTGAAATAAACGCTACTCACAAACATAGATTTTGTAAAATTTATATGAGTGCAACATAGAATGTAAAACATAATAACACAATCACAATGCTACTTGCAACCAGATACTCGACCACAACACCCCTCGGTGCTTCATGGCCAAACCGACACCAAACAAACTCTCGACACCCTATGTGGGATTTGAGCCGAGACAGCAAAACAAACACCCCTTTTGTACCTTACGTTAAGTCGAACAAAACACACAATCTCACCTTATGTGGGTTTCTTTAAACCCAGTAATCGACACAACGTGAACCAAACGCTAGAATATTTCAACCACGCAAAACCAGGACCAAATCCGAGAACAAAACTAGTAATCTATTATAATAGGAAATTCCAAATCTCAAACTGAGGCACAAACCGAGAATAAGCACTGGTACAAAAACTGGTATTGGTCACACCAAAAATGTGTGACGATATGCATACAGTCACACACGTTTTTTTTTGTGTGTTTGTGATGAAAATTCGCGCCACCATAGGTGCCATATGGTCACATTGTTTAGTTTGTGACCGTTTTCATTGAAAAAGAGTGACCAAAACCCGAATATGTGTGACAAATTAGGCACAAGTTTTGTTGGATTAATCATTTTTGTGTGACCGTAAACACTTTATAGTCACATGAATATATAATAAATGTGATGTTTGTGATGATTTAGTCACACAACGTGTGTTGTTTTTTTGGAGTTAGTCACATACAATTTAAAAAACAGTGGCCAAAAGTGTGAATAAGTGTGACCATATGCTGTTTAAAATGAAGAAATGCGTATTTTGTGTGACTATTGTTCATCCAATGGTCACTTGAATTTTATGTTTGTGTGGCATTTTGTAATATTTAGTCACACAAAACATGTTTGTTTTGGGTATTTAGTCACATACAATTAAGCAAAAAGTGGCCAAAAGTGTTAATAAGTGTTACCATATGCTGTTTAAAGTGAAGAAATGTGTATTTTGTATGACTATTGATCATCCAATGACCACATGATTTTTTTTTTTTTTTTTTTTTTTTTTTTTTTTTTTTTTTTTGCCCTTTTGTAATATTTGGTCACACAAAGCATGTTTGTTTTGAGTATTTAGTCACATACAATTAAGCATAAAGTGACCAAAAGTGTTAATAAGTGTGACCATATATTGTTTAAAGTGATGAAATTTGTATTTTGCTGACTATTGATCATCCAATTGCCACATGATTTTTTTGTGTGTGGCCTTTTGTAATATTTAGTCACACAACGAATTAAGCAAACAATGACCAAAAGTGTTAATAAGTGTGACTATATACATCTTTTAGTCACATTTAAAAAATCAATATATATCAAAACAAATTCAAATATATATCAAAACAAATTCAAATACAATAAAATTGGAATGTATATAACTGATACATATCATATAAGCAGTACTAACTATATGAACCAATAGTACTAACTTATAACTAACAGTTGTAACTAATACACTAGCAGTATTAACTTCAAGCAGTCTTAATCTCTGAGCAGTCTTAACTTTGTACTAGAAGTACTAACTTTCACTAGCAGTAGTAGAACAAAATGAGCAGACAGTTGATCGTTCACACCAGGCAGTTCATATATCCGGTACCATTCAGCAAATAGCTGAGTAACCTGTTAACAACGGAAGTGTTACTTGGTTGGCGGCTTCTGGTATCCCCACGGTTTCTGTTCAAACAATTGAAAAACTTATTCAAAACAAAATGCAGTTTTTTACTACTGAACCAAAGGTAGATACTAGATGTGACGACTTCCAACAACTAACCCACGAATGGGTCAATTTGGGTTATGTATTATCTTAAGCAGGTCGGATAAAAAGATATAGCTAAGAAAACAGGTCAAATGGAACGAAAATCACCCAAGTTACTATTTTACCTGTTTTAATCAGTTACACAACCCGCCCATTTTAGTATTTTTACAATACCCGTAGAGATACAACCAAAGACCCTATAAAGTACGTAATCTTCACCTGACCTTTTGTTCTACCGGATCTTTTTGAACGGACTTTGTTTTCACCAGAAACCGTTGAAGGAAAGCTGGTAGACTGAACCAGATCCCCCGCCATGATTACAATCAAACGATCTGCAAATAACAGATTTCCAATGACATCATCAGTTGTAGCTATGTGACGATTTACAACATTATCTGACAGATGCACCATGAGCAAAGTTGCAATATTTTTGTTACCTGTATCATTTGTCTAGTCCATTGCATCTTCCTCCTTTGCTCCATCAACCTCAACAGCGCCAGTCACTATGTCATATCTCTGCAGTTATGATACAAGACGATTTAGCATACAAAGTGACACATTAGTCATTAGTCAATAGACCAACAAACCCATTGTTGAAATCTAGAAATCACGATTGTTTTACAACCACGCGTAGTTGGTGATCCTGGACAGCATACGCAGTAGATGTTTGCAGAACATGCTAACATCAACAAGCTTAATGGTGCATGACTAAACAGACTAAACATTAACTGATTATATTGAGAGGCTATTGCCATTCAAAGGCTCACAATATATTCTAGGGTCAGAACATAGATGTTTGTTATAGCATTGGTTACAAGCATTGCATTATACTTGCTTCGTTAATTTTTTTTTTCTTCTAAATTATGGATTAGAAGCGTGTGTTCATGTAACTGAATAGCAGCTATGTTGTATCATATTTGTAATATTGTAATCCCAATCATATTCAGTTCAAGTGTAATGAGCTGTGAACATCCCCTTCCCTATTAAATTCCTCGATTTTCCTATTCCTCCTATAATGAAGTGGCATCAGCAGGTTGTATTATTAAATCAATTGACGGTACTCCCTCCTCTTACCCACCTGTTAAGACTAAGCACAGTCTACTGATTCCATATACAATCTACTTAATAAAGCAATCAAAAACCAACATATTCAATATAAAATGTTATCTAATAAAGAGATAAAAGAACAATCAGGTAATGACTAATTATGCAAGATGACATAATCATAGAACTTCACCTTTGAATACAATGGTGCAATTAGTTTCTGGTATTTTGTTTTTTCTTCAAAAAACTTTTCCTCTAGCTCATCATGTTCACTCTGCGGAATAAGAAAAATATTATCAGCTCCTTGACATAGTTTGAGCTATAATCTAGATAACATAATCCAGTGCTCTAAAAATCATGTTAAGGTAACACGGTAACAATGTCAGAGCAAGTATTGACACCTAGGGTTGTTTTCAGCATTAACCCGCGTATAGTATATTCATAAGAACTTCTACTGTCCAAAATAACCCGTTCCAATGTTTCTTTTAAACTATTTACAGACTACAGTAATACTGTGTCTCTTCTATTTGTAAACCAAACAAAAGAAAATCATGACAACTGATGTCAGTTAACCTATGGACTACGTCAAGATCCTGCTGAGTTATGTTATTTTTTTTAACCATCTATAAAATCTCATAATACGAAATCGCACAAGTTCCAAAACCAGCAATCATATAATAACTTCATACATCAGATAACAAGCAATGAATAAGATTATAACAAATATAAACAAATCTTATTGACATGGTTATAACATCCTTTACCTGAATGCCTCTCAAGACCTCAACTCGCTTCGTGACAGCAGGCATCAAATTCTCGAGAACATCCGAGTCTGGTCCCCCTATGGCTTTAAGTTGACTCTACGAAACACAGACACACAATCAATTCCAATTACAACCTTTATTACCAAATCCAATTATTCATTTTTCACTCGCAAAGAAGTACATTTCACTTTTATTTAATGTAAATCACCTTTCAAGTGTGTCCTGTAAGAACTTGCCATCCAAACTTACACGATCAACCAAGTCGTTAAAAATAGGTGCCAATTCACAAGCTTGATTAAAATGACTTTCTGGCAACGAATTTGGTAACAACGCAATTGGAGCATGTACCATTCCTACTCCTGGAACCACTCCTGATCTCTGCAAAATTATCCAATCTTTATCAAAATCCATTAACAAAAACACAATCACAATTCAACCTTAATTAAACAAGAATACCCACATCAGCATTTTTTATCTCCTAGAACTTTACCATGAAGTGAAAAAAATCCATATTTTTTCTATAGAAAAGATCCTTTTTGTATATTAAAAAAAAAAAAGATCCAATCTTTATAAAAGAAAATACCCACCAAAAATACTTAATAAATGACATGAATCATGATTAAAGCTCAAATTAACACAAAAGAAGAAGACCCACATGAACACTTTTAACTCCTACAGTGTAAAATAATAATAATAATAATAATAATAATTTTATCAAGATACAATCTTTATAAAAAACCACAAAGAAAAACTCCACAATAATTTACAAGGTTTAATTTGAATGAACACAACCCACCTCAGCATTTTTATCACCTACAAAAAGGCCATGAAGTGAGCTCCAAACAAGAGCATCATGAACCAGTCAATGCTCTTAATCGATGAAACTAATAGCAGTATCATATAAAAGATTTCAAACAATCACTGTTTTAGAAGTTTAAATTAGCAAATTGACTAGGACCATAGATAGGTGCGAGTGTGGTGGTGGTGCGAGCGGTGCAAGTGTGGTGCGAGTGTGGTAGAAGAAGAAGAAAGACCAGATCCATATGAAAAGTTGAGAGCGATATTTGGATGGTTAATGAAATATTTGGGAATTTGGGAAGGAGGGCAATTTGATTTTGGGGAAAAAATTAGGGGGTGTTTGTGAAAAGTTGAGAAGTGGGAAATTTTTTTTTTGGGAAAACTAATTGCCTCTGTATATGATTTAGTCACTTTTAATTTTTAAATAATGTGGGACAAATTTGATTATATGATTTATTCACTTTTAAATAATGTGTGACAAACTTGAGTATATGATTTAGCCACATACACAATTACTTCATGTGACCATATATGGATTTTGGTCACACTGTTCCATTGTGTGACATATATTTGTCACATATGTATATATGTAGTGTGACTAATGTTTCAAATTTATTTGTATCTTTCACACGTCCCAAATTATATGTGACTAAATAATCAAAAAAAAAATACAAGATACCTCTAATCACGAAAATATTCAAATGTGTGGCTGTAGCCTCAGTTGGAAAGACAAAATAGTCACACAAGTCGGATCAAGTGTGGCTGTTTATTTTATTCTGGTACATTTGGTCACACAAATAAGTTACTATGTTGCCGTTCGAAATCCAACATGTGTGACGAAATCCCAGATTTGTACTAGTGAAGACGGGACTCGACCCGTAAAACTTAGTCGGGTTGTAACGCGACCCGTATACCAAACTCACCACAATCACCTTAGATGTTTTGTAACCACACGAAACATACTATTTTCAATTCAGAACATTTTTAAATCAGTTTAACCACAAAATCCTTGTTAAAAACGTTTTTATCCTCATTTTAATCCACGAAAACATAACCATTTTTTAACACACGGTTTTAGTCAAAATAAAAGTAAGAACGGATCTAGGGTTCACGGCTTACTGCAAACGAAAAAGAAGAAAGGGAGAAGATATTGGAGATGATGGTGATGACGGCGGTGCTAACTCGAACCAAAACTAAACCCAAAACAAGAGTAGAGACCCGATATAAACCCATATAGAACCTCACGATCTTCACAGCGACGGGTGGCAGCTGTTGGTGGCAGGAACAGAGGTGGCCAGAATGTGGCCGGAAGACGATGACGGCGCCGGAGGACTCTATGTGAGAGTTGTGAGAGGTGGTAAGTGGGAAATGAAACCCTAATTGGGTTATATACACGCGCAGGGACCATTATTCCCAAAACCGAAAGTATACAGTGGGCGGACAAGGTTAACATAGGGACCACTGTTGTAATTTTTGAAATCTTTTGTCAATTTGCGATTCGGGACACGTTAGGGCTCGATAATGGTCGTTTCAACTCACGAAAATTTTGCCATTGTGTTCCAAATAATTTTTCCAGTCAAAACGACTATTCATACGCCTAGTTTCTCATAATTAATACCAAAATCAAATTAAATCATCGGTTATGCCAGTACAAGTTATGTGCGAATTTCACGTTTCGCGAGATAAGCTTCACGCTTTAGAGTCAAATGAGTTCAGGAAGGTTCGTAAATGAAAAACAGAGATAATCTCGTATAAAAATACGTCTGGGAAATTACGGGGTATTACAACGTCCACGTGCCGACCAGTCACAGCCAATGCGCTTCCACGCGGCGTCGCGTGATATGGAATGCTTACTATCCTTCCAGCTCTAGTCATCGTCATAGGATTTATCTCGGCTCCATGTGTGCAGGTATATGTGTTTTGATATGATATGAGGTAGGTGAAGATTGTTGAAAACTATGGTGTTGAAATTTGTGGTGTTAAAAGAAATAAGGCGATTTTGTTTTGAATGAGTTGTTAGCTTTATTAAAAGTGATGGTCATTACGTTTTTATATTTTTGATGTGTCGTTGTTTATTTAGTAAGAATAGTCAAAGGGCGCACGGATTAAATCTAATTGATTAAAGGTTATGTTTTATTTAGTCTATGTTGAAGCCCAAAGAAAGCCCAAGTCTCATATTTGTATGAAACTATAAATAGCCGCCATCCTCCTCATTTGTGAGGTTGGATGAAAGTGTTTAATGTGTGCTTAGTAATAAAGTTCTCTCTCTAGTTTCTCTCACTAGAATTCATACACCACTTTACACTCTTGTTGCATCTCGTGATTGTTAGTGTGTGTGATAGGATAGATATTAGGGATAACAACAAACAAATTTACAACTTGACAAATGATCAAAGAAGTGAATTTGTGTTTCAAACTTCACATTTTTAATGTGACAAAACATTTTTTCAAAAATATACTTTACAAATTATTTTTGAATTATAAAGAAATGTTTTAATTGGAAAAATAAGTTTAAAATTTGTAACAACTATTTTTCCACCAAAATCAGCTCCAAACTTCCCCAAATAAACTTTCACCACTAAAAACAAAAAGTAGAGCATCTTTTGTCTGGCACGGTACCACTAAATTTAGTGGTACCGTGTGGTATTTACTGCTACCGTCCCACTATAACGGGCAAATTTTTTCTGCTTATAAATACTTGTTCACTTCAAAGTTTTTGGGCATCATTTTTCACACAAAACTTTATGAGTTTAATTCCTCACTCACACTTACATTTCATTGATCATTAGTTAGTTCTCTTTTGTTTAAAGAGTGATCCTTTCATCCAACCAAAGATCACCTTCATTTCTCTATTACTCAAGAGAAGAACACAAAGTATCAAGAAGATACAAGGTGTTATAGTCTTGTTTAGTCATCTTGTGTGGATCATTGTGATCTTGTTGAGATCTTGGAGATCTCTTGAAGTTTGTGTGTTAGTGTGTTGATCAAGAGGATCAAGAGTAGAGTGTGAGGATTGTGTTGATCGTGTGATTAGTAAGGATTGTGTAGATCGTGTGAGAAGTTAGGATCATGTGGATTGTGAGTGAGATTGGTACTAGCTAGATTAGTACTCGACATTTAGCTTAGTGTCGGAAATTGTGATAAGCGACGTTGTTCTTCACTAATTTCTATGTTTTTGTACTAGTACGTTTACAGATGGCAAATGTTGTTGCTAGGAGCCTCGGTGGCGATGGAGGTAATGAGCCACTCCGTGGTCCCTCGAGGAGGCTAGGCACTAATTTTCAGCGTAAGAATTTATCGATTATTTTAATTAAACTTGATTATTTTTTGAAATTAATAAATTTTTATTTTATGTCATCATCACTTGAATTTGGTTACTTGTAGGCTCTAAATTCAAAGCTCCCAAGCCCAATGCCAAAATTGGCAAAGGCGGGAAGGTGGTGCTTGGTACCACAAAGAACACGAAACTCCGTCGTACGGTATCTGATACATGTCGTCCGGTATCGATCAGATTCCGGAAGAACGCCAAAGGGATGTATGAGCATGTGGGCACTCACGCTTCGTGGTTCTCCAACATGGTCGGGGAGTTGTTACGGGAATCAATTCCCATGCATTACGATTCGTGGGATAAGGTTCCCGAGACCACCAAGGCCCACATCGATGACCAGCTACACGTCAGTTTTTTTATCTTTTATTTTTTTAATTATTGTGTTTATTTATTTTAAATGTGTTATTTATTTAAATTTGTCTGTTTATTTAAATTTGTATATTTATTTTAATTATACTTTATTGCAGCATTTCTTTGATCTCAGCGAACACCTTGTCGGTCCGGATGGAGAAGATATTGTCAAAAGTATCGAAGCCTATCTCAAAAAGCGATATGATGACAACAAATACAAATAATTCAAATTGCAAAATTTTACACGGCAAGGTGGGGTTGAGAAACTGAACGAGATCAAGTAAAAGCGTCCGACGAATAAGACGCCTGAGGATTGGGAAGAACAAGTAAATTTCTGGATCGACACTTTATTAATATAATAATAATAATAATAATAATAATAATAATAATAATAATAATAATAATAATAATAATAATAATAATAATAATAATAATAATAATAATAATAATAATAATATTTCATTTATATAATAGTTTTTATTATTTAAAATAAGCAGGTGAAGCACTAGTCAGACCCAAAGAAGTTGAGGATAGGGGCGACCAACAGGCAAAACCGGCTGGCGAATACGAGTTCTAACCTTCATGGATCTCATTCGTTAGCTGTTATACGCGATAACTTCGTAAGACACTTTTTAATCATTTTATTTATATATATAGTGTTGGGTGAGTCGTTATTGATTTTATTTATAAACAGTTGAGCCACCCCACCGACTCCGCGGATGGTAGAGACTTGATCGAGCTTTACAGACACAACCATACGGGAGTCGACGTCTTTGAGTCCCGAGTGTCCGAGGCTAGATACATAAGTATAATTTATTTCCAAAAACTCACCCACATTAATGCAATATAATAAATCACGACTTATATATTACTTTTCTTGTTTTTTTTTGTAACTAAACAGAATGAGATGATACAGATGCGGACAGAGAGCACCTCCGCGGGTATGACCATGCCTGACCTCAATATTATGCACCACGTGATCGGTGGTAAGCAGCGCAGTCATATTCCTGGCGTAGGTCGAGTGTTACCTGGCGGTGGTCAGAAGACGACCCTCAACGCCTCACGAGCCCGCGAGCAAGCCTCCTCGTCCTCGCTACTGGAAACCGTGCAGAATCAATCTGTGGAGCTCTCCACGCAAAGGACACAGCTTGATATTTTGATGGAATGGGCCAGGACTCAGCCGGTTTGGGCCGATCGGCTAATGAGTGGCATGCCAGGGACATCGGGATCACATGATGCTTCACAGAGTGAGTCTCGAGGTACCGGGGAGGGGAGTGGGGGTAGTGGGGGGAGTGGGGAGTAGCATATGGGTTGTTTGGTCCCATGGGTCGGTCTATATGTGTTGTAGTGGTGATGGACAAATTTGTGGAGATTTCACGGATTATTATGTGTTTATTTAGATTATGTGTTAGGTACCCGCTAAATGGATTACGCGTATAGTTTTGGACCATTTGCGGATAGCTAGGCTATGTATAGTTTTGTAGATAATCATGTGATCACGGTTTTTGAACCGGTTTGGCGAATTTGGATACATATGATTATGTTTAGCGAATTTGGATATATATTATGTTTAGCGAATTTGGCAATGTTATAGCATAAAACAGGTTCTATTAACAGGTTGTTATTGTGTAGATTTTTTCCATAAAAAATCTGAAAATTACCCATTTTGTAGCAATATGCTGCAAAATGGGTCAGATGCTTTTGGCGGGGACATGTCCCCGCCAAAAGATAAAAGAGTTTAATATGGTTTACACTTTAAGCGGGGACATGTCCCCGCCAAAAGAGTTGATCTCAACAGTGGATAACTCTTTTGGCGGAGACACGTCCCCGCCAAAAGAGCTAATCTCAATAGTTGATAACTCTTTTAGCGGGGACATGTCCCCGCCAAAAGAGTTGATCTCAACAGTGGATAACTCTTTTGGCGGGGATATGCCCCTTCCAAAAGAGGTGATTAAGTTCATTGTTAATTAAAATAATCTCAACAGTGGATACCTTTTTTAGCGGGGACGTGTCCCAGCCAAAAGAAGTGCCACGCTGGACATAGTTTGACCAGCCCAAAGGCTGTGGGACCCACATGTCCCCGCCAAAAAGGTGCATCTGTCCCGGCCAAAAGTATCAGCGATGAGGTGTTGGCGGGAACGTTTCGGCGACGACATGTCCCCGCTGAAATTTATTGGCGGGGACATGTCCCCGCTGAAAGCCTAAAATAGTCCCCTCCGATTGTGTCGAATGTTGTATGTGAAAATGATATACCAAACCAATCTTAACCAGACTCAAATAGAATCCAGAAGATAAACAACACAAGAGATAATGATCTTTATTGAATGATTGACAATAGTCTAATGATTACAGCTTTAAGGTTTAAATATCAAAGAGATACACAAGCCTTTATTAATATGAGAATGATTACAATATGAGAGTGATTACACAGATGTAGAGAATAGGGGTGATATGAAGTGATGAAGAGATGATATTCTATTTGTTCTTCTGTGTTTTTGTGTTGTGTCGACTTCAATAGAGGAGAGAGGCTTATATAGCTATAGGAATGCAACACTTGCCATCTTTGATCCCTCAATCACAGCAATCAAGCAATAACTGTCCAAGATACTTTCCAAGTTAGGCATAGGCAATCACTTAATCACAAAAATCAATCATCCACAGTCCAAGATAGATTTTAGACTTGGCATAAGCAACCCCTACAATAACCACTAATCATACAATAAGCACAAACAAAACAAAAGAAACTTAAACTGCTTATTCCAATATGCCTCCTCAGTTTAAGTTTTGAACAGATCAAACATGCCCATTTTGCCCAGAACAAAATTATGTTGATCAGCAGCTAAGCCTTTGGTTAGGATATCTGCTGTGTTTTTTGCAGATTCAATTTTTAAAGGTTTTATTATTCCTTCAATTATTTTATCTCTAATAAAGTGGAGATCAATTTCAAAGTGTTTGGTCCTGTCATGAAAGATAGGATTAGAAGCAATTTGTATGGCAGCTTTATTGTCACAATACATAGTGACAGGTTTGGCAGTTTTGATGTTTAAATCTTGCAGAAGATTAGTTAGCCAGATTACCTCACATGTTGCAGAAGCAAGAGCTTTATACTCTGCTTCTGCATTGGATCTAGAGACCACAATCTGCTTTTTGCTTTTCCAGGAGACAATGGAATTGCCTAAGAATATGGCAAATCCTATAACAGATCTCCTTGTGCTTCTGCACTTAGCCCAGTCAGAGTCAGAATAACTGGACAAGTTCATGGTTGATCCTTTTGAGATCAAGATCTCTTTGCCATGTGCCTGCTTTAGGTACCTTAGGATCCTTTGCCAAGTTTTAGATGTGACTCAAGGGGAGAATGCATGAACTGACTCAAGGAATGGACTACATAGGAGATGTCAGGCCTGGTGTGAGTGATATAGATGAGTTTTCCAAGAAGTTTTTAATATTCAGTTATGTTCTTTAGGGGCTTATCCTTCTTGTTTGTGGGTTTGTCACTAATAACCAATTTAGATTCAATTGGTGTTTGATATGGTTTGCAGGCTAACAGCCCATATTCAGCAAGAAGCTCAAGGCAATATTTTCTTTGGGAAAGGCAGATGCCATTTTCATTTTCCAAGACTTCAATCCCTAAGCAGTATTTCAGTTTACCCAAGTCTTTAATTTGGAATTTTGTTTTGAGAAAGTCTTTAACATTGTTTACTTCTTCCAAGTTACTTCATGTGACCACAATGTCATCAACATAAACAAGAAGCCCAACAAAGTGGTTGTTTTCATTTTTGACAAATAAAGAGTAACCACTCTTGCTTTGTTTAAATCCATTCTTTATTAATGTTTGACAAAGTTTTTCATTCCATTTTCTTGGAGCCTGTTTGAGACCGTATAAAGATTTTTTGAGTTTGCAAACTCTTTGATCATTGACAGAGAAATATCCTGGGGGAAGTGTCATATATACCTCCTCAGTTAGATTGCTATAGAGGAAGGCATTGTTGACATCTAATTGAAACAGTGGCCATCCGTTATTAACAGCAAGGCTAATAAGGCATCTAACTATACCAATCTTGACCACAGGAGAAAAAGTCTCATCGTAGTCAACTCCTTCTCTTTGGTTGTACCCCTTTGCCACCAATCGGGCTTTACATCTTTCTATGTCACCATTGGACAGATATTTGATTTTGTAGATCCATTTGGACCCTATGGCTTTTCTGCCAGGTGGTAGTTCAGTGATTTCCCATGCTTCATTTCTATTAAGGGCCTCCATTTCATTATTCATGGCAATGATCCATTCTTAATATTTACATGCTTCATGGAATGTGTTTGGTTCAAAGGATTTGTTGAGATTTGTAGAAAAACAGTAGTTATCTTTATGTAATTTAGAGTAATTAACAACTTTTGTTAGTGCAAGCAGTCTCGTTGGGGAGATTATTAGTACAAGCAGTCTCGTTTGTTTTGATTGATGACAAACATGTAACTTGATACATAACTTAAAATGTACAAGTTACTTTGTTTGACACCTAATATCAATCCTTATCATACATAATATAAGATTAAAGAAGAGAAGATTAGAGAGAGAGAGATGTGGTAACTTTTAGAGAGAGAAAGGGAGGTCTATAAGATTAGAAGAAATGAGAGATACAAGAGAGAATACCCTAGAAGCAACACCCTCCAAGTGAGGAGGGTGATGGGTATTTATAGATTATATGAGATGGGCTTGTGGGCTTTTCATTTCACTAAACCTTGACATATTAGATTAAAAGCCCAATGACTATACTAACTTAATTACAACGACACATTTACATAAAATATATAAACGACTAATGACCATCGCTTTTTATAAAGCTAACAATCTCCCCCTAAGGGATGGTCATTCAAATGATGCTCTGTGAGGTTTGATCTTTCGTCTTCATTGTCTTGTGCTTTGTGTGTCGTTGTAAAATAGTCATGCTTCTTTGTTCCTTCATGCTATGTGATCTTCAAAGAATCGTCTTTGTGGTTGTTCTTGCCTTGATCAACATCTTCATGTGATGATGCGTTGTGTCCTCCAACATACTCATACATCTTGGACTTTATACTTATGCTAATAATCTCCCCATAATCTTTCATCATATGAACTTGTTCTTGACATCTTGATTAGCTTCTTGACTTTGTCATTAACACTTGGTCTTTAACTTGATCCTTTTGTCTTGAACTTTTACATTTGAGCTTTGATGAGGATGTTCTTCATAAGTATGAGTATGCTGAGGTGAAGATGTTTGTTATATGAGATGATGGTTAATGGATGTTTATGGGTAGCTGCATAAAACCGTTAGTAATAATCATCTAGCGCTTACAGGTTGGGACTTTGAGATTGTCAACAGCATAGTGTGAAGACTTTCTCTAATCCTTCCCCAGGCCGTTCTGAACCGGATACCCCCGAGAGGGCTTACACGGACACACCGAAGTGCACCCATGATTCAGTGAGTCACTGGAGATCACCCCACGACTGTAGACCATTTGAAACACGTAACCATCATGATTTAAATGGCAAGATCTAAGGATCTCATTAAGACTCTTACAACTTGTGTCCTTTTTGGCGAACACAAAGTGTATAGTATTGGAAGTGTTCCTAAGAGATATTGTGATGAATCTCATGGCTCTAGACTCTATAAAGTGCGTTTTAGTTTTAGTAGTCTGAGGCATGGAGCAGAGTGCCACCTTTTCAATATCGACACATCTCGGAATGAGAGGCCGATAGATTATGCAGTGTTCTCCATGAGAAAATGAAACAAATATCTTTTGAGAGTTATCTGAGTGGCTAGGAGGGGTGGTGCAGTGCGTCACTGGGTCCATGACGTCTTGTCTTCAATATCAGTATCAACTTGTGATAACCGATAGCGGATGTATTGACCAGGTTTCTGCCCTAAGTTTTCATGGAGGGCTATTACTTTTCACCCTTTCATTCAACTTTTCTTTTTAATTCTTCAACCCCTTCTTTCCCATTCTCATATACTCCTTTTTTCAACCTTACCTAAGGACTTCTAATTCTAATCTATTGGAATTGTCCTTGGGTAGATCCCTCCGGCTCTGGCGGATCATAGGATATAACCTAACCATAATCACCTTATTGCTCCATGATTATCCTAGATTTGTTTATCACATACCATAAAACCTTTTGAAAATCTCTCAAAGTGTTTATGAATAAACACATTTTAGTTAACACTTTGAGAGTTTTACATTTTTTGAAATACTCCCCCTTCACATGTGCTCATGCATTTTTTATAAACTTGCTCATGCTGGGTAGAGTTCGCACATTTTGAATTGATCGACTTTCAATGAACATGACCTTCGCGAGACACGCTTACATCACTAGTTAGACTAGCTTGAAATTATTACCCGTCATGGTCATATTGAATGATCATCTCTCGAATTGGTACATTCTACTTAGACAAGTCCTTTGCGAGACACGTTTACATCACTGGATAACCAGCTTGAAATTATTACCCGTCCCGGACAAGTCTTTTCGATTGCGAACAATTAATTTTCGTCAATTCGAGGGTTCAGATCTGAGTTTTGCTCTAATTGAGATTCAGTTACGATCTTTAAACCTTTTGATCATATTTTAATCACGTCCTCTCCCCCTCAAAAATAGCATGTAGTGATATTTTTTATATCAACTAATTAAAATGAAACTTTTTGGAGAGAATGACGGATTTTAGCATGAAATTGGAACATTTTTTCTTTTTTAATTTTATACTCCCCCTTAAATAAAGCATATTGTAAAACATTTGAGTTTTAAGAGGGAGTCATCTTTTAAGCACGGGTTTCGTATTGAAGTATACGAAAGCCATTGAGATTTTTAGGATAAGTGCTCGAAAAATATATAAAATCTTTATTTTGAATGAGCACTTTCCTTTCTTTGAAGCACGGGTCCTGAACTGATGTGAGCAGAAGCCACCTGAGAAGAAATTTTTTTAAAAACGACATGTTTTGAAAACGTTTAAATGAACTCTCGCTCAAGCATCTGTACATGCCCGTATCATTGTTAAATGACATTTCTAGGTACGTACAGAATATCGATTATACGAGAGACATGTCGTGAGAAGAATATTTTTTGGTTTTTTGATTTTATATTGTTTTTGTATTTTTGAAATTTTATTTTTATATTTTGTTTTTGTTGGTTTTTCAAATTTTGTATTTTGATTTTTGATTTTTTTTTGAAAAAAAAAATTATATTCACAAAGACTGATTAAGAATGAACAAGTAAAAGTGGAGTTAAGAGTGGAATAAGACCAGGATTTCCAAATGCGATGTTGGCATAAAGTTCTTCTTTTCCACATTGGGTGTATGAACCTTCTACACAATCACAAGTACCTGCATCCACAGAATCAACAAACGAAGTTATGCACAAATAAAAGTGTTGGAAGTACATGAATCATCACATTGAGGGTGTCCACTATCAACGGTTGTAGTGGTTTCTACATCCTTATCCTGATGATTTTCACTATTACTTGTTGTGGTGCAACTATCAAGAATCTTTCCTGTGGGAATCCATCTAAGACCAACTGTTTTAAAAACTCTTCCCGTGGGAATCCACCTAAGGCAAGATCTAGGAGTTGTTTTCTTTTCAGATGCAGCGGAAGTCTCATTTTGAGAAAAACTACGTCCTGTAGGGATCCACCTTTTAGGTTTCTTAGCCTCTTGCTTCTTATCAACAGGTTTGTTTCTATTTGGTGTCTTAGTGGATTGTGTCTTAGCACGCAAATTTTCTTTCTTGATATACTGTGCAACACATGCATCATGATTCGCTGAAAAGACACATTTTTGACATGTAGGATAGACAAATTCAACATTCTTGTTTAACACCGCAACCTTAACGTTGTCACTACTGTCATTTGGAGAGTGTTTCTTTGTGTTCGAAGAGGAATTCTTAGTGTTGCATTCTACGTGGATAATATTTTCTTTCTCGCAACTACTCTTAGATGCAAGCCAATCCCTAGTCTTTTGTTGAATGTTCCTAGGTAGAGGTTTACTACTACTAGCAGTGCCTTGTAATGTTGTAGAATTCATCACCCTAGGTTTTGTACCTAAAATTCCGTCTTTTCGAAGCTGTGCCTTTTTCCTAGCTCTTTCTAGGTACTGATTGTTGACCAAGTCGTTAGAACCAATAGATTCCTTAACTGTTTTTGTGGTCACATTTGGTTTACTATTCTTAGAAAGGCCAGGTGCTATCACTGCTTGTGTTTCGACAACTGCTTTCCCTTTTTCTTTTGCAGTAAACTTGGGCAAGGGTGTTGGAGTGACTGGTTTTGTCAAATCAATTATCTTATCAGCTTTCGGAACACTTTGAGAAATTGACATTTTTGGTTTTACAACCGGTTTGTCCGAAGTTGATGGTTTTGCAAACTTAGTTTCCTCACCCTTCCCTTTTTGATTTTCAAGCTGAGACTTCAAAAGATCAATTTGTTTTTGCATTTCTTTGTAAGAACGTTCATATGACAGTTTGTCATACTTGCATTCTTCCTTTTTCCGATCCAGTTGTTTAAAATATGTAACATTTTCTTTTTCAAGCTTTGCAAACGCATTTTCATATTTTGAAACAATTTGGGAAGTCTCAGCTCGAAGTCTTTCATCATCTTCAACAGAATATATTTGATAAATAATGGACATAATATCAGTCGAGAGAGCTTCTTCAGAGAGTGAGTCATTTTGTTTTTCCAAAACTTTGATTCGTTCAATGTTTTCATTAGCTTCCTTCACCAAGGATTTGTGGTCCTTGACAAATTCGGCTGCTTCTTTCACAATTGCATTCTCAACATGGATTACTCTTGCATGTATTGCAGTTACAATGGGAGTAATTTCTGTTTCGAACATCTTTTTCTGTTCAGTTTGAAAACTTGAAAACCAATCGTTGATTTTAGTGTTTGTTTTGGTTGCCACAACAGTTTGAAGCATTTCAACTCTCTTTTTAAGATCAGCCAAAAGTATTCTAGCTTCACTTGTGTAACAAGTGTTGTTAGAGTACATTTGTTCGATGTTAGAAAGATGTTTTGAAACAACTTTTCTTTTTGCGACAGCCACTGGTTTTTTGAAAAACAATGGTGACACTTTTTGAACAAGAGGAACGCCAGAAAGTTTGTTAAGCTCATTATAGTCAATTGGTTGGATTTCTCTGTTCAATTGTCGCATTTTGTTTCTACTCTCTTTGGAAAGCTCAATCGTTTCATAAGAATCATAACCAGCGGGTGGATCATCTATATCATTTATAATTTTACCATTATATAGCACATTCTTTTCTTTCTGAGCTTTCTTGAGATAATAAGGGTTTTCACAACCGAGAGCCATTTTCTTCATTGTATGTAAAATCGGGTTTGGATCGTTAATTAACAAATTAATTGTTTGTGTAGAATGACCCGTTTTTACAAGCAACTCTTCCAACTTTTTAATTGTTGCCTGTTTGTCAAGAATTTCATCAAGAAGTTCATCTTCTCGTTTTGAAAACTTTGCATGCAACTCTTTCTTTTCTTTTTCAAGATCAGAACAAGTTGATTTTTGTTTAGAAAGTTGGTTGGTTAATTCAGAAATTTCCTTGTTTAAAGATTTAATTTTCATGTTCAAATTGACATCAATAGTGTGAAATTTGATTTGCAATTGTTTTTCTCTTAAAACATAATCTATGTAACCAATTTCAAGTTTTGACTGTCGTTTGTGGTTAAATTGAAAAGCTTTTTCGTTCACCTTATATCTCTCAAGCTCAGCGGTCAATTTCACATTTGTGGCCTTAACATCGCGATTGATCTTTTTGACCTTTTCAATTTCAATATGACAATTATGAAGTAATGATTCAAAGAGAGCACGGGTTTCCTCATCATTAGCATCATTTTGTGCAACTGGAACTTCCTTAGGATCCATATCTGGAGTTGCCAAATTAGTATTGCTACAACTTGGCGTGTCCATATATGTATCATAATTAGGTTCAAGAGGCACAGAATGTTGCTTTTCATGAGCAAACGGATTAACCTCATTACTTGGAGTTGGTAATTCATGGAGTGGTTCTTTGTCATAAGTAGGAGGAATGTCAAAATTACTGCACGATGTTGTTTCTTGCTGATTATCCATAACGTCGGAGATTCCAGTGACTTTTGTAGAATTATCATTAACTCTTGTTGTAACCATGAAGTCGTATTCCTCGTCAGTCAATGGTATTCCCGACTCTTCCTTTTTGGCTAGCATCAACATGTACTGGAGCTTTTCAAGCTTCGTCATTGCACAGACATTGCCATTTCCACCAATATTACCACTGTGAATTGCAGATGTAGGTTCCTGAATTGTAGTCGTAAAACAATAATTCTCACTCTGATTCACAAACAGACCCATTTGATTTCCATTATATTGCCCTGCATATTGCATTTGATTCCCCATTTGAATACCCGTAGCATTTCCTTGCTGATTCCCAATAACCTCAACCATTTGACCTTCTTGTTCCATATATGACTGTGCATTGTCAGTGTATGGTGAATTCCATTGGTTGTTGTTATGTTGTTGGAAGTTTAATGCCTTGGTGAATAATGAAAAAGCATGTGCCAAATCAGTTGCAATATTGTCTTGTTGAGTTGCCATTGATGATGTTGTATGATAAAGATGATGTTGGATCGGTTCAAAGATCTAGGAGTTGTGATTGGTGTTGGTTACGGTTCAATAGTTATGATTGGTTGAAGTTTAGGTCCTTTCCCGAGTTTTCTAATGGTGCTTTTTGATTTCCCTCCAAAATTTGGATGTGAAAAATTTCTCTACCACAATTTGAAAAACACCGTAAAATGCAATTCCAATGATCCTAGGAAAATTTGAGTTTGAAAAATTTTGACGCCAAATTTTACCCAAAAAATTTGAATTTTGACCTAAAAATTTGAATTTTGGCCCAAAATTTTCACCGTTATACCAAAATTTGAATTTCGCGTAAAAATTGAACGTTTAATCTCCCCTAAAAAATAAATTTTACTTAAGTTTTCCCGCCAAAAAACTCTTTTTTTGGAAACTCGGTTAAGAAACTCGACTAAGTTGCTCGATCAAGTGACTAAGTTACTCGACTAGGTTCCTCAAAACTTGCTCGATCAAGTGAAGTAGCTCGACTAAGTTAAGTTGCACGATCAGTCATGTTACTCGACTAACTTACTTGCTCGAATAAGTTACTTGCTCGATCAATGTAGATTCTCGACTAACTTACTTGCTCAATTAAGTTAAGTTGCTCGATCAAGTTAAGTTGTTCGATCAAGTTAGTTGCTCGATTAATGTAGATACTCGACTGAGTTACTTGCTCGACTAAGTTACTTGCTCGACTAAGTTACTTGCTCGATTAAGTTAAGTTGCTCGACTAATGTCACAAAACTTACTCGATCAACTTAATCTAGCTCGATTAAGTGACTTCCTAGATCAATGTAGATAGACTAGTTACTCGATCAACTTAATCTAGCTCGACTAGGTTGCTCGATCAATATGGATAATCTAGTTACTCGACTAGAGCAAGAAGATACTCGATCAAGTGAAGTGGGAAACTCGACTAACCTAGCTAACTCGCTAGTTACTCGATCAAGTGAAGCAGTTACACGATCAATCAAAGTCTGATGAACAATAGCGTGACAAAGAAGCCCTAGATCTTTAAATTTTGATTTTGCTCTTGATACCACTTGTTTGACACCTAATATCAATCCTTATCATACACAATATAAGATTAAAGAAGAGAAGATTAGAGAGAGAGAGATGTGGTAACTTTTAGAGAGAGAAAGGGAGGTCTATTAGATTAGAAGAAATGAGAGATACAAGAGAGAATACCCTAGAAGCAACACCCTCCAAGTGAGGAGGGTGATGGGTATTTATAGATTACATGAGATGGGCTTGTGGGCTTTTCATTTCACTAAACCTTGACATATTAGATTAAAAGCCCAATGACTATACTAACTTAATTACAATGACACATTTACATAAAATATATAAATGACTAATGACCATCGCTTTTTATAAAGCTAACAATCTCCCCCTAAGGGATGGTCATTCAAATGATGCTCTGTGAGGTTTGATCTTTCGTCTTCATTGTCTTGTGCTTTGTGTGTCGTTGTAAAATAGTCATGCTTCTTTGTTCCTTCATGCTATGTGATCTTCAAAGAATCGTCTTTGTGGTTGTTCTTGCCTTGATCAACATCTTCATGTGATGGTGCGTTGTGTCCTCCAACATACTCATACATCTTGGACTTTATACTTATGCTAATAATCTCCCCATAATCTTTCATCATATGAACTTGTTCTTGACATCTTGATTAGCTTCTTGACTTTGTCATTAACACTTGGTCTTTAACTTGATCCTTTTGTCTTGAACTTTTACATTTGAGCTTTGATGAGGATGTTCTTCATAAGTATGAGTATGCTGAGGTGAAGATGTTTGTTATATGAGATGATGGTTAATGGATGTTTATGGGTAGCTGCATAAAACCGTTAGTAATAATCATCTAGCGCTTACAGGTTGGGACTTTGAGATTGTCAACAGCATAGTGTGAAGACTTTCTCTAATCCTTCCCCAGGCCGTTCTGAACCGGATACCCCCGAGAGGGCTTACACGGACACACCGAAGTGCACCCATGATTCAGTGAGTCACTGGAGATCACCCCACGACTGTAGACCGTTTGAAGCACGTAGTTGACTTTGTAAGATCTTGGCAAGATATGGTAAGATATAGAAAGATTTTTAAAGCTCTTAGCTGTCATGTCCCGGCGGAACCAAACAGCATAAAGGGCGGATCCCTTTATTTGGATCCGCCAAATCCGCGGGGCAAAATTCCTGTTGGCTATAAATAGCAGCCCATTGTTTACCCGTTGTTTATCCCACTTGAACACACATTCCCTCTACCCTTTGCATACATTTAGATCATTAGTAAACCATGTAGAAACACACATTAATCACCCTTTTCATAATGATCATAATGTTACTGACTTTCATTATGTTGTAAGCATATACTCGTAATGATCCTGTGAAGCAACCTCAGAGATCGTGAGTCATCATCATAGCATACTTCCTGATCCACCATGAAGGTTAGGAGATCTTGAAGTTATCATCCACCAAAGCATTCCAACATATGAAGATTCAATGGCACTTGACATCCTCAATGATTGAAGACTTCTTATTCAAGAAGTTCATGTAGATTCCATATGCATATATGAAGATCCATCACAACAAGTTTAGGGAACTTGTGATCTTCATATATTGAAGGCTTCCTATCAATGGAAGTTCATTTAGATTAGCCATTCATATCCATGACCCATTTATGTCATGGATCATCATTGTAATCTATTCTTACTAGATTAGATGGTTTATGTGTTTGTGCCATAAAACACAAGGTTTCTATGTTGGGCCATAAAACCAGCGGGAGTGGTTGTACCCTTGTAAAAGAACTCGACATCTAGCTTAGTGTCGGAAAATGTGTAAGCGACGTTAGGTTGGTTCTACCTCGAACTAGAACCTGGTATTTAGCTTTGTACCGGAAAAAGTGTAAGCGACGATTGTAAGGTTTTCTCCGCCGAGAAGGGAGCTTGTTGATCTAGTGAAGTAACTCTCGAGTTGGGTACTCAGGGAGTGGAGTAGGGCGGAGAGGAGCTCCGTGACCGAACCACTATAAATCATCGTGTTCGGTTTGCGCTTTCTTTTACTTACTAATTTACTTTTATGTTTGCTTTATGTGATTGCTTGTGTTGTGATTAGTTGATGATACCTATGTGATGAACTCAAATAAGTACATTTTATTACTATCATTTATCCTATTAATTTGACTTGTTTTACTATATTATGTATGAGGATTGATACTTAATCGTTTACTTTTGTAATTCTCAGTTGAAAACAAGCATTTGGTGAAACTTGGCGATTTTGGACTAATTATGGAGCAAAAGATGCATAAACTGAAGAGTCTACTGAAATGGACAAGATCAAGTCAAATCTGCTCCAGATGCGCCGCATCTCACTCATTACATGCGCCGCATCACTATCAAGATCTCACCAGATACGATCCACGATACAAGAGGACATGCGCCGCATCCAAAGATAAAGATACGCCGCATCTTCTGGCGGTGTACGAATATTCCTGAATATTATAATATTGGACCCCATGCGAAGTTAAGTACATGCGCCGCATCTACTTACAAGATGCGCCGCATCTCACCCTCAGACAGAAACTATAAATACCCCAAGACCAGACGAATTTCGTACGACATATAATATAACCGAAGACCGAAGACCAGAAACCTAGGACGAATTCAGTCAAGGTAGCAGCACAAGACACACCCAAATCAAAGATACAAGAGCTGTAAGAAGGTGCTGCATGTGTTTAATTCATTAAGTAGTTTTGTTTTATTGTGTTAGTAAACTTTAATTCATCAAGATTGGTGGCTTGTGTAATGTGACAACGGAAAGATTGCACTCCCTTAAAACTGCTTTCTCATTAATTAAAGTTTATATGTTGATGTCATTGGTGACTTTTATTAGTGCATTGATAACCTCTGTGTCTAGCTGAGCGTTGATCGGGTCGCCATGCCTCTGCCCTCGCCTGTTTATTAGATGCCTATGTATTCTATGGTCTGTAGAAAAGTAGGAGAAAGATAAACGGGATAGTCATAAGTAATCATTAAGGGTTTACTCGCCGATAAGATTAGAACCAACGAGAAAGGACTTAATCTCGGTGCGTTGCATCGAACTATACACTTCATATAACACTAGCAATAAAACAAGTGACAAACTACTTATCATAAGGACAGCCCTCTTATTGTCTCGAGTATTTATCTGTGTACGTGTGTGCTACTTGCTGATTCGTGCCTATTGGTTTAGTTTATTATTTAATTGCAACCAAATCGTGCCAGTCTCTCAGGCTGAACCCCCTTGCGTTAGATTAGATTGTATAGCTAACTTAATATATTAAAATACTGATTAGAATAACTAGATAATACGTTCCACTCTTAGTGATCGACACTCTACTTACCATTATATTCATACTGACCGGGTACACTGCTCGTTAAGTGTGTGTGTTATTGATAAGTCGGCTAAATATAAATTTAAAACTTGAGTAGGCATTAAAACTGCTAAACCGCAACGACACATCACGCGCATCACTATGTGACAACATGTTTTAACTTATGCAAGTTATAAACATCTTTCATATTAGAACAAGCTTAAACGGATATTTGATACAACAAGTTTTAAAGATTTTAAAACGGTAACGTATTCACCCCCCCCCTCTCTACGTTTTCACAATTGGTATCAGAGCCTCGTGGCTCTTATTTTCAAAACAAATGGTTTTTAAAATAGAGTACGATCCATGTATCAAATTACCATTGAAGCGGAATATAATATGAAAAATGTTTAGCTAAGTATACTTAGAAATTTTGTTGTTAGATGTTACTTTGTATCCAAGCTTGAAGATATCCTTGAAAAATAAAAGAAAATATTTCTTAAAAGGATTGAGTTTCAAATTGTATGCGTAAAGCTAGTTTACGAAAAACACGGGTTTTAAAGGAGCGTTTGGGATAATTATTAATTTAGTTGAAAAATCTCTTCGTAAATGTTTAGATAAGTCACATTAGTAGAAATAATGTTAAATAAGTATATTGTAAGTTTACTATCTAATCTAGTAAGTCCCACACACTTTCTCTATGTCAAAATACTAGTTTTGTTGAATTTGGTACAAAGACCCGCAGAACCAAATCACATAAAGGACGGACCCCTTGATTTGGTTCCGCCAAATCCGTCTGTATAGTATGCAGTTTTTGTCAAACTTCAAAAATTCATAACTAATTAACCGTAAGTCCGTAGGAGTCGCGCCACCTATCATTTTGAAGGGAATTAAGTCTACTTTCATTTAAAAATAATCTCATGTCCTAAATCTAAATTGAAGTAGGAAAAACAAATGAAATACTATAACCTGTTCAAAATATTATTTTCATTTTGACACAGTAACTTAAACTTTTGAGTCGGGTAATGTAAGTTGGTATCCTTTGAACATTGATATGATTTCTTTTGAAACTAAATAATTTGGTTTATATAAAGGAAACAAATCAAGCTTGGTATACATCGTCATATTTAAACACAAAGTGACGAAAAGTATATTTTTTTTGCTATGTGACTACTTGTTCTAGTTGTTTACATACATGTTGTTTGCTTGTTGATAGGTGTGATTTTACTTGTTTATTTGTAATACATAAGTGTCTTGCCATGATACTTATTTGCTTGTTTATCAATTGCTTGTTTTATGCATAATAGGACATTTGCTAGATATTGTGCAATAAGTTGATAAATTGTGTTTGTTTCACTTATAGAGTTAGATATTTTTGTTTGCATATGTTGTGTGAAAACCTTGCATAACTTACTCATGAATGAGAACTAAGTGAAACTAGTTTAGTGTCTTGAAAAGTATTGTCTTGCACAAACTTTAGCTCAAGTATTAAAATGTGTAAACATGTAGTATCTTTGAAAAAGGTGTTTGGTTCATTTGCTTCTAATCATGATATTTAATGTATTTGTCTTGTCATAGGATAGAAACTTATCTTTGAATGATCATGTGAACTAACCGTGACAATGCAGGACGATAACATTTTGATGTTATCAAGTTTCTGTGTTTAAGCCACTGTTTGGCTTAACATCCATTTATGGTAAGTTATTATCATCAGATTGATCTATGTGCAAACGTGTGTTAGAACCTGTGTTTTTGGTTTTAATCAATCACAAATAAGTAGTTGCATATGTCTTAGGACAATCTTTGGGAATTGAACGGGTATCGGGGATTTTTACATGTCCTCTGTTAAGAATTTCATTTGGCGGAAATGGCGGAACCAAATTTATGGTTCCGTCTGTTGAGATCTTTGGCTCCGCCTAAAATCAACTTAAGGATTCCGCGGAACCAAAAACTGGGCTCCGCCTTTGTTATAACTTGGTTCCGCCAGAAATAACAGCTAGTTTTTCAAATTTTCGTTTAATCCCTCACTTGAGATCACTCACTTATATCACTAGGATTATGTTCACTGATGTTCACTCAAATTAGGATTAGGACATCTCACTTGCAACTATAGGATAATCATCTCTAACCATACTTTCAAATTTCACAAACAGGATCTAAGATACCTTTCTCCGTAAAGGAATCCGGAAATTTGTTCCTTGCAGTCCGTAGACCACTGATCATTTATGATCATTACACACATTCAATGCATCCATCTGTCCTTTACTTGTCCATTAACTTGATTTGTAAATTGACAATTCCCTAACTAATCCAGACTCACTGTTGGCAAAAATATCATAGATCACAAGTTTTACTTATGACTATAGATATTGTCTTGCATCCACATGTGTTACCTTACTTAGCTAACATGTCATTCTTCAAGACGATTAAGATTTACATCGAGTCATAACTCACACTTAAGTTATAGATGTATTATCAAGTCTTGCTATCCTTGAATGTTATCAAATCTAAACAAAGTAGGATTGACAACTTAAGTATTTCATCTGAAATATTCAAGTAAATTTGACTTACAATCGTAGTCATTAAAAGTTACATCCGAAAGAATCAACACTCAAGTATTTTAACAACATATGTTGAAACACTTATCCTATCACCCAAGTACACTTGTACTTTCACCATCACCCCATCACATTCACATCTATCTCAGGCCCTAAGCCTCAAATCACATCACCCACTAGTCGTACCAACCAAAGGATCACAAGAATTAGTCTTTGTTGTCTTTAACATCCATGAAAACCTAAGTACTCCCATAGCACAACAAACCCCTCAACTCCACAATCCTTACCATCATTTGAATCCATTGAGTGCATTGCTAAAAAATCCCTTTGTCCAAACACTCGTATCAAATCTAGTGTGCGTTAAACAAATTCAACCATACTTTACCACCTATAGGATTAGAACCTTCACCATCAAATGAGCATGATGCTCACATTCAATGTTTATCATTGTTCACTAGTTGTACAACTTTCACATGTCATCAAAGTATTGGTAAAACTTTGTAATCAAATCTCTGCATAAGTTTCATTAAACCTTAAATCAACATTTCAACAACATATGTTAAAATACAATATCAAAGCCAACCTCATACAACTCAAGTAACAATGACTCTTGAGGAGTATTGTAGGAATTAACCTTCTTGATTGTGTGGATCCATTCGGGTGGCCTTGGATCTTGAAAGATCAAGAAACCCATTTGAGTTAGTTGGTAGAGAGAAGTTTTAGAGAGAGAGGGAACTATGTGAAAATCTGTGAATTAGATTAATTGTGACAAGAGTTCCAACCCTTCCCAAGTGTGGGAAGGGGTATTTATACTTCTACTATTTGGTGCCCCTAGTGGGCTGTGGAGTGAGCTGACAGTGGGGAAAGCCCCGACCCACTCCACAAATATAAATACGACTAAGCTAATACTAATATTACTAATAATACTAAACTAATATATATAAGCCTACGAGCTATATAAATGCTAATTAGATGCTCGGGGTGACCGAACCTTCATATGAATATTTATATTCCTAACAATCTCCCCCTAAGGGAGGTCACCCCGGAAATAATAACTTGAATTCTAGCATTTTGTCTTCTGAAGATGTCTTCATAGCTCGTAGTCTTTGATTCTTCAAAGTCTTGTATCTTTGTGTTTTCAGCAGTGATCTTGTGATGACCTTTCTTTGTCTTGGATGATCTTTGAGTATTCTTCGACTTTATCATCCAACATTTGTTTCCAAGTCATCTTTCAACAATATGTTTCCATGTGATGTGTAAATCTTTGAGCCGACATGCTCACACTATTTGGTGTCATGATCTTTAGCATCAGAGTTTGCAGAAGCCGTGTAAAAGGTCTTTTAGGTTGATCATGACATTCTTGAGTTACAATGATGATGTAGTGTGAACATGTGGTAGAGGATTGGCATCTTTTCAGCAACCAGCTACAACTGCAACCAGCTACAGCATTCCACAGCTACAACCGCCAACAGCTGCAACAGCAATCAGCTACAATCGCCAGAAGTTCCTGCATACGACAGTTAGCAATAAAACGTCCGGTACTTACAAGTTCGGACTTCGAGATTGTTAACAGCATAGTGTGAAAACTCTCTCTAATCCTTACCAAGACCGTTCCTAATCGAAAACCCACAGAGGGCTTTTTAAGATCGAACCGTAGCACATCAACGATTAGGTGAGTCGCTGGAGATCACTCCACGACTGTAGACCGTTAGAAACTGTCGTGACCACTAAGCGTAATCCATAAAGAATTACCGAAGTGACCTGCTTTCAGGGCTGCTTGATGTTGACCCTGGCAGGAATTTCCATTCAATCATTGAGAATTACATTTGTAAATTCCCTCATAAATGTTCTGGCAGATTGCTAAGATCTGCGTAGGACTCTTAAGTTTACAACTGGTGTCCTTAATGTTGAACACCCAGTGTAGAAATAATTCGTGTCCCTATGAGATCTTTTTATGCATCTCGTGGCTCTAGACTCGATAGTGCGTTTTGATTTAGTGAGCGGAGGCTGGAGAGGACTGCCACCTTTTCAATATCATCTAACTCGGAGTGAGAGAGACGATAGGAATGTATTGAACTCCGTGACAATTGAAACAAGAATCCTTTGAGGGACCTTGAGTGGCTAGGGAGGGTTGTGCAGCGTATCACTGGGTCCATGATACTTAGTCTTCAATGCCAGCAATCATCTAAGTGATTCTGACAGCATATGTATTGACCCGGTTTCTGCCTAAGTTGTAAGGAGGGCTGTTTCTTTTCACCCTTTATCTTTACAATTCTTTTTCATTCTTCAACCCCTTCAGTGCATACCGAGACTTCATAACTAGCACCTTGTTGGGTTTGTTCCAGTACTAGCTCCATCTCAGTCGGCACTTTTCCCTTATCCACTTTTCTCCTTTTTAATCATACCTAAGGACTTCTACACTAACTAGTGGATTGTCCCTGGGTAGATCCCTCCGGCTCTGGCGGGATCGTGGGAACTTGAGCCTAACCTAACCATCCTTATAGCTCCATGCATTAATTAAAATGGTCGGTCTTTGGTATTCATCCACGATTGCCAAACCAAATCTTTGAAAAATCTCTCCAAGTGTTCATGATTCTGAAACACATTTTTGCAAACACTTGAGAGTTTTATATTTTTCAAATGCTCCCCCTCAACATGTGCTCGGTTGATTGTTTTATAAATTTGCACATGTTAGGTAGAGCTCGCACTTTTTGAATTGATCAACTTTCAGTGAACATGACCGATTCGAGACACGCTTACATCACTGGTTAGACCAGCTTGAAATTATTACCCGTCCTGGTCAAGTCCATAGAAAGTTTCTCGAAACAGTACACTCTACTCAGACACATCCTTTTCGAGACACGCTTACATCACTAGTTAGACTAGCTTGAAATTATTACCCGGCCAGGATATGTCCTTTCGATTCATGACAGTATATGTTTCGTCAATTCATTTGTTAAGTCTGAGTCACGATCTCATGCTATGCCAAATCCTTTTCGTTCATTTGCTCCCCCTCAATATGTGCATCGATATACGAAAGAGTTTAGCACATATGGGAGAGCCTAACGTTTAAGTCCAAAAACATCACATTTTCATCAGGTTTCATATTTAAATCACATTCTCTCCCCCGATCAAAAATTTCAAACCTTTTGAGATTTGTGATCCCAATTGATTTAAATACTTTAGAAAACATGGGAGAAAATGTGGTCAGGTTTAACATGTTCTGATGATGAAACATACTTTGCTCCCCCTTAATCTAAGAGGGAGATTCACTGCTTATTTTGCACAAATTGATTATTATGACACAAGTGATATTGACCTTTTTGTGCAGACGATGTAATTATCCGCTTTTCTGAGTTAGTAGTCAACATCAATTATCCATCCACCAACAAATCTTCTCAAGTATTGTCGATCCCCTCTTGGCGAGATCTGAGTAAGTACTTCTTTGTTGAAATGATGGTGGTGGAGGTGAAGGTGTTGTTGTTGTTGTTGCTGCCGATGTTGTTGTCGTGGTGAATTTCGAGCCAATCAATAGAATTTGAACGTCTGATCAGATGGTTAGAATGGGAACTGGTACATTCATTTTGGCTATGGAATCTGCATAAGAATATCAACACAGATATACATGCATACAGATACACTATTCCTAGATAGCTACCCTTCAGCAGCATGCCACATTATAATACCAAGTTCATCTTATAATCAAACCCCAATCAGGAACTACGTCAAACCACTATCTAGCATGAAGAGCAAATAGCAATCATGAACATGGCAATTCACACAGATTTCAATATTTCATTCAGGATCTTAGGAATATGATTCTAACATAATAGCAATCTATCTAAGCGAATCCTGAGAACATATGCACAATATCAACAACCATTAAGCAGCAGAGACAAACAACATTTGAAACTCATTCATTTAGATCATACAAATGCCAGTGGAGTATTCAAAAAAACATCAAACACAACTGGTTTTCTAACTTCTTTTAGGTTTTGAGTCTTAAAGCATTTTGGGGATTATACGAGGATTCCAAAGTAACACAAATGAACCTTCTAGATACATAAAGCTAGGAAACTTTGAGCATATTGCACATAATGTCCTAAACTTTCTAGCAACTAACACACTTGGTCATTTGATATATTTAAGCAAGATCCTCTTCAACTAATTCCCCATTAACTACAAAACCTTTTCTAACCAGTATGTTTCAACCAATAAATCCGTTTGATGATATAAAATTTGAATTCACTCTCCCCCTCAATCAATGACCCGTATTCTAGTTGAACCTCAACTAAAATCACACTTAACCCCACAACTCATCAAACAAGAACTGTCATGAGGTTGTGTAGTCGTTGATTGAGTGACAAATTTTATGCATAATCCAAGTTTAAACAAATTTCATACAACACATATTCACCAAGTGTCTCACAAATAATTTTCAGAAGAATCATAGAATGAAAACTATTTGTATGCAAAGAAGACTTCTCTTCTTTTTCAAGAAATGATGCACTGAAACGTACATCAAATCAGGAAAACATGGATATAAAGTAATCCATGCCCAGGTGAACATCACCCAGTTGGAGGAATAGCCGTCTTTTTGGCGACGTGCTTTCCCCAGTTTGAAGCGCGGGTTGCTATCTAAAGTAATAGCAAGCCATTTTTAGACATGTTTTAATCCTCCATTTTAACTTCTGCTCGAGCTTCATTTAAAGACCCGTGCCATTATTGAATGACATTTCTAAGTCCGTAAATGTTATCGATAAACAGAAGACATGCCTAGGTGAAACTATTTTTGGTCTTTTCTAATTTTTCAATTTTTATGGTTTTTCTGGTTTTACGTTTCTCTATATACAATTGCAGTATTTCTATATATCTATTTACAAGATGGTATAATGTATGAATAAGTATATATGTACAAGGATACGAACCAGAAACCATTACTCCTCAGCATTCTGAATCTCCACCGCATTCATCACTTGACTTGCTGAAGAGCAATGTGAGCACTTTTAAATCAGGGAATGATTCTGGCTCAACACTCTCCCCTAATTAGTGCTCTCCCCCAATCTGACAACCTTTCTGATGAACACCCATAATAGGAAGAAGACTTTGGATGAACGCCCGAAATATGAAGAAGTCTTTTGATAACCAAATGCATGCCGTCTTTAATCTTCTAACACTCCCGTCCTTGAGAGACGCCGTCAAAAACCTTGTGCATCTTTTCGGTAGTTTAAGTTGAGCCTCAACTGAAATCTAGCTTAACCCCACAACTCATCAAACAAGAACTGTCATGAGGTTAAACTAGACCACAAATTTAAGCCCAATAACAACTTGATTTCAGCTTAACCTCACAACTCATCAAACAAGAACTGTCATGAGATTAGGTTAAAATCAAGTTGGACCTAACCTTAAACTACGGAACAACTTGAACCTAACTTAACTCCACAACTCATCAAACAAGAACTGTCATGGGATTAAGTTAAATATCAAGTTGTAAGAAAAGAGCTCAACATTCTTGAATGTAGAGAAGACTGAAGACTCGACCTTCTTCAAGATTGCCCAATGTGGAGGAATAGAATACCAATCATCTTCATCTCACCCAATGCCTTCCAGTAACCTTACATGTAACCCATCAGCCCGCAGCATACACATAAGATGATAACTCCCAACAGAGAACGTAGAATAGACTGACGACTCGACCTTCTTCAGTCATACGTATAGCACCAATGTAACAAGTTGAACCACTGATCATCTATAGAATGTATCCATCCTTGGATATTAAGCCCTGATCACGTGAACCTGTTGTGCGTCCTTGATGTACACATTCTCTCTCCCCTGATGGTTACGATTAATCAGCACATAACGTAGCAGTGAAACGATAATACCAAGGTAACAAGTTGAACCACTGATCATCTACAGTATTTATCCATTCTGGATATTAAGCCCTGATCACGTGAACCTGTTGTGCGTCCTTGGTGTACACATTTCTCTCCCCCATGATGTTTACGATTAATCGGAATCATCATCATGATGTGTACATGTAGTCTGATGACGTGTACTTGAAGCATTGACTAGAAGCCCATTGTTGCTGATTAGACCAACCCGTGAGACTTTGTCGATTAGCATTCCATGACCATGTTCTTCAACACCTTGATAGACAGAAGAAGTAGTGTTGGAGAACCATGGTTTGCACGACTCCTGAACTGACGTATTCAGGAGTCGTATGACCATTTCTCAATCATCAACCAACATGTAGATTAATATTCACCCTTTCCCCCCCTCAAAAATTGCATATGCCTTCCAACTGCAATTTTTGATGATTGAACTAGTGAATATGAATACCATCAACGGTAAGTAGCTCCACTTGACGGTTCTTGACGACTGACATGCTGTTTATTCACCCTTTCCCCCCCTCAAACATTGCATATGCCTGTCAACTGCAATTTTTGGTTGAACAAGTGAATAAGAATATACTCCAATGTGCACCGATCCACTTGAAGACAGAATAAGCACGGAAAGAGCATGAAACTTGTTGATGATAATGGCCATAAATAAGAAGACTCCTCTTCTTTTGAAGATAAAGTGCACTCAAGCGTACACTTTTCTTTTCTTTGAAGAACGAGGCCTGAACTGAGGTATTCAGACGTCATAATGATGAAGAGCGAGGCCTGCACTGACTTGTACAGACGTCATTTGATGAAGAGCGAGGCTTGAACTGCTGTGTTCAAACGTCATCTGATGAAGAGCGAGGCCTGCACTGACTTGTACAGACGTCATAATGTTGAAGAGCGAGGCTTGAACTGCTGTGTTCAAACGTCATTATCTCTCTCTTTACTTCTTCTCTCATCTAACTCGTTACCAACCCCATTATCATTCTGTCGGCTTGATGTCGTGACCACTGATGGAGAAAACCCAATATGATGAACTTGATACTGAAGTAATATAACCCAAACTTGTGACTTAAACTTGTACTAATGCGTGACAAAGAGCGGTGTAGAGACTTCGTGCAACATCGAATCCCTAAGTACTCTATACTCTTCAACCAACCAACCATCAAGTATAAGACGTACATCACCTCTTGGATATCCACAACTGCGTGTGACACTGAGCACTACAACGTGACTCCTTAAAGTGATAGTTATTTTGTAATAGAGAGAAAGAAAAAATAACTAGATATCCAAGTCTTTGTCAGTGTATTGAAAGCTCGAACAAGGATCTCGAAGAATCTTCATCCAACCTCCCCGATATCTTCAGATACTAAGTACACGCACCCATGAAATTTCACTTCAGCCTCAAATAAATAATAATGAATCAACGCCGTAGTCACGTCTTGTGGTAAATGCCCAAATCTAGCCCTTCATGATGCTTTAACTGAACTTTGATAATGGTTTTAACCCGATCATGGTCAAGAGCGCATATCCCATCATCACGGGATTTTACACATCTATGATTTAAACCGAGAAATAAGTTCTTTCGCGGGATTTTACAAAATCAAGAATGAACCGTGAGATAGCAACAGATTGAATGTGGCATGACTAATTTGATATTGGAGAACATTTGTTTGGGTTAAGAATTTCTTGTGAGAATTACAGATCACATCATAACTTTTTACACCTTTGTCCAACTAACCAACCTCGTACACAGATTAGTGACCACACGATGAAGAGAACCCGATATACCAATACTGAAAAGTGAAGTAGAAGACCCCAAATTTGTTACTTAAGCTTGCACTAATGTTGGAAGAACGGTGTAGAGAATTAATGCTCCAAGCAGATCTCTAAGTGCTCAATACCCAACCAAAGTATGAGACATTAACACCTCTTGCGATTATCGACATCGTCATTGACGTGTGACACTGAGTATTCCAATACCTCTTAAGTGATAGTTACCCTGACTGCTGGTAACTAGACAACCCAAGTCTTCAACTTAAAATTTAAGCACGAGCAAGTTATCATTGAAAGTCATGCATCCAACCAACCCCGACTTCAAGATAAAATAAGTAGACGCCTTCGAGAACTACAACTTCAATCACAAATAAAGAATACCAGATTAACTTCGTGGTCATCTTGTGCTGTTGACTAGTCAGAAAGAATAAGAAACATGCGCAAATTCTTAGAAGAGCCCACGACTCATAGTCAGTCCTATCAAACAAAGCAGTCTGATCCAGCTACTTGGATGTGGAATAGTTGTCGTACTGTGTACAGGATTTTACAGTTCTTGATATTTATCTGAGAAATAAATTCAAGAACTAACTGCACAACAGTAAGTATCAAACTGCTGTAGACAGAACCACTGAATCCTGAATCGCTATGATCTGACCCGCTGTAACCGACACTGCTAAGATTCAAACCGCTGGAGACTGAACCGATACGATCTGACCCGCTGTAACCGGAACCGCTAAAATTCACATCGCTGGGGACGGAACTTCTAGGAAACTTGCGATAATTCTCCCCCTCAAAAAGGACATGGAATGACCTTTTTGCCAAAGCTGAGAGTCCGTGATGTTTGTGAATTTGACAGGCACAAAACATGGAAAGAGACAAATGAAACTACTGCAACGAAGATGGTGATTAAGACTCTCTTGTAGTAACCCCTTGCTTTCCTCATCATCAATGGTTTAGTAGATTAACAATTCATTGAAGCTCGTACTATGCCAAAACCGCTTGATGAAATGCATATGACTTTAAAGTGAGTAAAAGGTTAGCACATGTCTCCAAACAGATCACCTCTTGTCGTTAAGCCTGACTACCTCTTGAGAAGATCTCGAGCAACAATCCCATTAGAAGCTTGAGAAACAACAATCACTTGATGAAGCTTGATAAAGAACAAGTCCGCGACTTAAACTTGCACTAAATTATGATTTAGAACCTATATTGAGCACAACAACGTAACTCCTTTAAATATAGGTAGTGATATATACCCAACCTTCCATCCTTAATTGTATATATCCACTTCGTGAACATCCAAGTCTAATCACCTTAAATTGCAAATTGTGATTTAGAACCTATATTGAGCACAACAACGTAACTCCTTTAAATATAGGTAGTGATATATACCCAACCTTCCATCCTTTATTGTATATATCCACTTCTTGAACATCCAGGTCTAATCACCTGAAATACGCTTGAGCAAGGGTCAACAAACATCATGCATCCATCCACCCCGAGATGTTTGTGACACTAAGTACACCAACCCGTGAATTAACAAACCAACCAAGTTACCATAATTTCCCAATTCCTGCTGATCTTGAAGCACAAACTTATCCCGAAAAAGTAGTCAAACCCCGTAAGTTTCATTATGTCTACATCCAAGTCTAGCCTACTTTGTCCAATATTAATTTCACGGGATTTTACAGCTCTTGTGATTTAAACCGAGAAATAGAATCTTTCGCGGGATTTTCTAAAACCTACAAGAGAAACCGTGAAATCAACCAGAATACCCAAGAGTGAAGTGCAATCCTAATCTTTGAAATTCAAGTCACAGAAATCAAGTCACAACTTGATCAAATCGCAACAAGTTAAGTCACAGTTTGTCAAGGTGCCGCAAGACAAATCGCAATCAACCATATCGCAATAAGTCGAATCGCAAGTGTTAACTCGCAACGTCAAATCGCAACTAGTAGCATCGCAATCAGTCGAGTCGCATCAAGTCAACTAACAACTTGTCAATTTGCAATTAATCAAATTGTAATTAGTCAACTGAAACTCAAATTGCAAAATATCAAATCGCAGGCTTACTCAAATCGTAGGTATCACTAGTACAAGGCTGACAAACTCACAACTCTGTAATCCTGATGACATTCAGTAAAAACTGTAGCCGTGTACTATGTATGCCCGTGAACTGACAAATCACTAATAACCATAAAATCAGCCCATGAAGGATTTTAACCAAGTTCGGCTAAGTCCTCAATCATTTATCGCGACAACAATTGTACATTCCACATTCATTCCACATTATCATTCGGCCATTTGGAGTTAAGCACTTACTCGAGTTTAATGCCCAATTCAAATATTTCACTTTAATCATAAGCGCTTGAGAAATATCAATGTGCAATTTAAACATGAGTCGTCTGCTGATTTAATCACTAGGCAACCTGTGAGATAAACTTCAGCATCTAGCCCATTCAAATCTCTAGTCCAATAAGCTTATCATCAGCATTCTCGGCCCATTTAAAGTCCAAATTTCACATAGCCCAAATGCTTCGGTCCTAATACCCACAAACACAAACCCTAATAAACCGGTATTTAATAACAAACCACCCCTAATCTTCTTAACCCTAATCTCATTCATCCTAACATATCCGCCTACCTCTTCACCTAAAATCCTACGCCCCCACACTTCATCATACATAGACAAACAAAATCTCCATCAACTCACATATCACGCAGCAACACAACTTCTCCACTCACCAACCTTATCTCACCCTTATCCAAATTCATCAAGGTCTCATCGATCACCATTCCAACAGCATAATCCGATCTCAAATTCATCATGACATCGCCATCTTTTACATCCATACCAACCAAGCACCATTTCGTCATGGTCCATTGTAGGGCTCGGGTAGGTTTCAACACAATTTATTTATACGTTTTACTTGTGTCTTGAACGAATAAAAGAAAGGGCATAGCACCATTGTTATGAACCTTATCTTTTATATTCGGATATAAATAGAAGCTAGACCTTGAAAAGGAATTCGATCGATGATGGTTTTAGTTCAAGCACCAAAGATCTTAAAAGATCTGTGATAGTGTTAGAACAAAACTGAGATCTTCAATTGTTAATTAATTTGTTGTACGAATGATGTTCGAATCGTGTTTGTAGAGATAATGATATTAATTGTGAGTTGGGGAGTGATGGTGAGGGTCCATCGTAGTGTAGTTTAGGACTGGTTTTGTGTTCATGTGAGATGATAAATCTGTGATGTAATTATCAGTCTTGTAATGAATATTAGTGTTGAGAAGTGATAGGGAAGGTCCTGGTTGTGTTTTAGAATATGTATCGAATCGTGGATTGTTTGAGGAATGAAGTTCTTTTCAGTTGGGTTATATGTAAGTGTTGTTTGTTTGGTTTGTGTTTGCTTAACTGCTTCTTTCATTTTGATATTTCATTGATCACATTTGACCTAGTCGCAGGACAAACCGAGTCGACAAACCGCGTCGTCTTAAATACACAAACCGAGTCCATAACTTAGCAGACAAACCGAGTATACAATATGTACACAAACCGAGTCCGTGATTGTATATACAAACCGCGTTCGAAGTTAAACATACAAACCGAGTTCATGGTTGTACAGACAAACCGAGTTGGTGAGTATTTAGACAAACCGAGTACATGATATAATGGACAAACCGCGTCTGGGACAAACCGAGTCCAGGACAAACCGAGTCCAGGACAAATTGCAAGTTTGACCGGTCAAACTGTCACTTTCGTACTTTCCTTAAAAACCGGATCTATGTTTTTCTCTTTGACCAGTCAAACAGACAAACCGCCTTCAAGAAACACATTCTTTAACACCAGCAGCAACAATGACTATTATTCCAAGAACCACTAACCACCAACAATTTCAACATCCAAGTAGTGCACAAAACGCTACTATGAACATCATCATCTTACACACCAGTAGCTACCAAGAACTCAAAAGCAAAGTCAAACTGCGACTTAAAAAAAACGCTACTAAGAAGTTTTCACCACGAAGCGACAACAAGTAAAGACACAAACCAGAACATTCAAACGAGTCCTTCACAATATTACCAAATACCGAGCCAACAATAATGAAAATAAAGCACCACAGCCTTGAATAGTTAGTGGGCTTGTAAATCCATAAGAGCCCAAAACCAGTTAATGAGTAGCAGTTAAAGCGCCAAAAAAAATAATAGATTTGGATCGAGCAAAACAGTTAAGAAAAGTGATACAAATCCACACGTTAATTAACAAAACTTTCTTGGAATAGTGTTCGAGCCAAAAAAAATTGAGACCTTAAATCCCATCACACACAATCAATATGAACACAGATCTGAGTTAATATAATAACTTTGACCGAATGACCACATGTGAAACCAACCGAATATAACTACTTTGACCACAGATCTGAGTTAAATGAAACCAACCGAATATACAGCCTTTGATCACAGATCTGACCAAGATGAAACCATGGCTCTTGATACCAATTGTAGGAATTAACCTTCTTGATTGTGTGGATCCATTCGGGTGGCCTTGGATCTTGAAAGATCAAGAAACCCATTTGAGTTAGTTGGTAGAGAGAAGTTTTAGAGAGAGAGGGAACTATGTGAAAATCTGTGAATTAGATTAATTGTGACAAGAGTTCCAACCCTTCCCAAGTGTGGGAAGGGGTATTTATACTTCTACTATTTGGTGCCCCTAGTGGGCTGTGGAGTGAGCTGACAGTGGGGAAAGCCCCGACCCACTCCACAAATATAAATACGACTAAGCTAATACTAATATTACTAATAATACTAAACTAATATATATAAGCCTACGAGCTATATAAATGCTAATTAGATGCTCGGGGTGACCGAACCTTCATATGAATATTTATATTCCTAACAAGTATACATAAGAAACTCAAGTGAATTCCTCTTGTTATCATCAAGTTTATTTAGGATAGGACTATCAAGTTCAAACACTTTGGATTCTTATTTTCATTTAGGAAAACATGATGTCTGAGAAATCATGCGTTTAGTTTTTCATCATGTTAAAAGGATAATATATATCCTATGCATCATTCTCTCCTTGCAACATGAATGGTTATGTTAAAGGAGATTTCATTACACCTCATCGGCTAAATGATCTTAAACAAACATCTACAAGTTCTATGAACTATCTTCCCCATTGAGCATGATAACATTATCCCAAGAGATAATCTTACTTGTTGAAAGATACCATACGTATCTATTTCCTTTCAAGCGTACATCATAACCAAACCTTGCTCAAACCTTGTGCATATCCACATCTCTGGAGCATACACAAGATCTATTAAAGTTGGTAACTTTATTTAGATTCTTGTTCCAAAGAACTTTCTTGAGAACGTTCTTAACATAGTTCATTATCATACACAAAACACATTTCTTGGTCTTAGATGATCAAATCACTTTCATACTTAAACTCAACTTAAAGGATGTCACCCTTTAAATCATTCAACCTTAGATTCCAAACACAAAGATTAAAATCTGTTGACACATATTTGTCAAATTCCCGTGTATAACATGACATCTTCATCACATTAGTTTTAATAGAAATAGTTGAGTCTCATTAAGCCAAGTAATTGGTAAACTATCATATTTTATATACTTCGATAGCAAAAATAAGAATCCCTATCTTTCAGACATGAGAATGACTACTGGAGAATTTATTGCACTAGAAACTCAATTTAACCTAACGGTTAAATTGCTTCCAGTAGAGAAGTTGGGTATGTGGAATCACCCATAAAAATGGTCGTGTTTAGCCTGAATTGAGCACCGCTAGTAATAGTATCATATTCATTCTCCAACTTAAAAAATCTGTATTCCTATACTTGCCTAAGTAAGTATTAAAATAAGATAATTTATCTTGTCTTAGGAATATTAATCAATCATGTAGTAGATGTGATTTTTCTTAGTAAAATCACTTGCATTACATATATATATATATATAGTATATATATATATATAATATAATCACTTGCATTATATATATATATATATATAGTGTAACTTTATTTTCAGAACCCTGCTAAGTGCAGGAACTGCGAGAACTCTTTTTAGACCATTAGATGAGAAGATCAATGGCTAAGATGATGTGTGGCATTATAGTAATAAAATAAAAGTGGATATTAATTATTAAATAACAAAAGGGCATTAAAGGAATTTCATGTAAATGATTTTCAAAAAACTGCCACAATTAATAGGCATATATTCCGGATCTCCTCCCTCTCTCTTATTCAATTTATTTAACCTAATCAATCTTACTTTCTCTCCTCTTCTTCTAGATCTAAAAGCTGTTTTTTTTCTTCTTCAAAACATCGCCGGAAAATATATGTATTATCATATTAAAATTACAAGTTAATGATGATTCGTTCATTTTGAAGATTTGAAGCAGTTTTAATGATGGTGCGATTTGGTTTTTATCCAGGTATAAACATATTTTTTTTTTTGGGTATCGATTGTTTTTGTTTTTTTCTTTTTTTTTTTTTTTTTTTTTTTTTTTTTTTTTTTTGTGGCGACAAGATCTGCTACATTCAATATTAATTCAATGATATGTTCATGTGGGGCTGTCAATTATCATCACATGGGTCGATGCAAAATACTATAATTTGATTGTCAAGTGAAGAATGTGAAGATTTTGTGATTGGTGGAATCCATGATTGGTAAATTTTAATTCGATACATACGACGAAAGTGGGTCGATGATAGCTGGTTTTAATATATATATATATATATAATAATAAATATTATATATGTATATATATATATATATATATATATATATATATTCTAATATATCTATTACTGTTACCTAGTACTAGTTGATTGTGAATGAATTGTAGTTTATTACAATATCATGTAGGTCGGCAAAATAGAATTCTTGAATTGAATTAAATTGGCGAAATCATTGACTGTTGTTTGTCAATTATGCACATGGGACTTTCAGCTCCTTGTGTGTGGTTTTAATAGAACATACATGTTATTCGTTGAACATACTTGTTTTTACATTGAACATGGCTATTTTTTATGTTATTAACATACATGTTATTCAGTACACATTTTGGTTTTCATAGAACATACATGTTATTCGGTACACATTTTGAGTCGGTGCATATACGTAAGTTGGTGCATACGTGTTTTAAAGTTACCTTAAAATTCATTGGAATGGTGCATGTGTGTTTTAAATGGATGCATGTGTGTTTTAGATTGTGCATATATGTTAGGCTAGTTATTATGATTAAAAAGTCACTTACACTATTTGGTTAAGGTTTAATTGTTTTTGGACATGTTTGTATCAGATTAATGAAGATGGTGATAGCAATGAAGATCTAGAAGTGGATGCACACATAGATACAATGCGGCGTTTGAAGAAATACGATTATTGAAGGCGTGCATATATGTCCAACTTCTTAAAAATGTTGATGATAATGAGTGTGCACATATGTATTTCAATTGATATTGAATTTTGTATGTAACATTTATGTTCTTTTTCGTTATAAATTTACATTATCTAAAAAACACATGCACCTTACTATTTGAAAAACATGTATGTTCTAAAATTATTCAAAAACACCTATGCACTACATCTGAAAAATAAAATGAAAAAATTATTACATAAAAACATTTATGCACTACATGTGGAAAATAACATTTCTTAAAAAAAAAAAAAAAAAAAAAAAAAAAAAAAAAAAAAAAAAAAAAAAAACGTCTTTTACTATATTAAATACTAAAAACATATGTAAAGTGATATTATTTATAAAACATACATGCACCTAGTCTTTTTTCAAATAATACATGCTGGAAATAAAAAAGTTAAAAAAAAAATAAAAAAAAGTTCCTAAAATTATGGGATTTTAAAAAACGAATTTAAAAAAAAATCACAAATAAATAGAAATTATCTTTTACTATTATACCCTTTTGATTAAATAAAAATCTTTAATATTTAAAAAAATATGATTGGTCTAGGGGAGTTCTCGCAGTTCTCGCACTTAACAGGGTTCTGAAAATAAAGCCCCATATATATATATATATATATATATATATATATATGATTACATGTTATGTGTTTGATATGTTTAAATGTCTTGACGTTATCATAATAATTATTTGATTGACAGTCAAATGTGTAAATCTTCAAAAGGTTTTGTCTGCATGCTTATATATGTTTCATGCTACTAGATGTTAACATGATTTGCATGATACTTGTTATATGATATTTCACAAGATTAACATGGTTCTTGTTAACCCACGATATGTCATGGTTAATACATGGTGTTAGATAGCTCTTGTCTTTAGTTGACATTCATTGAGCTTTTTCGTAGGATAGTCTAAATGATGCATGCTTCCAAAATGTTAAAATTGTTTGCATGAATCTGTCGTCTCTTTTCTGACTTTGTCACTCTATTTGTTTACCACGTGTGCACTTATAATTTGTCAAAGTGCTTTTAGTATGATAAACTTTTAAAAGTTTTTCTTTAGATCATTGTGTTAATTAAGGGGTAAGTATGCTTAAGTAACTAAGCCTAACATCAAAACAATTTCACAATGCAGTATATCAAACAATTTCATGCTTTCTTGCAATATGATTATTTGTCTTGATGCTATGTGGTAGCTTTTTGTCTAGTAGGTGAATATTTGTTTTTGTTTATATAAGATGTTATCTTATGATATTTACATCTTTTGTCATTAAGATTTTTATCTTGTAGGTTGATAACAAATTATTTGTTATTTCACTTTGTTATGCCTATTTTTGCATAATTGTAATCCCTTTATTGCTACGTAGATTAGTAATATGTCTATGGGATCCATTCTCTTACATATAGCTCTTAAAGCTAATAGGATTAAGTTTTAGAGGCTTGAAATTTGTGTTTGCGTATCTTTCAATCAACCTCTTTCCAACTCGCATTATTGCTTCCGCTTTCCTAACAACATCTCCATCATCTTTTTGCCTCGTCATGCGATTATCTCGCATTGATAGAGAAGAGCTATATGACTTCAAGGATGAAGTTCATTGTAAGCTAACCAAAAACATTACCAAGCTCATCGCTCTCATTAACCTACAACACTTTCTTCATTATAGATTATGTTGAATGTCCACCAATTAAGGGGGAGAGAAATTCATTCACATAATTGTCTTTTCGCATTAAAGAACATGTACTCATGTTTCTTACATCCTCAAATACCAACATGTAGGTTCACACCATTTAGTTAAAACCAGTTCACAAAATCACAAGTGTTTCAAACCTTATTAACCTAACATCACAGTTTTGAAACCAATACCTCGTCAAATGAAAAACACTTCATGTGTTTGACTAACCTCTTAAACAAAGACCATTAAGTCTCCTTAGACTTTGACTAGGATTAGTGAAACAAAATCCGTAGTTATAAGCAAATAGACCTTAGCTTGAACCTTCGTTTGATCAAAAACGACAAAACATGACCAAATCAATTCTGGTCCCACGGCACCCTTCGTTAAGAAGCACGGAACCAAAGATTTGGTTTCGCCCAATCCGCGGGTACCTGGTTCAGTTTTAACCATTCAAAACAAACAACCCTCTCACAACCAACGAGTCTAGGATTTACTATCACATCTTCATTGTCTAGAACAACTTCATTGTCTAGAACACCATCATAGGATCCCATCCTTTTCATTCTTGACACGTATCAAGCACGTCATTTTTAGTACAAACAGAACCATCATTCTCAACACGTTGGTCCAACCAACACTCTCATCATATGATGTCATTTTCATCTGCTTATAGGTATCTAGTATTTCTAATTGTTGCATATGGAATTTTTATTCCTAAGTGATCATTGTCTTCACTTCCTCTTATTTCCATTCGAGCATTTATTATGGCACAATTCATCATCTTTGGTAGATGATAATATCATAACCTTAACCATCTTCAATACTCTTATAGCATTTGCTATAGATTAGAGTTCCTGAATTCATTGCTTTCATTATAACCACCACCTTCCATCACCACTTTCACTAATCATCAACCCCTTGGATTAGCGAAAAACCTACTTGCATCAACCTTTAGTTATCAATTGAGTCATCACTAGTAAACTAACACCAACACTAGCATCACTCACTTTAACTCCACTTCATATCCTCCTCATAGGCATTGTTTTGTAGAATTTTATCATATTATATTCTTGTGATTATGATTCTTATTAGAAGATTACACACTTTATAACATGGTTTACTAGATAATCACAATATCACAATTGGTATGACATGGTTTGCCAAATAATCATAGTTCTCTGACTTAAGTTGCTTGTGATTAGATTATTGATATGTTGCATCATATTTTTCTTTGAGATAAAATATATTGCACTAACCATTTCATTGTAGGTTCATCAACATATACGCTCGATTGTATATAACATACTCATCTAAGGATGAAGTTTGCATCGATTATATGTTGTCTTTTATTGTAGGTGCTTATTAACGTCCTCAAACCAGGAGGAATATCTATCAAGCACTATTATTGCATCGTCTATACACTTGGTTGTATATGACATATATGTCTTAAGACATAGTCTCTATTGTGCTAATTTTTGTTTTGTAGGTTTATCTTGACGCTCTAAAGCAAGGGGGTGCTTTCGTCAAGCATTGTTAGAATGCATCATACACACACATCGTTGTATATCACATACTAACCTTTATTTTGTAGCATCTCTTATCCTTAGATCATATACGTTGGTACCCTAGCAACGGGGAGTATTGATCAAGGGGGAGCATATCATGTACTAATGTTTGTTTTGTAGCATTCATAATTTTTACATCATATACATTGGTACCATAGCAATGGGGAGTATTGATTAAGGGGGAGCTACAGTCAAGGGGGAGCATGCTCGCATTCTTAAGAATTCTCATTCTTCGACACACTTTTGTGTTTCGACAAAAAGGAGGAGATAGGCCAACATAGTCCAACATAGCTTACCCACGTGTATCGTTGGCTATATGCATTTCATTCATCATGCATTTTTCATATAATTTTTTTGTGTTGCACAATACTAACCTTGATGTAGGTTAATGATCTAAATTTGATCCATGGATCCGCTAACAACCTAGGGGACACAACAACCATAGGAGATTGGAGTAGTCTATTTAACTTCACTAAGGATGATGCAAGCTCACCATTTCGGGGAGAAATGAATTTAACTCCAAGGACACACCCTTTTTGTTTCGACAAAAGGGGGAGAAAGGTGTAAACGGAGAAAGCAATAGGGGAGAAGAGTTGAGAAAGGTGTAAACGGAGAAGGTAATGTTAAAGGTAGCACGGACACAAGTAACTTTTTACATTTTACTTTCTATCATGTTTACATATTTTGTCATCATCAAAAAGGGGGAGATTTTTAGTGCAAGCAGTCTCGTTGGGGAGATTGTTAGTACAAGCAGTCTCGTTTGTTTTGATTGATGACAAACATGTAACTTGATACATAACGTAAAATGTAGAAGTTACTTGTAATCTTATTTTGTCTCAACATACATTCAACACCTCTCGAGTCCTCGTATGATACAACACAGGTTCGTACATGTTTGTTATGTGGCATTATGATCAAATCCTTAACAAACCATTTAGAATGTTTAAAATACGGCTAGGTCATTAAGTATTTTAAAAAGACTAACCATTCTACTTAGAACCTCATTTCACATTTTGCATATACAAGTACTTTTACTTGTACATCATGTTTCCTAAGATTAATAGGATAAGTACACTTTAGGTGTCAAACTAACATGATACATATTGGTAAACATATATTAGTTAAGCTAGTATATACATAGGACATACATATATACATTTACATTATTTACATTTTAAGAATTAAAATGGAAATATGTTCATGACATCATCGCATACATCATTTAGATAACTTGTAGATTTAGAAAGATATTTTGGAAAGATCTTGAAGCAATGTAGTTGACTTTGTAAGATCTTGGCAAGATATGGAAAGATTTGTAAAGCTCTTAGCTGTCATGTCCCGGCGGAACCAAACAGCATAAAGGGCGGATCCCTTTATTTGGATCCGCCAAATCCGCGGGGCAAAATTCCTGTTGGCTATAAATAGCAGCCCATTGTTTACCCATTGTTTATCCCACTTGAACACACATTCCCTCTACCCTTTGCATACATTTAGATCATTAGTAAACCATGTAGAAACACACATTAATCACCCTTTTCATAATGATCATAATGTTACTGACTTTCATTATGTTGTAAGCATATACTCGTAATGATCCTGTGAAGCAACCTCAGAGATCGTGAGTCATCCTCATAGCATACTTCCTGATCCACCATGAAGGTTAGGAGATCTTGAAGTCATCATCCACCAAAGCATTCCAACATATGAAGATTCAAGGGCACTTGACATCCTCAATGATTGAAGACTTCTTATTCAAGAAGTTCATGTAGATTCCATATGCATATATGAAGATCCATCACAACAAGTTTAGGGAACTTGTGATCTTCATATATTGAAGGCTTCCTATCAATGGAAGTTCTTTTAGATTAGCCATTCATATCCATGACCCATTTATGTCATGGATCATCATTGTAATCTATTCTTACTAGATTAGATGGTTTATGTGTTTGTGCCATAAAACACAAGGTTTCTATGTTGGGCCATAAAACCAGCGGGAGTGGTTGTACCCTTGTAAAAGAACTCGACATCTAGCTTAGTGTCGGAAAATGTGTAAGCGACGTTAGGTTGGTTCTACCTTGAACTAGAACCCGGTATTTAGCTTTGTACCGGAAAAAGTGTAAGCGACGATTGTAAGGTTTTCTCCGCCGAGAAGGGAGCTTGTTGATCTAGTGAAGTAACTCTCAAGTTGGGTACTCGGGGAGTGGAGTAGGGCGGAGAGGAGCTCCGTGACCGAACCACTATAAATCATCGTGTTCGGTTTGCGCTTTCTTTTACTTACTAATTTACTTTTATGTTTGCTTTATGTGAGCTTGTGTTGTGATTAGTTGATGATACTTGTGTGACAACATATTTTAACTTATGCATGTTATAAACATCTTTCATATTAGAACAAGCTTAAACGGATATTTGATACAACAAGTTTTAAAGATTTTAAAACGGTAACGTATTCACCCCCCTCTACGTTTTCACAACTTTGTCTATACCATATTTGACTTTACCATCAAGAACAAAATCAAAAAGTTTTGCAGGAAGTTTAGAAGCTCTTCCAGATCTCCTTTGAGTTATGGGCTCATGATCAACATTGGGAATGTTGGAGCCATTACCCTCAGAAGTGGAATTAAATTCCACTATATTGTGATCAATAGGGAAAGTAGTGACTAGTTCATCCAGGGTTGCTCCAGATTCACTGTTAAGTGATTATGTGCCATCCACATTATGTGTTGTTCCAGAATCAAGTGATGTATCATCACTGGATTCTGTGCCATCAGCATGTGGAGATTCATCACCACTGTCCTGATCATTTTGTGCCTCTGAATGATCATTGGGTAGGAGATTTGAAGAGCATTTGACATAGGGACTGACAAAAAAATTAAAGTGATTTGTTTCAGATGTGGGTTTTGAGAAGTTTTTTTGATTCTTTTTCATTTTTAAAGGAAAAATATTTTCTTAAAACTTGACATTCCTTGAGTATAAAATACTTTTGTTTTGTAAGTTAAGTAACTTGTAGCCCTTTTTTTGTGTTTGAGTAACCAACAAAAATACATTTTTCAGATCTTTTTGAAAATTTGTCTTTTTCGGATAAGATAGTAGCAAAACAGAGATATCCAAAAGATCTTAAGTGACTTATGTCAGGTTCATTTCCAAATATGAGTTTAAAAGGAGATTTTCCTTTAAGCACAGAGTAAGGCAGCCTATTGATAAGGTAAGTGGCAGTTAGGATGCATTCAGTCCACATGTTGAGAGGAATTCCTGCCCAAAAAAAAAGAGATCTTGCCACATTTAGTAAATGTATGTGTTTTCTTTCTGCTATGCCATTTTGTTGAGGTGTGTATGCAATGGTGGTTTGATGAATGATTCCATTCAGTTTGAAGTATGTGTGCAGATTATTATTAACAAATTCAGTGCCGTTATCACTTCTGAAAATTTTAATGGTTTTGTTGAATTGATTTTTTAGGTAATTACGAAACTCAATGATATAAGTAGTAGCTTCATTTTTTTTTAAAGATAAACCCAAACTGCTCTGGAATAGTCATCAACCACGGTGAGGAAATATTTGAAGCCTTCACGGCTAGTGACTTTGTAAGGACCCCACACATCAAGGTGAATCAGGTCACCAACTGATGTGCTTTTGTGGTCACTGAGAGGGAAGGGTTCCCTGGTTTGCTTGGAGTAGTGACAGATGTCACATGGAGATGGATTGAGATCTCCTTTAAAGTCAATTTTGTGTTTAAGGGCTTTTAGAACTTGGTTAGAGGGATTACCAAGTCTATTGTGCCACAAGGAATTTGAGTAACAGCTTATGATGTTGTTACTTGTGATAAAGTTATTTGTACTAGTGAAGTCAAGGAAGTACAAACCTTCTCTTTGACTACTAGTCACCAGAGTTTTCTGATGCTGCTAGTCCTGAATGTAACATTTGTGTTCATCAAAACCAATGAAAAGTTTACTATCTCTTGCCAGTTTATGGACTGACAGAAGATTGACTGTGTATTCAGGAACATATAGAACATCATATAGAATGATTTTATCACTTAGTCTTAGATTTCCAACTTTTTGAATGTAGGCAGTAGTGCCATTGGGATGATCAATTTGAAGTTTTTAATCAGATATGTCCATTATGTTTTCAAGTTTGTCCTCTGATGTAACCATATGTTGGTTAGCACCAGAGTCAATGATCTATCCTTTGTCTATTTTAAAGATGTTAAAAGAAGTGTTTCCACAAAAGTAAGTACCTCCTATATGGGTATGCACATTGTTGGAAGTCTTAGAGTTGTTCAAGAGATTTATCAACTGTTGAATCTGTTCAGTGGATAAAGTGGTACCAGAAGGTGGTGAAGTGGTGGAAGTAGAGGTAGGAACCTCTACAGATGCATTATTACTGGAATATGTATTAGTGTTCTTTTGATTCGCCCATTTCTTTTTTATGTGATCAGGATAACCAACAATTTTATAACACTTTTCAATTGTGTGTCCAGGAAGACCACACTTAGGGTTTGAGAATATTAGATTAGGATTTCTGTCATTCTTTTTGTTATTATGCCCCTTATTATTATTAGTATCATTATAACTTCTAGCAACAAAAGCATAGGCATGATGCTTATTTCCAGCAACAGATGAGGAGCCTCTATGAGATTCCTCTCTGGAAATAACAGAGAATGCAGTTTTCACATCAGGTATAGGGTCGCTGGTTAATATATTGCTTCTCAATGGTAAGTACAATTCATCTAGCCCCATTAGAAATTGCATGAGTTTTAAAAGATTTTTATGTGCTTTAAAATCTTTTGTTGCATCACAAGTACATGCAGGCAGTTTAACTAAAGCATCAAACTGTTTCCAAAGTGAGTTTAGTTTATGATAGTAGTCAGAAATAGAGGAACCATTTTGACTTAAAGTGTTGATTTGGTGGTGAAGATCAAAAGTGACAGATCCATTGACCTTGTCATAAGTTTCTTTAAGTTCATCCCAAACTTCAGAGGGAATTTTAGAAAAAAATTGACCAAGATATAGTTCCTCTGAAATTGAACCAAGTAACCACCCCAACACTACTTAATTGCACATTTCCCATTGATTAGCCAAGGACCTATCTGTTGGTTTTTCACATTTACCATCAATAAATCCCAGTTTGTTTTTTGAGTGCAATGCAAAAGTCATGGCATGACTCCAGACATTATAGTTATCAGTTCCAGTTAATTTTAGGTTGATTAAAGGAGTGCTACTAGCATCAGTAGGATGAAGGTAAAGTTCATCCCCAAAAATTAGTTTGCTTGCTAAAGTAGCACTCGTGCCAGCCCCACTAGGTGGAGCATCATCAGGCATGATTACAAAATGGTTTGCCCCTTAGATTACAAAAAAAGAACTAACTGATAATTTCAAGCACACAAAGTGGATCCTGATTTTATCAAGATCAGGTGAGAGAAATGATCTTACAGTGGAGTATTAGCAGCGGAATGTATAGTAACGCCTCATAATTGAGGCAAACAAGCGTGGACAGGAAACCCCCAAAAATTAGGGTTCTTAACAAAACCCTAATTTTCTTCGATCTAAGCAATTAACCACACCAGGAAGAAATTAATCGTATTCCCAAGCCTTAGAATGATTTAGGAACACTTAAGACAAGAAACCCTAACTCAATTGAGTAGGATTCCCCACCACGATAGTAGTCAGAGTGCTATGGCTCTGATACCATGTGAAAATGATATACCAAACCAATCTTAACCAGACTCAAATAGAATCCAGAAGATAAACAACACAAGAGATAATGATCTTTATTGAATGATTGACAATAGTCTAATGATTACAGCTTTAAGGTTTGAATATCAAAGAGATACACAAGCCTTTATTAATATGAGAATGATTACAATATGAGAGTGATTACACAGATGTAGAGAATAGGGGTGATATGAAGTGATGAAAAGATGATATTCTCTTGGTTCTTCTGTGTTTTTGTGTTGTGTCGACTTCAATAGAGGAGAGAGGCTTATATAGCTATAGGAATGCAACACTTGCCATCTTTGATCCCTCAATCACAGCAATCAAGCAATAATTGTCCAAGATATTTTTCAAGTTAGGCATAGGCAATCCCTTGATCACAGCAATCAATCATCCACAGTCCAAGATAGATTTCAGACTTGGCATAAGCAACCCCTGCAATAACCACTAATCATACAATAAGCACAAACATAACAAAAGAAACTTAAACTGCTTATTCCAATATTGTAGCACCTGGGTTGCAAAAACAATTAACACGAGTTTAGGTCAGCGAGAAGCTTAATGATAATCATAATTTTAACTTAAAAGTCCAACATTTTCATCTCAAAACTAATATGCAAGCAAATAATTACATTTCACAACTTTACTCAAGTTAAGGACTTAAGGCAACACAACAACAATTTTCGACTATGTATTACCCCGTATTTCTCAAGAACACTGATACTATACAAGTCTACTTAATTATACGGCGATAGATCATGTTTATGCATCTTATGACACGTAATAAATCCTATTATGCATTAAAACAATCATTTATTAAAGACTTGAACTTCAAAACTAAGCTTGCATTATTATATTTTAAAAAACGCATGAAACCCATTTAAACCACACACGACAAGTTATTAATTAGTATTAGTCACCTGTAAAACGTATAAACTGGTGACATGAAAGGGTTAAATATTTAGAACCATCTTAATAAAATTCGTCTAAAGCTCAAGATTGAAGTTTAAAAAACCTGGAACAAATTTATATGAACATTCTAAATAGTTAACAAACTTATTAATGTTGCATGAAACTACGAAATAAGAATGGAATCGTATAATAGTTAATAATGTTTACCTAAATTAATGTTTTTATTACTCGCTAATCGTCGACTCAATGTATGGCATGATTTTATGAGGGGAAGACAAGACCTATATATAGATTTTTTAATCCGAGTTTTATGACCGACCGACTTGATGTTTAACCGTGCCCTCCAAAATTTGTGATTTCATATATATATTTACATATTCAACCCTCTAAATTCAAAATTTCATTATGTATTTAATGAAATTGTTCATTTTAGTAAAACTTTTTGTCTACTTTGGTTATTAACTTATTATACTTACATGCGTTGAGTCGTAACTCGTAACGATTATTATTTTCTCAGTTGTTAAGTAATCGGCATAATCGTTCAATATGTCTAATGTGACATAAGTTGTACTCAAATCTTGACAACTTATGACGTTTTTATCCAGTGTGTAGAGAGAACGGGGCAAAAGAAAGAAAATACGATAATTGAAGATTTCTCACTTTTAACACTTCATCATATGCACGTCAGCATTTTAGAATAACTAATGTTATGTTAGATATTTTGATTAGTTATGTCGATTATCTGTTAAAAAATCGTAAAAACAGTACGCACACATGTATGTATAATAACTAAAGTGAATAAGAAAAGTTTAATTATCAAAATCATGTATGTATAATAACTAAAGTGAATAAGAAAACTTTAATTATCAACATCTCTTATATAACAAGAGAAGATACAAAATGGGAAAACGGACTTTTCTATTCATCAATGTGAGATTTTAATTTTGAAATCGAGCATTCTGATTGGTCAATAAAAGTCAAATTGGCATCAATTTGGACAAACCCATCAATCTTTCATTCATCAAAATAATATGTACATAAACATATGTTTCGATTTAAAAAAAAGAAAAAAGAAAGTAATTAATAAAACTTTAGTTGACAAATTAAAAAGTATATATGTAAAGACTTAAGTGAACTTATCAAGTTTCATATTTTTTTAAAAACTTTATAAATTTAACAAATACTCCGCTAGATTATATATATTAGAACAAACATATACGTTATTGTTATTAATAACCATTGTTATCATTATTAAATTAATATATATATACGGAATTATAAATATAAAGATGAAAACACGAGTTACTGTAATATGTAAATAAATACACGAGATGTCGAGATTCCACACTTTCCACCAATCGGTCAAATTAAATCTGATGTTCACACTTAAGAGGCAATTTCGTCATATATCAAAGCCAAGTATATATCACTGACTCATTTCATTCTCCGCCAAAAGAAATTTGGTCTTGGCTTTCACAAACACCCGCACAAAAAAGCAATCGAAATTTATCATCAAAGACTTAAAAACATTCAATAATTGTCGATTTTATCATAAATTTGCGTCATTAATCATAATTTTTCAAACATCATTTAAGTTAGATGGTGTAAAAACAAAACTGTCATACAAGCTCTATTATAGCAAGTGGTCTTCTGATAAATGAAATGGTGAAGAATGATTTCACGTAATATACTTTCCTCAAAATACTGATATACGTAATTAACTTTGCAAATTGTCAGTATCGCTAAAAACCTTTCAAATTTTTGTTAGTATCACTAACTTTCTGAGTAAATTGACTAAAATACCATTGTGTTCTTCCTCATTTAGTTTAGTCTTAGAGTTTACATTTACTTTTTAAGTAAAATTCATATATTTCCAGATTTCGGCCAACACCACCACCTCCTGCTCCCCCAATTCCGCCATTCCGGCCATCCACCACCACCTCCTCCACCAGTTCCGGCCACCCAGGACCAACTCATTCAAATATCCACCACGACACCACCAAATCAAACAAAAACCCTAAATCCGGGTCAACCGGCACCGCCTCCTCCCCTTTGAGCAGAACTACAGTTATTTATGTCGCAGTCTTATAAGGATTCACCAAACTACTTAATTACCAGTAGCCAACAAAACATGGTGAACACGCAAATCGAACAGTAGCCAACAATTAACAACCCACATCATAGTATCTTCAGCCTTCACCCATTGTATTATTGTATACGTATGTGTTTTCAGTGGCCACGTTCTTTCAGATTTTTTTTTTTTTTTTTTTTTTTTAACTTGGGTTTCTTACTCGACATTGCGAGACGACTAATTCTAGGGCGACTACCCTTTCGAATAGCCCGGAATCGGCGCAGGTGAACCTCCGTGGCCACAAGGGATTAATTTTCTCCCCATTGGATTCGAACCCTTGACCTCCTCTTTGAAAGGCTGGTATTCTTATCACTGATCACCCTTTGTGGTTTGTTTTTTGTCTTTTTATTATATTGTTTTAGGGTTATATAACTTGCAGCTAATAGGCTACGACTGGTTGAAATGTAACCAACTACAAGAACACAATTCACATATAAATCAAATCAAACACGCAATTATTTTCAGTCGGGTACAGCGATGTGGGTTGTTTAATATTGGCAGACGGGGATGACAACAAAACTTGTTAAAATATCAGTTTAATTATTTAGTTTTCGATAAATGAGAATGAATGCAGTGTAGTTTAAGGTGGTTTCAAAATCTTGGTATGCGAATTGTGTTCTTACTTATATATCTCAACCAGAATTTATCACAGCCTCATCTAACATCAATGAATGTAGTTATTCAAGGATAATTGTGTTTGTTATAGTGTTCTTAATGTGTTCTTTTTGTCGTCACAGTTTTTTTTCATTAAATTTCACAAAAAACAAATACTTAGGGGGTGTGTTTAGTCGGAGAAATAATTCTCTTATTTTCTATCTCTAGTTTTATAAAAATTTGGAAGGGAAATTTATCTGCACAAAACACTTAGAAAATATAAAAAACGCGTTTAGTTGATGTTTGTATTTTCTATTTTGAAGAAGGGGAAGGAGTGCTGTGGGTTACAAAGGAAAACAAGAAAAACAATTAGGGTGCGTTTAGCTTGGGGAAAACACCATTGTTTTTAGAAAATGTTTTTTGGAAAATAAGCAAAATAGAGATTGCATTCAAATCAACGTTTTTCAACAAAATGTTTTGCAAAACACAAAATCCCCTATTTCCTAACTTAACAAGCAAAACTACAGAAGCCTCGAAGGAATGTCCTTTTCGATGACATAGTTACTCGTTCATTTATTTGGATTCAAGCTAGATGTAAAAGTAATTTTAGTTGGGATAGTTGGCTTCAACACCCTTACTCGCTTTCTTTGTAACTTTTCTAGCTCCTTGCTAGTTTTCATTTATAAAAGTTGCCGTTCAAAAAAAAAAAAAAAAAAAAAAAAAGCAAAACTACAAAACAAATTTTAGTTGTTTTCCTTGTTTTCCTTTGTAACCCACAACCCTCCTTCCCCTTCTTCAAAATAGAAAATACAAACATCAACTAAACGCGTTTTTTATATTTTCAAGTGTTTTGTGGAGATAAATTTCCCTTCCAAATTTTTATATTTTTAAGTGTTTTGTGGAGATAAATTTCACTTAGCTACAACCGAATCAAGTAGAGCTTGATTCGGCTTGAAAAGCTCGAATAATTATATAAAACGTCAAAAAATTAATGACATAGTAGCAAAATCATAGCATCCATTCCACATATATTACACTCCTTCTAAGACTTGCTGATCAACAATCATCCATAATTCACATAAGCCATACCACTAGTTTCATCATATTCACAAATGTGAAAATAAATCGACCCAACAAAGCACACACACACAAACTAACAAGATGAACTTGTAAAGCTTATTAACTAAACCAGAACCAGTTAATCCACTATATCGACGTTACATTAACACATATGATAAATTGATAAAACTATCATTGTTTACACAAATGATCTTGGTGCTTTGCTTTATGAAACTAAACCATTTCATTTTACTGTCACATAACTTACGGACTAAAAAAACCTCAAAAAAAATGTCCACGCCTTTTGGGACTTACTGATCAACAATCGTCCGTTGACATTAGCTCTTTCATAAACCTTAAGACTAGTTTCATCATATTCACAAGCACACAAAGTAACAAGTTAACTTCTACTGCTTATTAAGGGGGTGCTTGTTTAAGCTTATTTGTAGGCTGATGATGTAATTTGATTTCGGCGTATATTTTGTAAGCTCAAATTCTCAGGCTTATTACGAGATTTGAGGCTTATATAAATTTATTATGATACAATAAGCTTATTTAATTTCATGAATCCCAAGTAAGCCGGAAAATTTGAGCTTATGAAATATAAGCCGAAATCAAATAAGTTCATAAGGTCACAAAATAAGCTTAAACAAACACCCAGGGGCGGCGATTAGCATGTGCAAGTGGGGCAATCGCATAGGGCCACCGTATGTAAGGGGCATCCGATTTAGTATATGTCATTTAGTATTTATACATGTCTAAGTATATTTATACAAGTCTAATTTAAATTTTTACAGCATTTTTTGTATGTTATGTGAGAGGGCCTCTGATTTAGTATATATTCATTAGTATTTATATATGTATAAGTATATTATGTTTTGAATTTTACATATTAGTTAAGATTTTTGTAATTTAAGGGGCCTCAATAGTAGTTTCGCACCGGGCTACTCAAATCAATGTGACGGCCCAGCAAACACCCCGTAACTAAACCAAGGTAGCGTTTGTTTAAGCTAATATGTGGGCTTACAAGCTTATTTGATTTTGGCTTATATTTCATAAGCCCTAATACTATGGCTTATTTCGAGACTTATGGGTTGATATAATTATATCATAACAAGTATATATGTAACACCCAGTATATCATAACAAGTCTTATGGGCTGATATAATTATATCATAACAAGTATATATGTAACACCCCGCCTTTTCGGAGCGTTAAACCCTCTATTTACCTTATATCGGCGGAAGCGTCTACTATTAGTCACGCCTAAACAATCTCTTGATTCCTAAAGCAACTCATTTGGGTTGCAAAAAATTTAAAAGAGTTTTGGGTCATCATGGTTTTCACGTACAAAATAGTTCATATAACTTCAAACGATATTCCAATAATAACTCAATTATAAAATGCAATTTGTTCAATATCACATAAGTGTGCTATTTAGTCATTCAAGTTTCTCTATCAATTCAATATATCAATAACTCAACAAATACAACCGTATAACACATATTAACGATTCAACATATAACAACTATTCAAAAATACATCAACGATTCACGGTTCACAATTCGGTTCACGGTTCACAATTTAGTTCACGATTCACGGTTCATGATTCACAATTCACAATTTAACGGTTCACGATTCACATTTATATATCTCATTATATAAACATGACAATTTCACAACTTTCACATATCATCAAACATCTAAAGCATTTAGCAACTTCTAAAGCATTTAGCAACTTATGATCAGCTAAACAAGTTTGCATGATAGTATCTTTGACAAAATGTGCAACCCAATTTAAAAAGCTCATGAAAATTGACCTGATAAATGCTCGCAATAAAGGTTCACTTTAGGCTACATACGTCTCGTACAAATACAATAACATCTCACTAAGACTTACACAAGTTCGAAACAACATTCTTTCATTATATAAGATTCCAGTTAATTGGTCAAGTTCTAAGGTCATGTCGACGAAAACAATACTTAGAACTGAATCACGCAAGATACTATTCAGTCCCAAAGTCATCTAGAAACTCCAATTATAAGAAACATAAAGTGTCTAAATTTATTAAACCAATTATTACACAAAGTGCTATCATTCTAATCAAATCTATTATTAAATTATACGTTTTATCATTTGCTAAGTGTTTGAACACATTTCAGGAAATAGAAAGAACGAACAAACTACCTTATAGGGAAATTTAGTGAAACATACATAGTTTCTCATCTTTTAAAACCATTTAAATAACTAACACCACACTTATAAAAGATGATAATAAAACTTTAGTCATAAAGTAGGCTACTATGGTTTTGCATGGGATCCATATGGAGCTCATTCTGCTTTTTGTTGGCTAATAAACCTACAATTAAACCAAAAGTTATGGACCCTTAATCATTTTGCGGTTTCCTCTCAAATGATCATATGCAGAGACATACAATACTTCTATTTTTATCCATATTCCACTTGTCATCACGTTCACGTTCGAGGCAGTAGCCATATACATTGATATACATTGATTTCTATTTCATCCAATTTAAAGGCATTTACTATGTATCTTAACTATAGCAGTTAGTTTTATTAAGACTATTTGTTCTAAAGTAACTCATAAGCATGATGTGAAGGACGCATAGTCAATATAAATGAAAACGAGTCGGCAATCTAATCAATATACATGACACACGAGAACCCCACCAATCAACATTCTTATATATATATAAAGATTAAACATATATACTAACCCAAATCTAAACAGTGGTTACCTTAATCCGCCTTAATCTCGATCGAAACTCTGCTCGGAACCACACAAATCTAATCAAACGTCCTTCCTTCCTCTGCTCCCCCCCCCCCCCTCCCTCCTCCTCCTCTCCCCTCCCGCTAGTTGGTGTCGTTCTCCCGTCTCTCTTCTCACGTTAGGGTTTTGGTTGTCGATTGTATGCTAGAGAGTAAGTGGTATTTAAGAACGACTTGGACCAAAAATCTCGTACAGATCCGACTATTTTGAGAAGGGTTATACTATAGAAGCCCCCCTATGATGTCAAATCATAGGGGACAAAGGGAATATTCCTTTGACTTTTCATTATAACACAGTTTTCTGTCAGTTTCTGTTCCGTATTTCTGACAGTTTTTAGCGTTTGACATATTAAACTTTATATTTTATGTTCCGTACTTTCAGGTTTATAGTTTTTTGATATAAATAAAATTATAAAAATTAAAAAAAAAATTAAAAAAAATAAAAAAAAAAAATCAAAAAAGAGGGGGGCTTGAATAACAAAAAAAAAAGGGGGCTTGTATAACTTGTCCTTTTTGAGAATCCAGTAACCCATATCTAATTGACCACTTATACCACGTATGTAATCTATATTATAAAGCATTAAAGCCTAATAATAATAGAAACTATTAAAATTAAGTAATCCAAGTTATAAAGCTAAAAGTACAAGTAATTAAAACACATTTTCTAACATTTACAAGTTCTTAAGCTCAAAGTACAACTAATTAAAATAGAAATACTAACATTAAATACAATAAATAAATCATTATGTACATTAAATACAATTAATTAACTTGTCAATAAATACAATTAATACAGTTATTAAAACACCCCTTACATAAGAAATACAAGCTATCAAGCATATTGTACAACCAACTTAAACACAATTCCTGCATTAAATGTCACTAATACAAATAATAAGGCACATTATACAAATATTCAAGCCCGAACGGGCAACAGGCCAAATGGGCTCGAGCCCGAACAGGCACGGGCCAAATGGGCTCGAGCCCGAACGGACACGAGCAAAACGGGCTCGAGCTCGAACGGGCACGAGCAAAACGAAATTCTTGATATCCGTAAATTTTATTTCACGGGAAAATTTTATTTTAGGGTACCCGCCGCCGCAACGCGCGAGAACCATGCTAGTTAAATTTAAAAGGCATTTATCCTAATTAACTATATCTATTTTTTGATAATACAAAAACCACCCTTAAGGATTTATCTAGTATATATAACTGCTACAATTCTAGTTACAATTCTATAGTAGTCTACTAGAATAAATCAAACACAAAAAGTTGCAGTCGATTATCTGATCCTACTTGTAGAAAACTTGAAAGTTATAAGTCACAAACTCACAATTCACAAAATTAAGCTACCTAAGTATTATTTCTTAATAGGGTAAGAAAAACAACGATTAGTCAATAACACAATTTTAAGTATCACTAAGCAAATTTATTTTATAAAAGTAAAAAATGAAGTTAGGGTTTTCACTTACCAAGTTTTAAGGTTGTATATGGAGAAACAAAAAGTGGATTGATTGTTGTTGATGAATGATTGAATGATGATGGTGTATTGGTTTTACAGACTAACAGAGTAAACAACAGGCAACACCAGCACATCAAACATTCTTTGAAGACTTCGATCTTTCAGTCCTCTTTGAACTGACGTTTGGTTTTCTTTAGTCTATGTGATATAATTTTACGGGGTTTTTGCATATATATCCTTCCGAAAATGCATAATTGCATATATATATCATATATATCCAAAGCATGCATAAAAACCATTGTACTATGTGCATCAAAAACTTGTACAAATGATATATATATGCAATTATTTACTTTGGAAGGGATATATATGCAAGTGGGACCTAATTTTTCATTTCAGAACCATCTTATCTGCGAGAACTGACAGAACCACCAAAAACATACATGCACGCCATCAATTATTGTATTTTTGCACATATGTTCTAAAAACAACATATATGCTTTAAAAAAAACATGGTTGTTCTAAAGAATTTGATAAGAAATTGGAAATATAAAAATTTTCTTTGAAGGTGTGCATGTATGTTTTTATAAGGCGTGCAACGACAATATTGCAGCCGTGTGTAAAGTTTTTGTGAAAAAAAGGATGAGTTCATGATGATATTGAAGAACATAGGTGGATACTTACGATTATTGATGATTTACGTGTATTTTTATTTTATTTTAAAAGACATGCATGTATGTTTTTGGTGGTTCTGTCAGTTCTCGCAGATAAGATGGTTCTGAAATGAAAGTCCCCCTTATTTACTTTGGAAGGGATATATATGCAATTCTGCCTAATTTTACAAATCAGATATTACATGTTAGGCTTTACTTTGTTGAAGGCAACTTGAAGATTGGGCTAAGGGCATGGAAAAAAAAAGTCCATTAACACAAAAAATATGCACTATATAAAATTTTTTGGGCCAATTTTGTTGGATATATGAGATGTTACTCTCACAAAAAATTGCTAACAAAATTTACTTCGACAAACTATAAAACAATTCTTTTGTATATGAAACAATTGCACTCAAACTTCCTTTATTTAAAACTTGAAAATACTTTTCTTTTGTGTTGTAACTCAGTGGTACAAAATTCACTACTACTACTACTACGAAGTCTCAGACGGGATATGTTTTTGTAGTCAATGGAACTGGAAGAGCAAGAAGCAGAGTACAATTGCGATGTCTGCAACATAAGCTGAGTACATAGCTGTTGACCGGATCTACACACACTCCTTTTGTTAGATGTGATACTAAGAATTATGCTTAGTCTAGCACGCGGAATTTACTAGCTAGCACTTAGAAGACCTTATGTGTTTTGTATGATTTGAATGAAACAAAGAACACAAAATAATAACCTTTAACGATTCAATATTATTAGAAAATAATACAAGTGATCTCCTATCACTAGGGTTTACAACCTTGAATTTTTTTTTATCTAATTCGTACTTCTATCGTATGTGTTGTTATATATAAAAACCTTAACCTAGGCAATCCTTTTATAGACCAATGATTCCTTTACAAGATAACTATCAATCTAATTCGATACGATATACACAATATCTTTTCCATATTTATCTACTTACAAAAATCATAAACCGTCTTAACTTCTTCACTCAGCAGTCTTAACTGCTCATGTCTTCAACACTCTTCAGCAGTCTTAACTTCCACCTTCAACAGTCCTAACTGTTACCTCCAACAGTCTTAACTGCTTAAGCTTAATTTCCTAACAATCCTCCCCTAAACTTATGATTTCTTCCCAAATCACTAAGTTTCTTCAAATTAAGCTTCTTCTTCTTAATGCTGAAAATTCTTTCAAATACCTATCAAGCAAATCTCTTAGATCTAGCTTTTACTTCTTGTGCAAGGTTGAATATCTTTGCCACTAGCATATCAGCCATCTCAGACTCTTCATTAGCTTCCAGTCTAACACATGCCATCATTGTTAAAACACCTAGTCTGAGTGGATAATCCTTTTCAACCAGCATATATATCTCTACTCCATCCGTTGTAGATACTCTGTGTAATCCACATGCTCCAAATAACTTCCAAGAGATGTCCTTGACTTGAGCTTGAAATCTCCATATCGATTCTCCACCATCTGGTTCATAAATTCTCTTCAATTGAACCCATAGTTCTTTATCTTTATCTTCAACTGGATCAATATCTCTGAATTTCTCTTTCACTAAGCTCCAAAGTTGATTTAGATCTTCTCTGTCAAAGCCTTTGAGTAAATCTTCAAACAACTTATATCTTTCAGAAATATCTCCAAGTCTAATAATCTTCCATCCCTTCATTCTTCCATCAGTAAACACTTCCCAGTCAATAATTGGATGTTTTACCTGCAAAGGTTTAATGTAAGAAGACTCTGGAATAATCACCATCATGCTTATGATCTTCTCATTAGTTAATCCTTCTTCATCAGACTTTTGTTTCTTAGCAACTTCTGATTCCATAGATTCTGCTTCCCTCTTCTTACCTGTTTTGACACTTCTTCTTGGAGAATTCAAAATAGCATAAGTTTCACATAATTCTTTTTCAATTATAGCATAAGACTTTCCATTGAAATCATTCATTGAGTAATTTGCTGAGTTCTTCAAATAATGCTTCATATCCTCAACAAGTTCCTTCTTTGTTGGTAACTTTGTCTTGTACCCTGACTTCTGTCTTTCTCTTATTCTATGAATCAGATCTTCCCACGTTGCAACTCCATTCTTCTTGAGTATGAATTCCTTAAGCTCCTCTGTCTTCTCTTCTTCATTAAACTCTTTATCTTTAAGAACCATTGAAGCTTGTGCTCTTACAATCACATCAGAATCCAGAAATATTGTAACTGTTCATTGAATTCTTCTTGATTTACTTCATTTGATCTTTTTCTTCCCATGAATTCAGATATATTCCTTATATCATCAGCAGCCATCTTCCTTGCAAATTCTTCATCACGAGCAATCTGAGCTTGTTTAGCTTCCTCTCCAGCCAAATCTTCTTCTAACATATGCCTTGCAACCTCTGCATCATGATCTATTTGTTCTTGAGTTTTTGGTTTCAACCTTTTAAGCCTTTCAAGTTCTTGAGCAGCAGCCACTTCTTCAGATGTCATAGGCTTCTTCCCTTTATCTGCTCTTCTCCTTTCATAAACCTGTTCAACAGAAGTTTCTTCAGTTGGAACTGCTTGTTGTTCTGACTCAGCAGTTTGAACTGTTACTTGCTCTGTCTCTTGCTCTGTCTCAGCAGTTTGAACTGCTTCTTCATTTGGAACTGCTTGATGTGTCTCAGCTGTTTCTTCATGAACATGACCAGAACCTGAACCAATATCAAAACCTTCTTTTTGTTCAGAACCTTCTTCATACCCCTGAGATGCTGATCTATCCTTTCCTTTACCAAATTTCCTCCCCTGTTTGGAAGAATTTTCATCATCCCCGTCTGAACCATCTGAATCATCATCATCAGAATCATCATCCAATACCACTCTTGCCCTTTTCTTCTTCAACTGTTCTTCAAGCTGCTTTACCCTTTTTGTTAGCTTTGTATAGACATTGGCAAAAGTCTCCTTGTGAGCTTTGAATTCCTCCTTAGTTTGCTTTAGCTCCTTCTCCAAAGTGTCAACCTTGTCTACTAACTTGGTACATAAAGCCGTCAATTCAGTTTGTGAAGAACTACCCTCATCACTTCTAGCTGTGTTACCTGCTATGAGAGGTGAATCTTTGGGCAAGGATTCAGTCACAACCCTAGTTAGACTAGGTTTAGACCTTCTCCTGTAAGTGATGGGTGGTTGTTGGCTTGTTTCAAATACTTGAGTGGATGTGTGATGGGGATCAGTTGGAACTGCTGAACCTTCACCCAACTCAGTTTGAATCATTTGAGGAAACAATGGAACTGGTTCCCCTTCAAAAAGTCTACTAGCCATAGTCATATTTTGAAAAACCTTTGATTGTAGACTAGGCATAGCAAAAATTTCAGTTGGTTCTGTAAGCAGGTTTTTCTTTTTATTTAAAATTGTTTGAACAAACCTGGGATATATTAAAAACTTTGTTTTACTATCAACATTTGATGCCATACCCTCAAAAATATATTTTGAAAAGTTAAAAACCCTGTTTGTAGACAAATAAATGAGAGCAATAGCAATATTGCTACTGAACTTCTCCCAAGTAGTCTTTTTATTACTTAAACAGCATAGAAGAGTATGTATCAAAAATCTTCATTGGAGTGAAAAACATGCTTTTTGGAAAGTTAATTTATGTTCAGATGTATTATACCCCATTTTTGTAAGTTCTTCCCAAATTTCAGTATTTAGCATAGTGTGGATACCATCTGAGTCATTTAATTTAAGATGCCTCCTAAGTATAGACTCGGTAACAACAAATTTAATGCCATCTACTTTAGTATGAATTTCTAAGTTTCCATCATCACTTGTCAAGATAGATGAATTCTGCCAGAACTGTGTGATGTGCGAAACATAAAGAGTAGGAGAAACAGTTAGAGCATACCTTATGTGAGAGTGGTTGAGAAAATCCACAACCTCATAAAATTTTGGCCCATCTCCTTGCTCTGTTTTCTCTAAAAATGCAACCTGGTTGTGACGTTTAACAAATTTCAAAACATCCATTCTTAGCAGTAAATATTAGTTAACAGCCGTGAATAGTAATAATTTTGAGTGAAAAGATAGAAGATGAAAGCAATATTGAGAGTTTATGGAGAGAGTTGTAGGGTTTCAAGTTGACCGACTTAAAGAATATGGTAACTATTTATTTTAGTATAAGAATATAATAGAATAAAAGTTAAAATATCTATAAGAGGATCCCTCGAAATCCGTAATCCATCCAGTAAAAATCGCAACAAACTGCCAACGGCTAGTTTTTACCCCAAAATTAATTACTGACACGTCAGTCATAACGGCTAGTTGAACCGTACCAATATTTTGTACTAACCGTCCCAACTGTTGAAAAAATTTTATTGAGCCGTACCAACTTTGTGAAATAAATATTTAAAATAACATGGCTCAAACATAGTTTTTAGCAAACTATCAGCTATCAACGGATTTGATATGTCTTTACCAATAGCCATTTGCTTTGGACTAGCCAACTCTTCACATTTAGATATGGTGAGCTGATAACCATACAATTTTTGGTAAATTGTCAACCATCAACGGATTTGATTAGTCTTTACCAGAAACCGTTTGCTCTGGACTAGTTGGTTCTTATGTGGATAAGACATGGTGAACCAATTACCATTTGTTGTATGCAAAGATCACATACTAATCTCCAGAACACCATATAGTCCAAAACATCAAGCATTCTTAATCCCTTGGTGTTTTCTTTCCAATCCTGCAATTGTTAGTCCAAAAACAAAGAAACAAAATACAAGCATATGACTAACAATGCACATAACAAGAAAAATTAATTTCCTTGTGGAACCCAAGCCAAAACAGACTTAGGCTTTCCTCTAGCATCAACATAATTCATTCTTTTCAAAACAGTCTTAGCACCATTGGGTTTAATTGGTCTCCATACCCAACATGCTGAAGCATTCACTCCATTACCCATATTTCCCTTAGCAGTGTTTTTATTCACACCAGTACCAATTACGCTGCTAGCAGTTGGAACTGCTGGCTTGGTAGTTGTTACCTTAGGTTTCCAAACTTGGTTTTTCACCACTGCTTTCTGATGAAAGGGTCTATTAACATTTTTTGGTGCTGATTTGGAAAACATTTTTGCACCTTGAACTGTTGGCCTTGGGTGAATTGGTCTCATAGGTCTGACAGTCTGAACTGCTGGTCTAGCAGTTTGAACTGCTTTAGGTCCAGACCTCAAAAGAACTGATCTAGGTATCATCTTCTCATTCCTAAGAAAAGATTGAGGTCTTGCAATGCTCAACCTATGATTTGTATATCCAGATACCCATTTATCACAATAATCTGCAAGATGGTCAAAACTACCACAAGAGTAACAAGCTTTCCTATAGCAAACAAAATCCTTTCCTAATTGGTGGGATTTGAGGTCATTCCAGTTCCTCTGGTTACCTCTTGGCTTGTTTGTGGTTCTATACATTTCTGCATACCTAACTGTTGGTCTAAAAGGTTTGGCATTTGATCTAGGCCTAACAGTCTCAGGTTTAACCATCTTTGGAACTTTTGGTTCCTCCACTTTAGCACTAACAGGCTTAACCACAGCCTGATCATCCTCATCATCAGAAGTCCATTCCTCAATTGTTGGAGCATCTGAGTCCTTAGGTGAGGACCTATCAGAAGACACCTTGTCTTCAGATAGTGATTTATCACTTGCACTTTCAAACACAGGTTTATCAACTACATCCTTCTTGGGTTGAGGACCATAGTTAAGCTCAGGAAATTGAAATTCAGGGAGTCCTGTGTGTTCTAATTCTATACCTTTGGGTGATGGAATTCCTCTATAGGGAGGTGGAACTGACTTATATCCTAGGCCTGACTTAGCTTTATTTTGGATCTGACTCTCAATTATCTTTTGAACACCTTTTGATGTGTATTCTAGTGTTTCTACACTCATCTGTATGTTCTCCTTAGCTTTCTTAACCTGTTCTAGCTCATGTTTTAAAACAGTAATTTCATTCTCTCTAAACATTAAGTCTCTCTTAACAATAATCATATCATCAGAAAACTTAGACTCATTGTTTTGATAATGAACAATTTTCTCTTCTAACACAGCTAAAGCTCTCTTATGATTTGCTAAGCTAAAAGCAGTTTCAACTAATTCTTTTCTCTGATTATCATATCTTGTTTTAAGTGCTTCTAGATCTTTTAAAGCTTCACAAGATTTAGAACATTTTGAAACTTGTACCTCAGAATCAGAAAATGCCATGAGAGCAACCTCTGTAGATGCTTCAGCTTCCTCCTCTGCAATATAGTTCCAGTCAAATCCTAAGCCATCAATAGCAACCATGGCTTTCGAGCTTGAATCAGTAACCTCCACAACTCTTGACTTGTTTCCATATGCTCTACTCTTTCCATCTTGTTGACTTGGCAATCTGCATTCCCTTGAGTAATGACCTTTCTTGTGGCAGTTGTAGCACTCAATCTTGGACTTGTCATACCCTGCAACATCATTACTGTTTATGACAATCTTCTTGCCAGTCTTCTTCAAGAATCTCCTAGCTCTCAAACTGAGAAGAGAGAGCTGCCACTTAATATCCATCTCTTCAATATCATCTTCATCAATCTCTTGAAGATCTGAATGAGTCAACATACTTCCATTGTGCTGAGTAGTCAGGAAAGCACAATAAGTATCATCATTCAAAAGTCCACTAGTACTGCTTGAGGTGCTAGCAGTACCAAGGTTTGTACTAGCAGTTCCAACTGCTCTACCAACTTGCACTTCTTCATCTGGACTTGAGGAACTAGGAGTTGATACAAAGGCTAAATTGCCTGAGCTTGAGTTTGAACTTGATCCAACAGACTTCTTAATCTCATGTTCAACAATTTTGAAGTTGCTATATAGATCCATTAAGCTCATGGAATCTATATCAGGCTTGTTTTTCCATACTACCACATGCATAGCCCATTCAGAAGGTAGACTCCTCATAAACTTAGAGTTGAGATCTTCCTGAGGCATCTCAATACTTAGAACAGCCAATTGACTCACCAGCTTTTGAAGCCTATTGAACATATGATCCAACGACTCATTGCTTGTTGCAGTAAAGTTCTCAAACTGATGCTTGAGAAAGGTCTTATGGGTTTTCTTTGTGGCTTCGATGCTTGAGAAAGGTCTTATGGGTTTTCTTTGTGGCTTCATTCCCACCATATCTTGCAACAATGGCTTCAAAAAGAGATTTAGCACACTTGAACTTACTAAAATTCAGCAACTGATCATTGGGAATGGTCATCAGAAGCAAACTTCTAGCCTTAACATCATTCTTGTACCTTGCCTTCTCTTCATTAGTGGTTGGCTTTGTCTGCACTGTACTCTCAGATTTACCATCAACAACAGTTGTTGTTGTTACAGGGGTAAAAGAGTTTCCATCTTCAATGATCTCCCACAGTGCATAATCTTGCACTTGGAAAAACTGCTCAATACGAAGTCTCCACATGGCGAACTCATTAGGTTTAAGCATAGGAAGCTTAGCAGCAATGTTGGTTGTGGATGGTGTTGTTTCCATGTCCATCTTTGTTCTTCTCGAATCTTCTAAATCTATGTATCAGCAACCTGGCTCTGATACCAGTTGACCGGATCTACACACACTCCTTGTGTTAGATGTGATACTAAGAATTATGCTTAGTCTAGCACGCGGAATTTACTAGCTAGCACTTAAAAGACCTTATGTGTTTTGTATGATTTGAATGAAACAAAGAACACAGAATAATAACCTTTAACGATTCAATATTAATAGAAAATAATACGAGTGATCTCCTATCACTAGGGTTTACAACCTTGAATCTTTTTTATCTAATTCGTACTTCTATCGTATGTGTTGTTATATATAAAAACCTTAACCTAGGCAATCCTTTTATAGACCAAGGATTCCTTTACAAGATAACTATCAATCTAATTCTATACGATATACACAATATCTTTTCCATATTTATCTACTTACAAAAATCATAAACCATCTTAACTTCTTCACTCAGCAGTCTTAATTGCTCATGTCTTCAACACTCTTCAGCAGTCTTAACTTCCACCTTCAACAGTCCTAACTGTTACCTCCAACAGTCTTAACTGCTTAAGCTTAATTTCCTAACAAGCTGCTTCAGAAGCTGCGATGGAAGCTGTTTGAATTAGGAAATTCATTTGGGGGCTTGGAGTTATGCCTTCAATTGATTTACCTATAAATATGTATTGTGACAATTCTGCGGCAATAACATTCGCCAATGAACCTCGAGTCATGAAAGGCGCCAGACATTTTCCTCGACGATATCACTATGTTCGAGGACAAGTCGAAATAGGTGAAATCAATCTACTCAAAGTTCACACAGATGACAATCTAGTTGATCCCTTCACGAAGGCTTTACCTAAGGAAAAGCTTACTCAACATGCTAATGGCATTGGACTTCGTTTAGCTAGTAGTTTCATGTAAATATGTGGTTATGCATTTGGATAAAGGATGTTTTGAACAATTATTATTTTAATGAAATAAAGTATTAGTTATGTTTATCTTTCATTTATAATATATTGGATCCTATATTTTCATGTTTAAATCCGTGAATAACTCATGATATTCTGAATAGTCCGTTGTCAATCAATGATATGGGAATATCATTGAATTAAGACAAATCTGAGTTTTGGTAGAATATACTTATGTATATTGATGCGTGGACATGCCAAATTCACATGATATTTAATGAATTGAATATAGGACTGATCCCAACTGCATGATTGTACTTTATGTATCTTTGTCATCAAGTAAATCATGAATAGTTATCCTCATACTTGAGATACCATATTACTGTCATGGATGTAGCCCATTTCTGTAAAATAGTCTAACGTTATCCGTAACTGGTAGTAATAAGGGCTGTTTTCAGAAATGTTGTGAAATTCATAAGTTTTGCTTGTAGTCAAGAGATAATTTGTTCATTCGAATTTGTTTTGAAGTAAAATACTGTTGGGCCCCTCGTAGGGTTGACAAGATGTTTGTATGGCCATACCCAAGATCAATCTAGAATACGTTCAGATGATTTGGTAATCTTGCTCAATCAGATATAACGAGAAACATAATAGTTAAACAATGAAAAGACTAAGATCCATATCCATATTTAACGTGGGATTAGTAACAAAAGGATAAGTATAATGATGAATCATTAAATGGTTTTCCAGGAAACCATACTCAGGGTCGTTCTGGGGGCATTGGCATGTTTGCTAGACGCTAACCAATGTCATTACCTATATTAAGATATCTCCAAGTGGGATCTGTTAGTTTGTGGATATATTTAATATACGTATGACCGGATTCGAACACGAGACTATGGGATTGCACACTTTACGTATGAGAATCGATGTTTAATAATTAATATGTAATAGTTATATTTAATTATTAATTCACAATAAATACTTAACGGTCATTATACTTAACGGTAATTAACTAACGGTCGTTAAATATTAAGTTAAGGGACTAGAGATAAAAATAGAAGGAAAGAAGGATCCGGAACCCTTCCTAAAGGGAGGGCCAATCGGTTATGGATTTGGGAGACCCAATCCCACCCTAACTTGGACTCTAAGTTAACACACTATAAATACAAACCCTTGTATTCATTGTGTGTTAATCTTGAGCTCCATAACAAACCTTTCTTCTCTTCTTCTTCCTCCCTTTAAGCCTAGCCGATCGTACACCCCTTTTCCCTAAGGGATACGATTTTCTTTTGCTCAAACAAAAGTGTTTGGTTTGTTATTGTGATTAAAAAACTAGCATTCGCATCGAATCGCTACTAATACGTGTGTACAAGACCATAGATTTAAATCCCTCTTGGATTTAATTCTTGCCCTAATCGACCTTGTTATTAGTCGATTCATAATAAACCTGATTTGATCTTGTATTTGCTTGGATTGCTAAAAGGTACGTTTACTTTATATTTTGGTGAATTAATTACAAGTATTTGTTTAAGTCTTCCGTTGCGTGCTTGATGATTACATGTTTATAATATGCTTGACATGATTGTTAAATTCCAACACATTTGAACCTTAATTTCTAGTGCTAAAAGTAGGATATTATGGAAACTAATGGAGTATATATTTCTTATGGGATGGTTTCACTATTAGTTTCTTAGATTTGTCTAAAACTAGTTGCATACCTTAATGACTACCACCAAACCATAGATCAACTTATTGAGAATCTTGCATACCTTCAGCGAAACTCGGCCAATGCCTTAATTTTTCTACTTTTTTTTTATCGAACAATATTTCGTGTTCGGCTTACTTAATGTTTGCGTCCGTTGTGATCAATTTCTTCATCAGAGCTTTCAGACACAACTTCATGAACCATTGAAATTGTCACTTAAATCATTTTCCCTTAATTTGGATGTTTTCATTTTGGCCAAAACTCTCTAACTTTTCAAGCTCTACTGAACAAGACGGCAAGCTTCATGGCTTTCTTACACAGTTAGCAAGAACATGTTTTTAAAAAAAGATGAGAAGGGGAGGGAAACTTTATGAAATGATCTTCCTATCCCACATCGCTTGTTTGAACAAAATGGCCAAGAGAGACTCGTATAAAATGAGATGCCAAACAAAAATGGTTCATAGATTGTGTGACTATTAACAGTTAGAATTTTTTACTCAATGTATCTTTTTATGTAATGTAATTAGTAGTTTAGTAAAGAAAAGTAAATTAATAGAAAGTAAACATTTTCAGCCCACTTTTGAGATGACACAATTTACTTTCAAAATCAATCAAATTACACTACTTTTCACTCATTTTCTTTTTCTTTTCCTCCTTAAGTGAAACTGAAGAACACAACTTTTTCTATTTCTTTTCATTTTCTTTTCTTTTCATAAATATATATCTTAATGTTTTTTACCTCTTTTTTGATTCGGTGTCCATATTCAATTAATGGACGTCTTTTCGTAGCAGGGCTTCAAAAGTATTGGAATTTTCTTTCAAATTCTGAGTAAACTATATGTGTAATGTTAAGAAAAATATGTATAATTAACTAGGTTTGTGTGCTAAACACACATCCCAGTAAGCATAAGTAGAAATCGAACTCATACACTTTTACAAGCATGAATGTTACTAAAGCCTAGAGATCAAAATACTAACAAAATTCAAAAGGGACGATAAAGTTCAGCTTTAAGCTAGAAAAATAAAAGTTAAAAGAACAACTAGTTCAAAACAAGTGAATCTTCAAACGAAGAAATGAACCCTTCAGGTACCAAAACACCATTCTTGTCATAATGAAGATCGAGAACCCAAAACATTCGAAGGTCTACACTTTTTGCCCATTATGATTCTCTTTTTGCAAAGTCCATCACTTCCACATTCTTCTTGTCCTTCATATTTACGCATCGAAACCACTCTACCAAGCTTTCTCAACCCATTTAATCCTCGACTCGGAACTCTAACCAAAGATGGCACCAACCCCACTTTACAAAACACAGATGCCTCTTGCTGCTTTTTATCATCTTTGATCTCTTCCATGCACTCATGATGACCATCATTGTCGTGAACTTTATCAAAATATACGTTGTTGCCAAGTGTTCCGTGAATGATTGCACGTAGAAGTTTCCCTTTTCGGATCCATTTTTGGGAAATCTTGAATTTTGTCATTGTGTTTTTTGCAGGGAAATGAAAGTGATGAATGAAGATAATGGAAACGTGCTTGTAACAGATAGAAACGTGGAGTATATTGATAGGCTAGAGGAGTGTCTAAGAGACGTGGGATGGTTAACACTACACCAAAATAAAGGTTTTGGGACCAGCAAAAAATTTGGGTCGACATTCTCGTCCCCACTTTTTCCACATTCTCAATATGGGACGAAAATATCGTCACAAATCTTTATATAGTTGTTTTACGACATTTCAATGGTTTCTAAATGAAATTTCCAAAAAAAAATAAAATCCCGCCAAACAAAATGGGACGACAATTGTCGTCCCATTCTGCGAGTATTTTTTTTTTTTTTTTATTTAAAAACTTTTTAAATCAATTTTTATTTTTAAATCAATATAAAAACTTTTTTAAAAACAAAATGGGACGACAATGTCGTCCCATTTTTACTAAATATTTAAAATGGCATTTTTAATCCAATAATCTATTTAAAAATACTTGTATATAAATTAATTTTAGAAAATTATTTGCTTTAAAATTATATTTTAGTGTAAAAATTAATTTTAAAAATTACATAAATTAAAAAATTTACAAAATCAATACTTTACTATTTATCAAAAATATTTTTGTTGTTAAAAATATTAATTATAATGGGGTGTTGTGGAATCTGATAAACCACAGGGTTCAGATTGGAGTAAAAAAGTTGAAGAAAAAACTTAATCGCAAGGTGGTTTGGGTAAATCAATACTTTTAGAACATAAGATCAAGACTTTTGTGTAAAAGATAAATTTAAGCTCAATGAGCGCACATAACCTACTGACCATAAACAAATAAGCTCTCTTTTCAAACAGTATACATAGAATGAATCTTGTAGACCTTTAAAATACCTTTTACTTCCAATAACACCTATTTCAATAACAAGAAAAAGGTTGTTCGCTCTTGTGTCGTAAAATAAAAGCAGAGGGTTTTGAAGAGCACTTGGAGCAAACATTGTTCGTTGTTTGGATAATCTTAAAATGCTGTGTGGGTGTGTTTAAGAAACTAGCAGCCAAGGAGTATAAAATAGGCCTGACCGCTTGAATATTGGTAAATGGTAGTGAATAGGTTAATTAAATATAGGAAGAAGGGTGGTTGGGGGACCAAATGATGGTCCTAGACCAGGAGGACCTTTTACCGCAACGAGACAAAGCCTCGATATCTTCACAGCGGATGAGCAAGAGATGATTAAGGAAATTAATCCCATCATTCAGTCTATTCCATTGTTGAATTCCATTTCTTGTTAATGTTAAAGTTATGAAACACGAATACAAACTATGTATGGCCACAAACTATTTTGTGAAGGTACAATGATGGCGATCCTTTGTCTACCGATGATCAAACTTATATTCTTGATAACGTCTTCAATCACCATCCATATAAAGTTCAGAAAACAAAGTTCCAAGAAAGTCGTTGCTTTTTTGTTGTATCAACCGATGGCCGTGAAGAAGACTTCTCGTACATTAAATGTGTTGAGGATTATGTAAAGGTGGTGATCTCGACTATTATGAACTAGAGGATAATTATATGGAAACGGGATCTCCTGAGCTTGAATCCGGTTCTAAACCTGTATTTGAAGACGGTTTAGATCTGAATATTGATGAAATGGATGAGCAAGAGATTATTAACGAAATTAATCACATCATTCAGTCTATCCGCAGGATTATGCATCAAACTTCCCACTAAACACTTCCCGCCAAAACACTTCCCACCAAAACGTTTGTATAAAATATCTGCTTTTTCCCACCAAAACATCCCACCAAAATATGGCGCCAAAATTTCCCACCAAAACGTTTGTATAAAATATCTGCTTTATCCTCACAAACACATTATATACACTCTTATCCTCAAAACTACTCAACCTCACAACCTCTTATCTTTACACCAATTTCAAAACCTGAGATGCAGCGATATAATCCTTTTATATGTTCTTGTGGAACAGAAAATATAAAACTAAGAAAATCACATAAAAAAGATACATTTGGATGGGAATATTATGCATGTCCTCTTTCGAAGGTGAACAATCATACATTTCTTATTTATGTAAATATACAAACAATCATAACATTTCCTTATTTATGTAACAGCCAAGAGAAAATGATCATGGATGTGGATATTTTATGTGGAAGAGTGAATTTGATGACCGGTTACGAGTAATCTCTTCTGCTTTAACATCTCAAGGTTCTGGATCTGCACCAACAGAGTGCTCAAACTGTAATGCCAGTCGGATGCAATACTCCGTGAGCTGTTAGGTGACATGGAAAATCTTCGTATGTAGTAGTATTGTTGTTGTTTTTGTTGTTTGTTGTGTTATTGTTGTTTGTGTTGTTTGTTGTGTTATTGTTGTTGATGTTGTTGTTTGTTGTGTTATTGTTGTTGTTTGTTGTGTTATTGTTGTTGTTTAATAAAATGTTGTAGTTGTTGTTTGTTGTGTTATCATCTCGACTCATTCGTTTGTTTAACATCTCATGTATAACGGTATCATATCGACTCATTCGTTTAACATCTCATGTATAAGGGTATCATATCGACTCATTCGTGAAGAAGACTTCTCGTACATTAAATGTGTTGGAAATTATGTAAAGGTGGTGATCTCGACTATTATGAACTAGAGGATTTGAAGACGGTTTAGATCTGAATATTGATGAAATGGATGTTGATCGGACTGAAGGGTCAAATGAACAGACTACTGATAAAGGGAGTAATTGGGGATGGAACAGGAAGGAGGAACAAATGATGGTCCTAGACCAGGAGGACCTTTTACCGCAACGAGACAAAGGCTCGATATCTTCACAGCGGATGAGCAAGAGATTATTAACGAAATTAATCCCATCATTCAGTCTATTCCATTGTTGAATTCCATTTCTTGTTAATGTTAAAGTTATGAAACACGAATACTAACTATGTATGGCCACAAACTATTTTGTGAAGGTACAATGATGGCGATCCTTTGTCCACCGATGATCAAACTTATATTCTTGATAACGTCTTCAATCACCATCCATATAAAGTTCAGAAAACAAAGTTCCAAGAAAGTCGTTGCATTTTTGTTGTATCAACCGATGGCCGTGAAGAAGACATCTCGTATATTAAATGTGTTGAGAATTATGTAAAGGTGGTGATCTCGACTATTATGAACTAGAGGATAATTACATGGAAGCGGGATCTACTGAGCTCGAATCCGGTTCTAAACCTTTATTAATTTATTTAAATAATTTATAACTAATTTAAATCATTTTTAATTTATTTATTATTAATTAAATAATTTAAATTATTTTTAATTTATTTAATATTAATTTCAATAATTTATATATACACATAAGATAAAGGGAAAAGAATAGAAAAACAGTTAGGGATGATATTGTCGTCCCTAAAGTTACCACCAAAATTTTTGCCAAAATTAAATCACCCCGCAAAAAAAAAATAATAATAAATAAATAAATAAAATAAAATAAATTAACTACACGGGTGGTCCCTGTGGTTCACACGGATTTCATGTTTAGTCCCTATTTCGTTTTAATTACGCCAGAGATACCTATTTTTAAAACGTTGCACTCTTTTAGTCCCTATTTTGAATGGGCCGTTAGTTTGACCGTTAAGTATTTAATTAATGTTTGCCCGTTAGTCCCTCCGTTAGTATTTTTTGCATCGTTAGTCCTATTTTTCTAAAAAGCAAACACTTTTACAACCTCATCTTTCTAAAAAACTGATATAAATCTCATATCATCTTTCTAAAAAACATATAAATCTCATATCATCTTTCTAAAAAACAAACACTTTTACAAACTCATCTTCATCTTTATCAAATTTAAAACAAACTCATCTTCATCTTTAAAACCAAAACAACACAAACATAAACATTTCTACACCTCATCTTCATCTTTATAAACACGTCTACACATACAAACTCATGAAACTCCCGCCACTAGGAAACCCTGTCGCCACCACCAGGAACCGCCAACACCACTAGATCCTGCCAGATCTGCAGCTGGTGGTGGTTTTCAGTGGGTTGTTGCGGTGTGATGGTGGTCGGAGGTCGTGATGTTGATGAAGGGATAATCGACATCTTGACATGTGTCCCAACCAAACACATCCTTCGTTTCAAATCAGTCTCAAAAACATGGTACACCCTTTTTCAAACACCCTCCTTCGTATCCAAACACACCCTTAACCAAACCCAACTCCCTTCATTTCTATTCACACCATCAGACAGTACGACCACCGCCGATTAAGGTTGTTTTGGGGTTTGGGTATGATGAGGTTGTTGAGGATTATAAGGTTTTGAGGATTGTGTATTATGGATATCCTTTGAGTCAAGTTGAGGTTTATTCGTTAAGGACAGATATTTGGAGGGAGGTTAAGACGAGTGTTAAGTTTCTAGTGTTTAATTCGGGGTCTGGTGTTTTTTTGAATGGGGCGTTTCATTGGACTGCGTTAGGGTTTGAGGAAATGAATGGGAAGAAGTTGATTGTTGCGTTTGGTTTAAGGGAAGAGGTTTTTAAGTATATAATGTCGCCTAAGTTTGATTTTGGAGCTGGTGAGAAGTTTAGTTGGAATGTGGTGGTGGCTTGTTTAATATCGAGGGATAGTGTTTTCGACTGACAATGAATGGCAGGTGGTGGTGGCTGGATTTTGGTGGGTTGTTTGCGGATAGTGACTTTTTGTTGCATAAATCCGGGTTTTTCACTTTGTTATCAGATTCTTTGAAGGGCAAATGTTTAATAATTTTCTTGAGCTTGATTCATCTAGATTGGTGTTTACTTATTTATATATTTTAATTGACTATTCATCATATGTATTGAAAGGCTGGTAATGGTGTTTGGTAGTTGTTGAAAAAGATTGTCATTTGTTATTGACTTGATATTTATAAAAACGCGGATGTTTTTGTTCTTAAGATTAAATGAGAGAAAAATGTAGGTGCTGTTATTGTGATGAATTTTGAATTATAGATTTGTGTGATGTAAGATATATTGAAAAATAGGACTAACGATACAAAAAATACTAACGGAGAGTCTAACGGGCAAACATTAATTAAATACTTAACGGTCAAACTGATGGCCCATCCAAAATAGGGACTAAAAGAGTGCAACGTTTCAAAAATAGGTATCTCTGGCGTAATTAAAACGAAATAGGGACTAAACATGAAATCTGTGTAAACCACAGGGACCATCCGTGTAATTTTTTCAAAAAAAAAGTACATGAAACAATTTTGTCGTCCCAAATTTTGGCTCAATTATTGATAGATCTGGATCTGCTATCTTTTCTTTTCTAAGTGTTATAATAATTTACCCACAAAAAAAAACCCACGGCAAACACCACAAAAACCACCTTCGACACCACCATCAAACCACCTTCGACACCACCACAACCACCTTCAACACCACTATCATCCGAAACCACCTTAGACACGCACCACTGTGCACAATTTGTTTAATTTTTGTTAATTTGATTTGTTTAAAGGTATGTTTTTTTTTGTTTTTTGTTTTTTTTTTTAATTTTGTTTGTTAATTTGTTTTCTTTAATTATGGTTTGTATGTTGTGTTTGTGTTGGTTAGATGGCACCACCGTGAACCAAGGCCACCGGACAAGCCCACCACCACAGCAACCCCACGGCAGCAGCTCCACCTATCTCTTCCTCTCTTCTTTGAATTTTTGTTTCATTTGTTTAAAGGTACGTTTTTTCTTTTTATTTTTGTTTGATTTGTTTAGTCTATTTGTAATTTTTTTTAATTGTGTTAATGTGTTTTGGGACGACAATGTCATCGTCAAAAGTTTTTATTAATTAATTTGGTTAATGTAAGTTTGATTGTGAATTAAAGGTATATAATTTCTGCCGTGAATTGAACTAGATAATGTTATGATGCATTTCTCGTTGTAATTTGTGATTTATTTATGTTATTGTTAGGTTTTCAATTAGTCTAGAATCTGTTTAAATAGGTTTGAATATGATTAGTGGTATGATCTTGATGTTAATTTGCACGTAGTTCGTGATAAATAGCTTACGCGTGATTTAATGGCGTATCTGTTGATGTAGTTTGCTGTCGATTTGAAGTAATGTGAATTTTGTTGCTAATCGTTATTGTTAGTTATATAATTAGCTTGATTATGATGATGTTGATGATATTTACTGATTATGATTGATTGACGTGCGATAATCGATGTATCCGTTGTTGAAGTTTGTAATGATATGAATTCCGGTATGAGGAAATTGTTTGTTGAGGGATTTAACAATTTGTTAGCATTGTGAATGATTGATATAGGAGTCAAACGAGTGAGAATCTGTTTGAGTTTATTTTATTAGGAACGATTGTAGGCTATAGTTCATGAAGTTTTAGGGTTTGAAAGGTGGAAGAGGTGTAACAACACTGAATATATATATTGATTAGCTTTAAGAGTGATTATTACTGCATGTATGCGATTAACTTGCTAGTGTTGTCGTATTGGACTTGGGTTGATCACACTTATCGGTTCTTGCTAGTTCATGAAGTTTTAGGGTTTGAAATTGTGTGTTCTTGTACTTGTAATTTTACAGATGGCGTGTGTAGCTCCTAGATCACACAGCGGGGATGCTAGTGGTGATCCACCAAGATAGCCCTATTTTACTATGCCGGGATATTGCGCAGGTAAGAAATTGTGATTTTTATTTTACATTTTTTATTGATAAAACTAAATTTTTTTACTTGTATTTTCACGAATCAATAACTTATATTTGTAGTGTTGGTCCATGAAATTGAGTAAAACAAGAACAGTTCATTGATAGTGAAAAGAATTGTTACAAGATTACTCAAAACCTATTAGATTACATGATAACATCTTCAACTTCTTAAAGGGGATACTTTCGGTATGGTATCCCCTTAGGTGAGGGTTTATCCTCTTTTGGTGACAAATAAACTCTCACTGATCCAAGCTATGCTTGTGATTCAGTGAGAGTGATGATCCTATCAACTAATACACTATGTGTATTCTTTTTGTTTGTTTAGGAATTCATACTATCTCTATTACAAAGCAAACTATATATACAGGTAAATAAAACAAAGATAAGATGGGTAGGTGTGAGTTGACATCCACTTGCTGTGAGTTGTCATCCACTTGGTGTGAGTTGTCATCCACCAAGTGGTCCCCCTTCTTGTACTTTGTCTGACTTCTTTGTTGGAAGTTCCCGCCCATTTATCAGTCTGCTTGTAGAGATAGTATCTTCAGGGTCACTGAGACATTTGTCAATTCTCAGTGATACTGATGTTGTTTGTAGCTCGTATACTTTACTCACTGACACCGTATCAGTAAGTAAATGTTTCTTCAACAACGGGCTTTTTACAACACTCACTGATTTCTTTATCAGTGAGTAACCCACTATTTTATCAGTGAGTTAGGCTATTTTATGTTCAAATCTTGTCAGGGAACTTGGGTCAAATTCTTGACCCAACAATCTCCCCCTATTTGAATATACAAATAGCCTTGGATCAAACCTGCTTGTTCAGAGACTTGGGTTTAGTTTCTGAGGTTCAAGGGTTCAGGGACTTGGGTTTAGTTCCTGAGGTTCAGGTTCAAGGGTTCAGGGACTTGGGTTTAGTTCCTGATATTCAGTGAGTTGAATGACCGGTTCAGTGACTGGGGTCAGGGTTCATGGGGTCCTGAGGGTTCACTTTGACAGGTTCATTATTTGTTTCACTGAGAGGGTTCGGGTCCTGTAAGATTCAGGTTCCTTGGGTTCAGGGTTCAGTGACTGGGGGTTCAAGGTTCCTGAGGGTTCAGTTAACTGTTTCACTGAGAGGGTTCAGGTCCTGATGGTTCAGGTTCCTGATGGGTCAGTCACCTGTTTATCAGGTGTTCAGGTTTATGTTATGGTGTATGTGTTTACTGACCTGATGTGGGTTATGGGTCCACCATGCTTCCGCTGCTCCACTGATTCTTACAACCATATAAGAATCATCTTGGAACTCATGACATACCCACTGATGACCACACTTCATGAGAACTTTTCACTCCCTGATCCCTTCTCCCCCTCAAAATTTGCGACTCAACGCAACTTTTGATCAGGTTATCTCAGCCTGATAATCATCCCGAAAACCTCATCACCCCACCCTGCTTTACCTGATTTTCTCAGGTTACTGATAAGTATTACTACTTATTTTTTAACCACATCACTCCCTGATACAACTACTCCCTGATAAGTTCATCAGCTTACTCCATTTTTGGAGACCGGTTTCAGGGACCTGGTACTGAGGTTTAGTGACTTGGGTTTTAGTCACTAGAGGTTCAGTCACCTGAGGGGTTCAGGTAGCATGGTTCAGGGTCCAGGTTCAGTGACCGGGTTCATGGGTTCAGTTTTAACACCTCCCTGATGTGCAAATTCCCTGAGTTTTAGCAACATTCAGGACCTTGAATTTTCAAGGTCTCTAGTTCTTTCCTGAACTGAATGAAGACTGTAGTCTCCTGGGTATGTTTCTCAGTCCCTGATTGTATTTCAGGGTTCCTGATTTTAACCCAATTCACACAACCAATTTAACATCAACTCTGCTCCATCACTTCCTGATTATATACCACTTCAGTCGTGTTCTTCAGAACACTGATATACCATCAGTCACCCCACACTTCCTACACTTCCTGAGTATCATGCTACTCACTGATACTTATCAGTGACCCCGTTGTTTTCACTCCCTGATGTTTATCAGGGACCCCACTCACTGATCATTAGTAGCATCACAAACATCAGTTGGCCTGAAACAAATAAACTCACTGATTCCCAGTCATCTATTTTAGAGGTTCAAGCTCAGTCCGAAACCAAAACTAACACTGATGTTACAAAAGCTGCGTATACCAGTGAATATCACTCCCTGATGTGGTTTCAACCTGATCAGGCTCAGGCTTCGTTTGAGACAACTAAAGCACTGACAAACCTTGATTCAGTCCACACATTTCTCGCCTGATTTTATTTCAAGACTTCAACCTATTCAGGTTAAGCTTGTAAAATCATAACACTCCATGATAAACCTATCAGCCCATTCCACTTACCCTGCTTATCCGAATATCAATCTGAACTCTCAAATCAACTCTTATATCCCTATCATCTTCTAACTTCTACTCATCTAAAGTCACGATTTCAGGCCTTCAACACCCTTATCACGACTTCGTACATGCCACAATCATCACAAACACTTCTAATCCCAAATCTTTTACCCACAGTAATCTTTTTAACACTTATACCCACAAATCAAATTCATTCCTTTAATCATCTCAGCTGCCTACCCCCTTTTCTTTGACAGCTTTCTGACCTGGGTTCGATTATTCAATCCGGAAAGGTTTGTTGATTCTTGTATGTGGGTTTTTGTGTGCGTGATTTTTGTTGTGTGTTTAGATCGGGTTTTTGTCTGGTGATGTTTTTTTTGTTGTGGTGTAATGATCAGATTTGTTTTTTTTTATGATAGATCGAGTATTTGTGATAAGAGTTTTTGGATCTGGTTCTTTTGTTGTGATAATAGATCGGATTTGGTTTGAGGATATGGGTTGTTTTATAGATCGACAGGTTTTTTTGTGTGTGTGTTGGATTGAAGATGAGAGAGAGAGGATCTGGTTTTGTGTTATCTTATTTTGGTATGGTTGTGTGTGGATAATAGATCCGTTTTTTTGGATCTGGGTTTTTTTGTGTGGATGTGTTTTTTGTGTGGTGGGGATAAGGTTTTGGTAGGTGTGGATAAGAATTGTGTGGTGGGTGGGGCTTCAGGGAGGGGTTTCGGGTATGTTTGGTGTTTGTCAGTCACCAAAATGTGTCTCTCCCCCTCAAAAATTGCTATATCAGTAGCAGTTTTTGAAGAACACATTTAATTTTTTTTGAAGAATGTTATCATTAGTGATGAACGGATCTGGCTCATAAGAATAATCCACCCGCTCTGATACCACTTGTTGGTCCATGAAATTGAGTAAAACAAGAACAGTTCATTGATAGTGAAAAGAATTGTTACAAGATTACTCAAAACCTATTAGATTACATGATAACATCTTCAACTTCTTAAAGGGGATACTTTCGGTATGGTATCCCCTTAGGTGAGGGTTTATCCTCTTTTGGTGACAAATAAACTCTCACTGATCCAAGCTATGCTTGTGATTCAGTGAGAATGATGATCCTATCAACTAATACACTATGTGTATTCTTTTTGTTTGTTTAGGAATTCATACTATCTCTATTACAAAGCAAACTATATATAAAGGTAAATAAAACAAAGATAAGATGGGTAGGTGTGAGTTGACATCCACTTGCTGTGAGTTGTCATCCACTTGGTGTGAGTTGTCATCCACCAAGTGGTCCCCCTTCTTGTACTTTGTCTGACTTCTTTGTTGGAAGTTCCCGCCCATTTATCAGTCTGCTTGTAGAGATAGTATATTCAGGGTCACTGAGACATTTGTCAATTCTCAGTGATACTGATGTTGTTTGTAGCTCGTATACTTTACTCACTGACACCGTATCAGTAAGTAAATGTTTCTTCAACAACGGGCTTTTTACAACACTCACTGATTTCTTTATCAGTGAGTAACCCACTATTTTATCAGTGAGTTAGGCTATTTTATGTTCAAATCTTGTCAGGGAACTTAGGTCAAATTCTTGACCCAACATGTAGGTTCGATGATTGCGGGTGAGACCTCAAATCGGGCCTTAAGGAGGGCGTTTAAAGCGAATAATAATCAGCCTTTGCCGACCAGCTTTGATTACGATGATCAAGGCACCTTCTCACCTGTAGGCACGTATGCACCGCAGTTGAGTAGCCTTATCGGGGAACAAGTTAGGCCACTTCCCCTTGACTGCGAGTGGGAGCAGATTCCAGAGCCTTTTAAGGCTCATATATTTCCCGCACTCCAGGTATTAATTGTTTACTTTATTTCTATTGTTATTGTTATCGACTTTTTAGATATGCGTGTTATATTTAAATTGTTGTTTATTTAAATGCGTATATTTATTTACAAAGCTATTTCCTCCTTGCGCCTTGGTTAAACGACGAGCACCGAGTGACGGTTGGGGAGTGTGTGTATATGGTGGGGGAAAGGGTAACTCTTGGGCTTAGACTTCAGATGCGGTTACTATACCGCAAAAATAAATACAGGATCAAGTCTAGGTACTTTGACACACATGAGAACCCCGAGATGGCAAGGGAACATCCGCCGACGCCGAAAGTGTGGCATAACACAAGCCAAGAGGAATGGGAGTCGTTGGTCGACTAGTGGTCGAAACCGGAACGGATGGAGATATCTGCCAAAAATGCAGATAACTGAGCACAAAACAAGATACTAACTGTAACACCCCAACCCGACAAGGGTAAAGGTGTCACATCACGATGACAAATCAGAGCATAAATAATACACAGCGGAAGCCATAAACCAAAATCAATAAGAAAATCAAGCCAACACGGCTTAAACCAAATTACATGAACTCCAAAAGATGAAAATAAACCAAAGGAACAAACAAAAGAAATAGAATCCTGAATAAACAAATGTCATAATATAAAGGTGGTAACTAAGGTAGGTCTCCAAAACAATCTCTACTCTCATCCCAAAGCAATCCCAGCTCCTAGCTTAGATACCTGCCACATGGAAAAAGAAAAGCAGCTGAGCTACGAGAGCTCAGTGAACAGATACATATACTAAGTAATAATAACGAAACAGAAATAAGATATAGTGCGATGGGAACTGACATAAGGTACAATCAATAAAGAAAAGAAAAGGAACAAAGTAGGATAGTAATCCACCACGAGCCCAGACAAATCAGATAATCATATACAGTAACCATAGAGGAGCGACCTCTCAGATATGTGAAGGGCATGTATCGCACACAGTACCAATCACCAGACAATATCAAATCATATACATAGATAATCCACTAAACAAAACAGATCTAGGATGCATCCATACGCCCCTACCCAATCACATGCAGACCAAAACAAAGGGACGGTGTGTAACATCACTCCAACACACTAGAGTCACGCCATCGGTGCATCAATGACATGGCCATGTTACCTTCATGGCTAGGGTCACAAATTTTGGCTCGGGTATCAAACTAAGAGTCATGTGTCAAATCAAATCAGAAGGTCATATCCAAAGGTCCAATACAGATAGTTCATAACAGATGGTTCATATCAAATCATTTCAGAAATAGTATCAAAGGTCTAATTCAGAGTTTAACGGATCAAAGTATACAAATCAGAAATCAAATCATATCAAGGGAATAAGACACCCTTACTGAAAAAGGGCAGAGTATCTGTACCTTATTCAAATGCAAGCACAAAAGCAGAAAGTACTGAGACAGATCAGGACCTCTCTCTATCCACACCTAGAGAAAGTAGAAGACAAAATTACTAAGGGGTTCAAGTTCAGATTACCATCTTTAGTTATCTTTCCATTTTAAGAACTTTCCAGATTTAGTAACTTCTATTTTAGCAGGTTTCCCGAATCAGTAAGCTTCCATATTTAGCAATATTCAAATGATTAAGTTAAGTCATTAATTAGCTTATTTTGGACATAATATTCATTTTAACAAGTTATACCAATTTAGGGTTAAATATGACAAGTTTTCATAGTTTAGGGTTATTAATGTAAATTTACCAAAGTTCAAGGTTCAAATTAGAAATATCATAATTTACCATTCGAATCATAAAGTTTTCCAGAATTACATATTTAGCCTTCAAGTTCCATAATTTACGATTTACACCCCTTTAATTAATTAATTTACAAATTAAACCTTATAATTATATAAATTACAATTTAACCCTTATCATATTTACATTACACATCAAGCCCTTTTATTTCATCAATTTACAGAAAATAACATTTAATATAAATATGTTACAACAGCCCCTCATAGTTTCGGTATTTACAGAACTAGTCCTTATACTTATTAAATTGCAAATTCAAATTATATATTAACCATAATTACACAATAAACCCTCAAGTGTCCAATTTTACATATTATACCCTCATTATCTTTATTTATACCACACACCCCCAAGTTTTCAGAACTTACAATTTAGTCCCTCTAATTTATTTATTTTATAAATCGAAATGTACATAATTAACAAATTACATTTTAATTCCAAAACTTTCATATTTTACGAATAGCACCCTCAAGTTATATTTTTTTCATATTTCCCTTGATCTATAGAGTATTACAAAAATGACCCACGAGTTTCAAAAATTACAAAACGTCCCCCTTTATTTCCAAAACCACTCGGTAACAATTTTAAATCAAAAACCCTAAACCCTAATTTCCCAAAACACTTTCCAATTTTTAAATCATAATTACATCATCATTAGTTTTCCAAATTTTATCCCATAAGTCCAAGATCAAATCGCTAGCTAGGTTTTATTTTTCTTCCATTCGATTTCTCCAAAACCCGTTTAGAACAAAAATTCGACAAGGCTAAATAGAGCTATAACAAATCGAACCATTATTTTTCCAGAGTTATATGGATTATATGGAGCCCAAATAAAATAGATTTTGCACCCAGAAAACTCGTATATATCATGTTTGGTTTTAAACGCGTTTTACACCTCAAAAATCCACACGATCGAATCAAGCTATGACAATTCGAACAACCATTTTTTTAGACTTGTTTGATGACCAAAGAACTCAGGAAAATTATAATAAGGACCTAGAAAATCGTATTGTATATTTTACATAATTAACCCGTTTTTACCCATTATAATTCGAACGATCTATAAATCCTTGCATGAATCGATTCTACCATTTTTTATGAGTTATAAATGATGAAAGGAACATAATAAAAATACCAGGTCGATTAATAAACGTGTAGAACAGTCGCAATGAATTTAACCTTGGCGGATGGGTTTTTCGAACCAAAAATGCCTAGCGATCAAACGAGCACCTCCACGACTCCAAAACTATTTTTCCCCACTCCTTTAGATGATGAGCAATAGCAGAAAAATGCTCCATGAATTTTTAGATGGCCGGATGAATTGATACGATTTTGTGTGTGTTTTATGATTTAATCGGTTATGCTTAATATGGTCAAAAATGTGTTTGTTGCAAATAATAAGGGGAAAGCCGGTTATAGGGGGGGGGGAATGGGCTGGTAAATTGACGAAATTAAAGGCCCTAATTAAGTTGATTGATTAGTTTCCAAATTTTGTATTTTTAAATCTTTTAAAATCAATTAATAATAATACAAATAATAATTTAAATAATTCGGTTAATATATACATTGTGTAATTATAATTCTGTTACTTCCCAAAATGTCAAATGTAGTATTAGAAATAATTTTACTTCATATCTTGATCATCTCCCGAAGTTTGGAATTTATTTGGTATATTATAAGCTTATTATTCAAAGTTTTAGATTGTAAGGGCATTTTGGTCTTTTTACCATGTTTTCTGATTTTAGGTGTTACACTAACCCACCAAGGGAGACAATCGTTCGTACAAAGATGAAACGATTATGTAAGACTCATTATAATTTTTGTGATTTTTAAAGGTCTATATATTGTTTATATATAGCTCGTTATTAATTTATTTTATATTGTATGTATAGAGGGTTAAGAATGCGGGGAAAAATGAAGACCTCATCGAAACATGGATGAAGGGGCATTCAAGAAAGGGCGTGTTTAAAACAAAAGAAAACGAGACGGCTTATGTAAGTAATTTATCTCTTAACATGCGTCATTAAGATCAAGTTACTTCTTGTTTTTTTTTTTAACTTACTTGTTTTTAACATACTTTTTTTTTTTTGACTTACACAGATGGCGATGAAGTCACTCTGGGATCAAGTTAAAGCCGGCACACACCCGTTGATGACTGAGCAGGAAATACTGGACGAAATAGTTCCGAGTGAAAACCGGCAAAATATGTCGGGTAGGGGCAGGATGATGCCGGGAATGGGCAAAGCTTCATCCAGGTCCACACATCATCCGGTTGCACAAGAATATGTTACTCAGCAGCATATGTCGGAGGTGTTCAGGCGAGAGGCGGAAGAGAAAGAGTTGTTCAGGAGGCCAATGCTGGAGGCGCAACAACGGGCTCAAGTGGCCGAGAATGAGGCTAGATTAAATAGGCTACAGGGTGAACAGCTTTTTGCTCGACAAGTCGCCTTCGAATCTTTCATGGGGCAGTTTGTCAGCCACTACAACAACCAAGGTAATCCGTTTCCCGTTTTCTTTCCCTCATTTCCCCAACCTCCTTCATTTCTCGCCCCTATTCCCTTTCCCAACCCTAATAATTCTTCCTTTGATAATTGTTATTGTCCCACCTTTCCCGACTCTACTACATACCCGGGTTCTAGTTCTAACCCGGGTTCTAGTGCTAATTATGCAATGCCGCCACCCGACCTTAACAAATACACGTTACAAAATAATCCTCATTTGAGCCGCATTCCTGAGAATAATAATGCTAGTAGTGGTGAGGAGGAGGCGGAGGAGGAGGCGGGTTCTTACGAGGAGTCGGACTAGGAGTAGGCGTAGCCGCGTAGGGATGATATAAGATATTATTATATGTGTTAACTTTGTGAATTGTTAGTAACTTTGAGGAATGGTATATATTGTCGAATGCTATCGTGGATTTGAGGAATGATATTGTAAAACCCAAAAATTTCCGAACACGTAAAATACCCAGAATACCCTTTGATCTCAAATTTGTAAAAGACAATTCATTCCGAAAATAACCTAAATATCTAACGGTTAATAATTGAACTAATAAAAGTAGCACGATAATAAAGACTTATGATAAAACGAGTGTTACACAGTTAATGATAATGTACACGACTACATGCTTGGGTTTAGGTCCGTTTCTTTTATTTTCTGTACCCGATTTACACTACACCACAAAATAAATAAATAATGGTATCCTTTAATTTTGGAAGGGGATAAATCTTCTCCAATCCCTCCCCTAATAACCGGCCTTACTCCCTTTTAGTTAGCCTAATACCGATATTTGTTTTCTCTCCATAATATTCATAACTCACCAAAAAAAAAAAAAAAAAAAAAAAAAAAAAAAAAAAAACCCTAACCCTACACCAAGTCCGGCCGCCCCTTGCTCCTTTATTTTTCCAATCGATCCAGCACAAGCAAGCAAGGAAGGTTCATTGTGGCTCTACTAGGTGTTCATACGTGGTTGTGATCGTGAGTTGGAAGGGTTTTGGATCGTGGGGTTTAGAAGACCATTCGAAGAGTACTTGGCTAGGGTCGGCTGAATCCTTGGTGATTCGATCTTGGTTATTTTGTTTCTCTTTATCACGCATCAAGGGTAATGTATCCATGTCTTGTTCAATTCATTTTCTTCTTGTTCAAATCATGTTGTGTTCGATTCATGTTTTGTTGTTGGGTCAAATTCTACATCACATAAAATCTTGGGAGTCCACATAAAATCATAACATTCATCACATGAAATAACGACCTAAGAACCTCTAATCGATTCCATAAAATCTTTGTTGACATGTGTTATATGAAGATTTAACCTAATAGAATATGACCCTAAAAACCTGTTTGTTAATAGAAAAGAATCGACCAAATTGAATATGTTTGAATCGGGTTAATAGTTATGATGTTTCTGTCCTACCTGTTGCTGACAGAAACTATGGGTCGAATTGAAGGGAGCATATTTTAATGATACGAACGTATTTTTGATTGATTCTTGAGTCTAAAATCTAGTTTTGGAAAAGAGATTTCTGAATATGTAATCCTTATAATTTTTAGAGGTCAGGAAGATATCCTTTTTGATTTTACTAGTTCAAGTGTCAAAACTGAATTCGGGTGTCTAGAAAATTAGTCCGTGTTTATGATTTTTAATTTTCAAAACATGTCCAATTAGAGGCTAAAAATTTACAAGAGTAATATTTCATATGTTTAGTAATTACTGGATTTTTTGTAGATTTTTATGAATTGTTTTGATGGGGTAAATAAATACAAACTTTTCGTATGTATAATCTGATCAGAAATCTGGACGAGTTAACTTGTAGGAATTTTAGACCATAGTCACACTAGCTAATAAATTCTAGAAACATTCGTGTGGGTTATAAAGACATTGAAGTATATGTGTAAATTTTTGTAAATTTTACTTTTGAGTTTTGATGTGGTATAAAAATTCGACAAAGTGTGATCTGTTCATAGTTAAAAGTTGATAAAAGTTTAAAGGCTTAAAAAAAGGGTTATTTGTATAATATTTAACTTAAGGGTTGAACTTGTCATTTTCTAAACTAATGGGCTAAACTTGTGAAAACCATGTAACTTTATGATAATTACATTTCACACCCTAATCTTACACTAATTTCATTATAATCCCCGAACTTGTCATATTTGCATAATAAACCCTAAAACTTGTAAACCTACTATATTAACCTTAAACTTATGTAAATATCATTGTGAACCTTAAACTATTAATATTTTCACGTTTGATAGTTTGAACTTATTAAATGATAACCTTGAATATTAATGACTAATGTTTCTTAGTATGGAAACCTACTAATTATGGAAACTTACTAGTTTTGGAAAGCTGCTATAAAAGGAAAGTTACTAAAAATGGAAAGCCGACTAAAATGAGTAATCCGATTTAAAATAAGTTATTAATAAGACATTCATGAATTCGTGTAGATTCGCTGAAGATGGAGTTTGCTTCCGATCTTTATGTTTCTAGTTGCGTTTTCGCTTGCGGTCTAAGGTACAGATATTCTACCCTTTTTCAGTAAGGGTGTTTTCATTCTCATGACTCTCTGATCTTGATCTTTGATTCGTTATAAGATTCCCTTAAGCCATTGCTATGATCCCCTGTACTTTGATTCATTCGTTTAATATGCTTCGTTGGTATGATGATCCATTTGACATTCGTTCATTATGATCCTTGTAATATGATACTTGACATAATTCGTTCGTTACCCTGTGACATGAGTATTCGAATCACTTGATACTTTGAAGGTTCATTTGATATTGTAATTGGATGTGAAAACCTTTCTTAAGTATATCATGCAAAATGTTTTGAGAAAAACTATTTTTAAAACGATGTTATAAGCACGATGCGATACCACTTTTATATGAATTTTACAACCTTTTATGAAAACTAATTTTAAAGACTACCTTTATGAAGACCATTATTAATAGATTTCTTTAAAGGAACATTTGATAGAAACCTTGGAATTGAACCTTGCTATGAATCATTTGATTGTGAATCTTAGATTTATGAACCTTTGACATTTGGACTTTGATTATGATTCTTGATGACTTAGACATTTGACCTTGATAGGATAGGCCTTTAGAACCTTTCAGTTGATACCCGAGCCAAAATCTGTTTCCTAGTCATGGGAGTTCCATGGCTGTGTCATTGATGCACCAATGGCATGACTCTAGTGTGGTCGAGTGATGTTCCACACAATCCCTTTTCTGTTATTTATTATGAGCTCAATTATTATATATATATTTGGCCACTAATTTGTTTGCAGGGGCGTATGGATGCATCCTAGATATGATCTGTATATGTATCTGTTATATTATGATATGATTTGATTTGGTGATTGATGTTGTGTGCAATACACGTCCTTCACATATTTGAGAGGTCGCACCTCTATGGTTACTATGATATTTGATGTGATCTGTTTGGGCTCGTGGTAGATTACTGACCTTTTCTTACTCTTGATACTCAGTTGTTTATACCTTATATTTTTCCCAATGCACTATATACTATTATCCTTTAATTCTTCTTGTTCTTTATTCAATTGACTCATTGTATTGTTCAGTTGACTTCTTATTCATTTGACAGATGACATTCGTTTCAGCAGGAACTTATGTTTCTTTTCCTATACTCAAAATACATTTTGTTTATTCGTCTTGTCTATATATACTTTATATGTTCATTCCTTATCTTTTGGTTTCGTTTATATATATCTGTTCACTGGGCTTTTTAAGCTCAGCCGCATTTCTTTTCATGCGGCAGGTTTTAGTTGGAAGCTGGGTTATGAGTGGAGAGAACTTTTGGAATTAGAAGACTACACCTTGATAACTACTCTGGATTAGAGATGACTAAAAGTGTTTACATTTTTAGACTTAGTATTTATTGTTGTTCCCTTTGTAACCTTGTATTTCATATTTTTCCTTTGTGACTTTGAAATTCATTTGTATTACTTGAGATGTATGCTTGTGTTTGCTTTGATATGTCACCATAACGTAATACTTCTACCCTTATCGGGTTGGGGTGTTACAGATATATATTGTGTTAACTTATAAATTAGTAAATTTGTGACTTAATTGTTAGTTTAATTTTTATCGTATTTGTTAGTTTAATTTGTATCGTATTTGTCGAATGCAATCTTGGATTTGAGTAATTTGGTATTGTATCATATTGCCGAATTGGTATTGCGGATTGTGGTTGATTACAGGTTTTGTTTTGGTAGATTTTTTCAGGAAAAAAATATGGAAATGCAGGTTTCTGCTGCTTTTTTTTTTTTTTTTTTTTTGCATACAGGACAGAATGGGACGACAATGTAATCCCGAAATTTCAAAAGAAATTTCGTCCCATTTGTTTTGACTGCGACATCATCCGTCCTACTAGATCTAATTTTAAATAATATAAACAATTTGGGACGAGAATCTCGTCCCATTTTGTTTTTTAATGTCGTCCCGTTTTGTTTTTTTAAAACATTTTCGTATTTAATTGAAAGCTGTAAAGAAAGTAAAGAAAAAAAGGAAAAAACATTTGGGACGAGAATATCGTCCCAAATTTGCAAATAGTTATCGACCCATTCTGTGTTTTAAGAATTGAATGTGTGGTGGGTCCCAGGAAAAATGTCGACCCATTTTGCACTAAAAATGTCGTCCCAAATTTTTTTGGGACAAGAAAATAGGTACTAGCATAATGGGACGAGGTGTCGTCCCATTCTGTATTTGGGTCGACAGCCTTTGAAGATTTAGGACGAGATTATCGTCCCAAACTGCTTCTTTTTTTGTAGTGTAAGTTAATTAATTATCTGCATTAATTCAAAACTCCCCATTGAAAATATTAATTAGTAATACAGGAAAATCAAAATCAAAACTTAGCAGTGACAATTTTTTGGTTTTTGAAAAGATATATGCAATTATAAATTTAAGTTGCATGTATATGAAATTTTAAACTTTTGGAATGATAATATATTTGCAATTCCCTCTTTCTTTTATCTTTCTAACAACGTGTAAAATTATCTAAAGAACCTCAAATAAACTATACAAAATATCATATTCGATAATCAAAGTATATCGTATTAAACTTGTTTAGAATTTCTAGTTATAATTGTTGTAAGTGCATCATACCTAAGAGATGATAGTAAGTACCGTACCATTTATAAGAATGAAACGATGAACAAGTTGTTCGAATTTAAATACCATAACAATTATATAATTAATTCTACATCACCAAAGCACATAGCGGAAGCAAAAAATCAATATTTAACATGTAAAGAAATTAACCGAATATTAAAGATACGTACCTTTGATCCTAGCAAGAACAAGGATCTAAACTTCAATTCTTCTTCTTTAACAAACGATGGATTAACGAGAAACCCCTTACCATTTTGTTTCTTAATCCAAGATGGTATTAACTATAGTGAGTCAATTACCAAGGTATTGTACACACGTACTATAACCAATTAATGTTTGGTGCTAGCAAAAGAACACGAATTAAACCAAACAATTTGTTTAACAAATAAAAGTCGATCCCCCCTCCTTAAGAGTTGGTCGATCGGTTTTAGCAAAGAAAAGGAGAAGAACAAAGATAGGGTTATAGCAAGAGTGCACAAGATGTAAAACCTTAACCCTTATGCCTTTGTATTTATAGGATACATATCTTGGAGGACAAGTTGGACTAGAATTGGGTATGGAAACCCTTAGGCCGATCGGCCCATGTCTTCCAAAGGCAATTCTAGAACCTTCTTGACTCCTATTTGCACCTATGGTCCTTCCTCTATTTACTAACGGTCGTTAGTAAATTCCGTTAACTACTTAACGTTCGTTAGTCGTTATTTCGTGTTCAAATAATTAAATATATAACGGTTGTATATATTAATTATTTACATTAATCATTCATACGTAAAGTATGCAATCCCAAGGTCCCGAGTTCGATTCTAGTCATACACGACTTAATATTTTTACATAACTCTAACAGCTCCCACTTGAAAATCTATTAAAAGTGTAATGACATTGGTTAGCGTCTAGCAACACTCCAATGCCCCCAGTACAACTCGGGTGGTGGTCTCCTGGAAAAACCATTCGATGATTCATCATTATACTCATCCTTTTGTTTCTAATACTACATTAATAAAGATATGGATCTAGGTCATTCTTTATTAATTATTCTGTTTCTCGTTGTTTCTGATTGAGCAAGATTACCAAATCTTCTGAACCTATTCAGGGGAGATCTTGGGTGTGGCCACACATACATCTTACCAATCCTACGAGGGGCCCAGCAGTATTAAACTCCAAACAATTTGAAGGAACAAATTCTATCTTGACTACGAGCATAACCCATGCACTTTGCAACACCCCTGAAAACAATCCTTATAGCTACCAGTTACGTATAGCGGTAAATTGAATCACAGAAATGCACTACATGCATGACAGTTATCTGGCATCTCAACTCTGAGGATAACTATATTCACATGATTTACTTGATGACAAGATCCATAAAGTAAACTCATGAAGTTGGGATAAGTCCTATATTCAATTCATTGAATATCATGTGAAATTGGTATGACAACGCATCAATATACTTTCAAGTATATTCTACCAATACTCAGATTTGTCTTAGTTTAATGATATTCACATATCATTAATCGACAACGGACAGTTTAGAATATATAAATATATTCAAGGATATAAACATGCAAATATAAGATATATAATTAAGAAAATGACAATCAAACATAACAAGTATTTTATTTCATTAAAATAATAACTGTTCAAAACATCCCATTATCCAAATACTAATCACAGATGGGCATGAAACTACTAGCTAAACGAAATCCTATGCCTTTAGCATGTTGATTAAGCTTTCCACCAGGTAAAGCCTTCGTTAACGGATCAACTAGATTGTAATCTGTGTGAACTTTGAGTAACTCGATCTCGCCTATCTCCACTTGTTCTCTAACATAGTGATATCGAATCGGGAAATGTCTGGTGCCCTTCATGATTCCAGGTTCATTAGCAAATGTAATTGCGGCTGAATTGTCACAATACATTTTTATAGGTCTTTCGATTGAGGGCATAATGCCAAGCCCTGAAACGAACTTCCTAATCCAGACGGCTTCCATTGCAGCTTCTGAAGCAGCAATATACTCGTTTTCTGTTGCAGACATCGCTATAGTACTCTGCTTTTTGCTCTTCTAATCCACAGCTCCTCCATTGATGACAAAGACATAACCCGACTGAGACTTCGTATCATCTTTATCACACTTCCAGGAAGCATCGCAGTAACCTGTAACACACAGTTCTGCATCTGGATTTCCCCCATATACTAAAAACATATCTCTCGTAGCTCTCAAATACTTGAGAATATGTTTAATAGTAGTCCAGTGGAGCCCACCTGGATTCTGCTGATAACGACTGGTAATGTTCTGAGCAAACGCCACATCGGGCCTTGTACATCTCACCGCATACATAATTGATCCCACAGCCGAAGCATAAGAGACTCTCTTCATGCGTGCCACCTCTTCAGGTGTTGAAGCACAAGCTTTGCTACTTAAGCCATGTTATTCTTGCATTGGCAAATATCCCTTCTTGGAATTTTGCATATTGAATCTCTTCAATATTTTATCAATGTAAGCACTTTGGCTTAAACCAATCAACCGCCTTGATCTATCTCTACAGATCTTGATTCCCAGAATGTATGATGCTTCTCCTAGATCCTTCATGGAAAAACATTTTCCCAGATAGGCTTTCACCTCATTCAATCTTGGAATGTTTATACCCATGATTAATATGTCATCCACATATAAGACCAGAAAAATAACATCACTCCCACTAGCTTTGTGATATACACATGACTCATCAAGATTCTGAGTAAATCCAAACCTTTTGATTTCTTCGTCAAATCTCTTATTCTATTGCCGTGATGCTTGCTTCAATCCATAAATGGATCTTTGAAGTTTGCATACACGGTTTGGAAATTCTGGATTCACAAACCCCTCAGGCTGCGCCATATAGATATCTCATCTAGGCGACCATTTAAGAAGGCGGTTTTGACATCCATTAGCCAAATCTCATAATCATAGTGTGCAGCTATGGCTATGAGAATCCTAATAGCCCTAATGTCAGCTACAGGAGAAAAGGTCTTGTGGAAAACTAGAAGGGGGGGGGGGGGTTGAATAGTTTTACGTCTTTTTAATTTATTATAAAAACTTTAGTTAACTTTTTAAAACTTTGATTCGATCTTATGTGAATTCAACTCTTGAACAATATGAAAAAATATAAGTAAATCTAAATTAACAATGCAAGTAAAGTAATGAAATGAAAGATAGAGATGGAAAGATCGAACCGCGAGACAAAGGATTTATAGTGGTTCGGCTTCAAGGACACCTTCCTTGCCCTACTCCACTCCTCGAGCACCTAACTCGAGAGTTTTCTTCACTATGTCAACAAGCTCCCTTATGGCGGAGAAAACCTTACACAACTTTCGCTTACACCAATTTTACGACACAAAGCTAAATGTCGAGTTCTAATCGTAGCTAGAACCAATCTCACAACTTCAATCACACCTTCTTCACGACTTCTTCACAACTTCTTCTCTACGGCTTCACAACTTCTTCACGACTTCTCACGACTACTACACACCACAACTACTTCACAACTTCTACTCTACTTCTTCTTCACAACACTACTATTTCTTCACAACTACAATCTAATTCACAACTATACACTACTTCTTCACTTCCTAATACCACTTCTTCACGCCTCTACTTCTTCACACCTTTGCTTCTTCACACCTTTACTATACTTCTTACACACTAAACTAATCTAACCACTTTATGTTCAAACCTATCTAATTAATATACACACCTTATACACAAATGAATGAATGATTACAAAGTATAATACACAAACAACTTAGGTAGCAAGATGATACTAAGTTGCAATACTTCTTCTTTAGTTGTTGAAGAAGTATTCTTCTTTTGCACTTAGATGGTAGAAGCTTGGATCACTTAGAAACCAATGCTTAAGAGTATATGATCAAAGGATTTTGAAAGATAGAAAGATATAAGAAGAGATTTAGAACAGAAGGTTTGGGGTGCAAAAAGTGAGGAAAAAGTCCATGATTAGTCCAGTATTTATAGGCAAAAATTGACAGCTGGAGGAGCAGGGCGGTCCCCTTAAATAGGGGGTCGGTCCCCTTAATTATTAAGGGGGCCGCCTAGGTAATTAATGGGGCTGCCCCTTATATCCGTTGCCCAGCTTTGTCTTTTTGTGGGGAAGGTTTTTCTGGAATATTTTTGCCATTTTTGGTTGAAAATTTGAATTCATAAATTTATAATGGATTAAACATTTTTATTTAATACCAAAAAATTGTTTAAAAGATATAAAATGTTTGTGACATTTTGTAAAAAATCTAGTGATTAAGAAAAAGTTTCTTGATCATATAATGCATTAGGCATTTGTTTATTCATACCTTAAGTGATTAAGTTGTTAAAATAGATATTTACAACTAAATACTTGTTTACGTCATAATCTTTCGTCTAATGATTTTACATTTTGTGATTATCAAAACGTAGAGATATCGAAAGATGTCAATAACGTTTTTAGGCATTATTTATATCAACAGGTCTCCTCGTAGTCAACGCCATAAGTTTGGGTAAAGCCTTTAGCTACCAAACGGGCCTTATAGGTGTGTACATTGCCATCCATGTCAGTTGTCTTCTTGAAGAGCCACTTACTCCCAACTACCTTGGCATTGGGAGGAAGGTCTACTTCAATCCAAACTTCATTATCTTTCATGGATTGCATTTCTCCATTCATAGCAATCTGCCATTTATCCTTTTCAGGATCATTCATGGCAGCTCTATAATTAGCAGGCTCTCCAAGGTCCCCTAATATAGTTTCCTCAACCTCTACGTTAAGACATAGACGTTCAGGTGCTTTCACAGTCCTTACAGATCTGCGAATGGGAATCACTTCAGGTGGAGGATCCAGACTTTCTGGTTCCACAGGAAGTTCGCTAGTGTTTTCAGAAGGTAATGTATCCTCTTGATCGTCTTCCATATCATAGATCCTCCCACTAAATTCTTGAGATATGAGATCCTTTTCAAGAAAATCTCCATACCTAGCAACAATTACTTTGTTCTTAGGTGGGTAGTAAAAGTAGTAACCCATCGTTTCCTTTGGGTATCCTACAAAGATACACTTTACAGATCTTTGTTAGAGTTTATCTGCTGAGTCACGTTTAACAAACACCTCACAACCCCAGACCTTTAAATAATACAAGTTAGGCGTTTTCCCAAACCATAACTCATAAGGTGTCTTATCAACCTTCTTGGTCGGAACCATATTTAATATGCGAATCGCAGATTCCAAGGCATAATCCCAAAAAGATAAAGAAAGAGTAGTAAGATTAAACATAGATCGCACCATATCCAATAATGTACGATTCCTTCTCTCAGATACACCATTTTGTTGTGGAGTATATGGAGATGTGAGATACTGGACAATTCCATTCTCACTTAGATAATCTTTAAACTCCTGACTCAGGTATTCACCACCTCTGTCGGATCGAAGAGCTTTAATCTTCTTTCCAAGTTGCAATTCTACTTCAGCTTTAAAAACCTTAAATGTTTCAAACACCACATGTTTATGTTTAAGTAAATAAACATATCCATAACGGCTGAAATCATCAGTAAAGGTTAAGAAGTAGCTAGCACCTCTCTTTAACACATGTCTAAGTGGTCCACACACATCAGTGTATATCAAACCAAGTAGATCATCAGCCTTTTCAATACGATTATTTAAAGGTTTCTTTGTCATCTTCTCAGATATACAAGACTCGCACTTATCAAATGATTCATCATTGATATCTTGCAAAAGCCCATCACGTTGCAGGTTTTGCATGCGAGTCTTGCCTATGTGAGCAAGCCGACAATGCCAAAGATAAGACGAATCCAAGACATTCTTGACTCTCTTATTATTGATGCTATACATCAAATTATAATCATTGCATTCATTCATATCAATTTCAAATACACCATTCACAACAATAGCACTAAAATAAAAAACATTATTTAATGAAACAGAAATTTTATTGCTTGTAATAGTATGCTGAAATCCAATATCCAATAAACACGAAAAAGAGACCACACCCCTAACAATTGTAGGTGCATAATGACAATTATTCAAATACAGTACTAAGCCCGAAGGCAAAACTAATTCAAATATTCCTATGGCTTCAACAGCTGCATGTGCTTCATTTCCCATGTGCTGGTATAGCTCTCCATAGGCCGGTCTCTTCTCAACTCTAAACTCCTGTAGTGTATTGCAAATATGAATACCACATCCATTATCGTATACCCAGGAATTTATTTTATGAGTTAATGAAAATAATTCAATCATGAAAAAGTTACCTGAAGTACTGGCTTTCCCAGTCTCACCCTTCATCTTTTTCACTCGCAACTCCTCGAGATAGAGAGGACAGTTCCTCTTCCAGTGTCCCATCTCGTGGCAGTGGTGACAACCCTGATCCTTCTTGTTTGGATTGGCCTTGCTCTTCTGAGGGTACTTTTTAGGCATAGGTTGATAGGTCACAACTTGTTTGCCCTTGTCAGCTTTACCTTTCCCCTTATTCCCTAGCGGATTTGGCTTTTGAACCCTACCTCCTTGTATAGCTAATACCTGGGGAGTAGGTGCCTTGCCTGGTAAACCATTTTCATAGTCAACGAGAATTGCGAGCAATTCCGTTACTGTCTTCCCCGAGCAATGCATGTTGTAATTCTGAACAAAAACCTTAAAATCCTTGTTCAAGGACCTATTGATCAAGTTCACACACACATTCTCAGGATAAGGATAGTTCAAGAGCAGTAGTTGGTCCATGTACATTTTCATCTCCAACACATGATCACGAATGGGTTTACCTTCCCCTTGCCTACAGCTATGCAATTGATCTATCAAATCATACAATTCAACAGCTGGTGGCTTTTCATAGGTCTTTGTGAGTTCTTCCAGCATATCTTTAGGAAAATAGTTCTCAAACTGCTTTTGCAACTTGGGAACCATACTTCCGAGCATTAAGCACGCAACTTCATTGTGCTTATCGAACTCAGACTGACATGCTGCTTTGACTTCTTCAGATTCAGTCTCAGCAGGCTATTTTAATTTACCAATTGAGGCTAAGAGTTAAATCAACAAAGTTTTAATTGAGGTATTGGGTTCACCAATCAAAGAATTACCTCCAATTATCACCCACTATATCCTACTACTGCATGAGTCATAAAGACCCAAGTTATTCGGATAATTACCACAAAAGTGGCGTGTAGAATTAAGGTCAATTCATCCTTAAGATGATTTTGTACAAAATAATAGCATTACTTGGTAGCTCCAATTAGACGCACAAAGGAGCGGAGAGACAAACGTCCGCTCGAAGGCTAATTAAAAACGTGTCCCTTTCGGATGACAATTTAATGTCAAGCCTCCTTATACCCCTCTTATAGTTTGTCTAAACTGGGTGAGCCGTTCACACTATTGGTACAAAACTCATCAATCAATCAAAAGTTTATGATACTAAGTCTTACAAATTATGTTATAAATTATAATATTGCTAGTCTCGCCTGGGAGCAAATTACCGTGCCAAACGAACAACTGTCGGCACATAAGACTTGGCAATATATAATTTATCACATCAAGGTTTCATAGTTATTAGGTCAATTTATTTTCTATTCCAAAAATTACCCTCTTTTTGCTTACAATTCAACAAGTAATTTAAACAAAAACGACAAGTAATTTAATAAAAATAAATAACCACATAATAACTCATATAATATTAACTACTAAATCATATAGCCACATGCAAACCTTTTGATAAATCCTATTAATAATCTATATGTGAATTATTATGTATATAATTACTAAGACTCCCATTGGTTTTCGAGCTAATGGTACCAATGGACCACATACACCAACAAGTTGGTTGCGTAAGCCTTAGCAAACATATACCATGTTGCACATAAAAGATTCATTAATTTAATTAATTAGGTCTTCCCTAACTATAGATCTATCTTTTTATTACATGTAACAAGTAACTCAACAATTAATTACAAACCCTAATTCATGATAACCTTGCATGAAGTATCATGGATTAATTCACAAGTCAAGGAACGTAACTCTTTACACACATAAACACACATGTTCCTAATTTTAGGGTTACAAAACTAGCCTTTTAATTAAAAAAAGGGATCGAACCCCCCCCCCCTAAGTTAGGTTCGACTTTTTTATTGTTCTAAAACCCTAAAAAATGGACTAAACATGTTAATCCAAATCAAGAATTTGATTTTTATGCGTTTCGGTAATATAATTACATGTTAAACAGCTCGTGATGCCTATGTTAGAATTTAAATACCATAAAAATTACATAATTAACTCTACATCACCAAAGCACGTAGCGGAAGCAAAGAATCAATATTTAACATGTAAAGAGATTAGCCGAATATTAAAGATACGTACCTTTGATCCTAGCAAGAACAAGGATCTAAACTTCAATTCTTCTTCTTTAACAAACAATGGATTAACGAGAAACCCCTTACCGTTTTGTTTCTCAATCTAAGATGGGCATAACTATAGTGAGTTAATTACCAAGGTATTGTACACACGTACTATAACCAATTAATGTTTGGTGCTAGCAAAAGAACACGAATTAAACCAAACAATTTGTTTAACAAATAAAAGTCGATCCCCCCTCCTTAAGAGTTGGTCGATCGGTTTTAGCAAAGAAAAGGAGAAGAACAAAGTTAGGGTTATAGTAAGAGTGCACAAGATGTAAAACCCTAACCCTCATGCCTTTGTATTTATAGGCTACATATCTTGGAGAACAAGTTGGACTAGAATCACTACTAGAAAAAGGTCTATCCTTGACTCGCATTTTATGACGCACGCTACAAGATGACGCGCAAATAGCAGAGTCATAAAATAAGAGTCATAACGAGTAAATTTTTTATTGGGGATGACTCGTTTTCAAAAGCGTCATAACGTAGGGTCATAATCGGTTAAAATTTAGCCTGCTAAATAACGCTCGTTTGCTTCGTCCTAAATAGGGGTCATCCATGTTTTTTTTTCCATCTGCTATCAAAATCCATTCTTTTTTTTTGGCCAAATTAAAACACTCCTTCTCTCAAACTCAACACTTCCCTCTCAAACTCTCAAAACACTTCCCATCTGCTATCAAACCCCTCTCAAAACTCTCAAACCACTCCCGCCCTAATTTCCCATCTCAAACCCCTCTCAAAGCTCTCAAAACACTCGACATCAGCTTGCCGTAATTTGCCCTAATTTTGAAAGGTATGCCCTAATTTCCCATCTCAAACCCCTAATTTACCCTAATTTCTATCAAATAATATGCCTATATAGATAAATGTGATTGATACTTGATGACTGATATCTAGTTTTTATGGTTCTGTATATCATTCAAATATACCAGTGGCTAGCAATGTATAATTTGCCCTATATGTGTATGTTTGCTTCTATTTGGTTTTAATCTTATATTTATAGTGTAGGTTTCTTCACTTGATATTGAACGGTTTATACTGTTTTATCATTGTGTAGCTGTATAAACAAGGAGCCCTTGACTGAAAATTAGGCCAATTACAACCTGCCTTAGATTCCCAGATTTTGAAACAGTGAAAAGGTCTCAACCATATAGTTTGCTGAAAAAATGGCTTGCATATCGCCCAAAAAAAAGGAGTTTGAGGTATGTGAATTACTGCTTCTTTCATTTGTTAACTAAAAAAGTTGATTGGAGAGAAGCTGGTGCTGTTACTCCTATCAAAAATCAACGAAGCTGCTGTATATATAACTTTTTTTTTCAATCTATCTTAATTTTTTTACTTATGTAACGCTTTTTTATGTTGGCAGGGTGTGTCACGTGTGCCCGAATCAGTGGGTAACGTGCAGTCGGCAGCGTTTATGCACAATGTTTCTGAATCACTTTCACATAATGTTGCTCACACAGGTTTCTTACTGCCGTAATTTTATGTTTAATAGTTACTTTCGATATTTTTTTTTCTCAGAGCTAACAATGTTTTTGAATCTGTTGCAGCGCTATTTCCACGACCGGTAATTCTTGACTTTGAATCTGGGACGGTACACCCTGCCGCATTCTCTTCTTTAGTAGTTTCCACGACCGGTAATTCTTGACTTTGAATCTGGGACTGATATTTTTGTATTAAAAATGACTAAAACCATATATCCCGGTTAGGCCGCATACATCTTAGTCAAAGACTCACCCTCCCGGTTGACCTGAACAACCTCATATGTTTAGCGTTTAGTACTACTACTGAAATCTGATTATACCATGAATATATTATTCGTATGGTGGCCATGGGGAGTGCTGTTTTCTATTCAGTTCTATTTGAATTAGTTTTCTTTGATGTTATGCAATGCTGAGTGGCTTGCTGTAGTCGCTAGCCTGTGAGCGGCTTTATATTATTAATGTGATATGGAAAGACTGCCACAAAAAAAGTTAGATACTTCATATTTGGATGTAGCATATGTGATTACCTTCTTAATATCTAGACTTAAGAAAAATCTAAGATGATAGAGAATTGGCTGACATCTTTTACATTCCATAAGTATAATACACATCCCTAATGTACACTGCATGACGAGTGCTGAAAATTTCGGATGCCATTGGCTAAGGTCAAACTTACAGTTCTTTTTGCAATATGCTAAAGAAGAGGAAGTAAGAATAAACTATATGGTTGTCAACTGATATATTCTGTCTCGTTCTTAATACATATATTTACTTTTTATATATTTGCAGCACCAGTTTGTACATATATTTAATTTGTAAGGGTTATTTTTCTCATTCTTAATACATATATTTACTTTTTATATATTTGCAGCACCAGTTTGTACTATGCAGATTTTGATCATATACTTGATTGCTGTAGGTCTAGAACTTGATAGAACGCTGTTTGCAGCTGTATATGAACAAAGATGAGGTGGTGAAAACTTTACTAAATCGTGCAAGGATAGATCCTGGATTTACAGCTTTAGGTACACAACTTCTTAGCTCTTGACGGTATTTAGTTTTGTTCTTTTTATCAGTGTGTCAAACAAAAGTCAACTGAGTCAACAAGAAAGTCAAATTAGGTATTTGCTTATTCCAATGGTTTAATCAGTTTAATTTCACTTAATTGTGTGTCACAAAGTCAAGTTAAGAGGTCAGTTTAGTTAAAAGCTCAGTTGGAGTTAGTTAGCTTTTTCATAAATCAATTCAGTCAATATTAAGGTCTGTTTGGCTTTTCAATTCAAACGGGTCAATTAAGTGTAACCACTGTTCATGTGCAGTCTCTTTGACTTTAATCTTGAATAGATTAGTGTAAAAGAATCATTGGTGGAAGTTCTTTCCTTGTTTTCATATTTTTGCAGGTTGCAGGTTCATCAAGTGAGCTTAGTTTAGCAATCTGTTCAGCCTATAGCCCCTATAGCCATAAGCTTAAGTGGATTGTGTTCGATGTTCTGAAAGCATCATTTTGGTGTGCCAATTTGAAGCTGATAAGGGAAGGAGGACTGGATCAAGAGTTGCAATATTTTGAGGCACAAACAGTCTGCACAGGTTCTCAGCAGACTGCAAATTGCAGGTTTCATTCATTTTCATCAAACTTTCATAATTTTTAGCTTCTTTATTTTAGAATAGAATAAGCTGTGCTTTGGTATTATTATAGTTCAGTAGCTAATCTAGCCTTTAGTATTTTTGTTTCTTTTTTTTAGAATTTTCCTAGGTAGCTTTTTCTATCCTTGAATAAGCTATTTTTTCCCCTGCACATTAGATAGTTTAGCCATCTGTTCAGCTTATTGGCCTAGTTCCTAGTGCTTATAAGCCTTCCCTAGCTGCTTATTCCCTAGCTACTTCTGTGTTCCTTACTTAAGATTTAACTTGTTGAGCTATAGCTTTAGAATTAGCTTAAAAAGTGCTTAGTAGGGTAGCAAAGTCTGCATTTGCAGACTGCATATGAATTTCTTACATCAGCTCTGTCCCAGCTAATATTCTCAGCTCAAAAAACTGCTTTTCATCCATTGTTTTGTTTTTAATTTCAGCTGCACTAAGTACTTTTTGGGCTTATTCTGTAAGCTTATCTGAGCTTATTTAGTTGTTTCTTGTTTCCAGTAGCAAGATTTATCTGTCCCTGTGCTTTTGTTAATTTTTGGCCTTATTAGCTTATTTTTAGCTTATTTAGGCTTATTCATTCTCTGAAATTATTTTTCCTAGATTAGTAATTAAATTTTAAAATTACTTTTTTTGTTATTTTGGGAACAGGTGGCTAGCAACTCGTCCCAAAATGTCGAACTACTGCTTCAGGAGAGCTGCACGGATGACTCGGGTAGTCTTGTTGTATACTCAGTGGTCGATGTGGAAGCTGTCAAACTAACTTGTGAATTACTATCGATATGTAATTTTTGTCGTTAATTAACTTGTGACTTATCGTGAATTAGTACTTGAATTAACCTCATTGTTTTGATATATATATATATGAAATGCGTCATTTTGATATTTGTGTTTTTAATTTTGTATTATCAGGTTTTTAATTGTCATTTAATAGAAAATTAGGAACTGGAAAAAATTAATTTTTTTTAAAAAAAAAAATTAGGTTATGACTCGCAAAAAGGAGAGTCATAAAACGTGGGTCATAATTAAAAAAAAAATTAGGTTATGACACGCAAAAAGGAGAGTCATAAAACGTGGGTCATAATTGCGCGTCATAGAGGGATGACGCACAAATGCGAGTCATGAAGCTTTATGACGGGTCCATCCTTGACTCGCATTTGCGCGTCATAAAGCCTCTTCTTGACTCGCATTTGGAGTCAAGAATAGCCCTTTTTCTAGTAGTGAATTGGGTATGGAAACCCTTAGGCCGATCGGCCCATGCCTTCCAAAGGCAATTCTAGAACCTTCTTGACTCCTATTTGCACCTATGGTCCTTCCTCTATTTACTAACGGTCGTTAGTCAATTCCGTTAACTACTTAACGTCTGTTACTCGTTATTTCGTGTTCAAATAATTAAATATATAACGGTTATATATATAACGGTTATATATATTAATTATTTACATTAATCATTCATACGTAAAGTGTGCAATCCCAAGGTCCCGAGTTCGCACTAGTACAAACAGGACCACCGCAGTGGACAATTTTTCCACCATGCCGACGTCATGACGTCGGCATAATGCCCTCTCGATGTCATGTCGTCGGCCCTATCTTGTCGACAGAGCCACGTCGGCAACGACTATGCCGACAAATAACGCCGACGACATAGAGGGACCCACATTATTTTCCGGTCAAACGTTTTGTTTGTTCGACAATATTGTACCGACGACTACTAAATTAACGGTTTAATTAGCCAAACTAATTAGAGTCAACGAAAGTCAAACACAAGTGTAAATTATACCGACGACATTATGTCGGTACCGTTTTCAGCATTCAACGAAAGTCAAATATGTGTTTAAATACTACCGACGACAATAAGTCGGTACCATTTTCAGTTGTCAACGAAAGTCAAATATGTGTGTAAATACTACCGACGACAATATGTCGGTACCATTTTCAGTAGTCAACGAAAGTCAAATATTTGTGTAAATAATACCGACGACAATATGTCGGTACCATTTATAATAGACAATAAGTTCAATATTATACCGACGACAATATGTCGGTATCATATGCACAAGTCTACCTTACCGACGACATGTCCACGGTATGGAAGTTCTATTGCAGCTGCACAGCAGCCTGCGCAGCTGCAATGCCCAGATTTTTGCCGCAATAATTTGCAGCAAAAATCTACACAAACCTGGTTTCTAACCTGCTTTCTATAACCACTATATACAAGACATTCCAATACTTAAAACGGTTATATATATATAACCACGAAACACTTAATAAACTTTACAAAACGGCCATAAATCTTTATAACACCCTCAAAATACATCAAAAAGGGGTGTTATAATCGCTAAACCTAGCTACTATATCTACAAATGTTGCAATTGGGTCGTCAAAATATAGTTCCAAAGACAAAACAACACAAAATAATACCTCTAGAGCCCCTCGTCGTCATCCTGATCATCATCATCACTCCCGCTGCGAGAGCCACTCTCGCCGACGAGGCCACTCGCGGGAGTGCCTGCGCTGCTCCCTCCCGCGCCACTCCTACTGCTCTCTCCAGCGGCACCTCGAGAACCAGCCTGGCTAATAAACGCCTCCCAGTCTGGGTTGGTCGACATAAAACGCGTCAACAACTCGAGCCTCTTCTCATTTTTCGCCGCTTTCTTCTTAGCTTTTTTTCTCTCCTTCTGAGCTTCAGCCACTATCTTTTTAGCTTCATCAAGCTTCTCCTGAGCTTCAGCAAGCTTCCCGTCGACATCGGCCGTACCTATAAACGAAATAATCAAAATTTAAAAACGGTCATTTTAATACATAAGATGAGTCATTTAATATTATCCAACTGTGCATACCTGGTGGAGCTTGAGGCGGCATGTCTACCCGTGGCCTCTTCAAGAAGGGTACCACCCTGCCGACGCCGGGTATATGACCACGCTGCTTGCCCCCAATTACCCGGGCAAATATCTCCTGCTCCGTGAGGCACGCCTCGTCTGTCGGCATATCGGATCTAGGCTGCCTTAGCCTGACCATCTCATCCTATGTAGTTGAAAAAAAATGAGAAAATTAATATGTTAGTTGGGTTAATTACTAGATTATGTTTCAATAAATCACTAAGTGCGTGTTTGGAAAATAAATAAATAAATAAATAAATAAATAAATAAATAACGATACTTACAAACCGAGCACGAGCCTCATCCTGCAACCAAACACCATTCTTGAAGTGGGTGTCAAGATAGGTATCGAACAGGGACGGATACTGGTGGTCCTCGTTGTTCTCGAACTGTATAAATATATAGACATGCATATAGGATGAAACAAATTAAAATGACAAATTGATGAGTGGCCTTTTACTCATCATTTTATACCCGAAAAACCCCACAAGAACGACCAAAAACACCCAAATGGACCATATATTATATCAAATATCCTTGGATTGTGTTTTAGTTGTTGCAGGTACAAAAAGGATTGAAAACGAGGCAAATGAGGCAAAACCGAGCATGGATTGGACAAGAGCTCAAAAGACGGGACCCGGGAAGAAATTCACGAGTTTGGTCGAGTTATTGTGCAAAAATCCCGAAGAGCCCTTGAATTATTTTTAGTTGGCAAAATTGGTCCTCGGATGAACTTTGAAAAGATGGCAAAAATGGTCCCTACGATTTCATAAATTACACCTTTGGTCCTTGATGTTTAATTCTATACCAACTCTAAAATCCAACACATCCTAAAACTTTAACTACCGGATCCACCTAAAGAAATAACAAAACCCTTTACCCCGCTAACCCTTAACTTTACACAGCCCAATCAAGAATAATACCCCAACCCAACTAAACATTTAACGCCCCACCAAGCCCAATCCCAACATTCACCAGCCCACCTTAGCAACCCGACCCAATCTCGCTAAACTAAAATACGGGGTAAATAAAGAGGTCAAATCCCCATTTGTTGGTCAAAATCCCAATCAACACCAAAAAAACAACCCTAATTCACTATTGCACCTTCTTCTCCTTCCCTAAACACCCGCCTCTAATCAACCCATCCCACCTCACACAACCAGCCAAAACAATCACATGACTTTGTCCATGGTCCCCTCCCCTCCACCTCATCGATCCGAGGCACCAAAGAAAGATCAACGTTCGAGATTTAACGAAGTGGTCACCAAGAAATGATCCAATGGCCATCAAAGAAGCACAAACGCACGAGAAGGGACACTCTCACACAACAAGCACAAAGAGAACTAGGGTTTTCGTATGTTTTAGTATAAATAGATAAAGATGAGCCGAGTAGTTCTTTTTTTCTTTAGGTTTATTTTAGCTTTTTTTTCCAAGGTACTTTGTATTTTTCTTTTTAATGTAATTTAAATTTGGTTTTAATTTTAATGGTATTTCTGTTTTAATTTTTATTCGCTTAGTTACTGCTTTGATTGCTTGCGTATTTGCTTTTCTTAGTTTATTTTTTTGTTTTAAATTTCTGAGTATTAATTTAGTTATGTTTAGTTTATGTGGATGAATCTTTGGTTATAGTTGTATTGTGTTTATCGTTTGTGTTTGTGTTTATCAAACATTGTTATGAGTTAGTTGTGTTTATCAAACTTGTGTTTATCAAAGTTGGATGTGGATCTGCTCGTGTTTATTGTCTGTGTTTGTGTTTGTGTTAGTTTCAAAATTAGTTGTTTGTGTTAGTTTCAAAATCAGTTTGCTTGTGATATCAAATTAGTTGTTTATCAAAGTTGTAGTGATTTTTGTTTGAATTTAAAAAAATAAATAAATAAATAAATAATAAAAATAATATGTTTAGTTTAAAATCTTGCTAGTTATCACTTGTTAAGAAAAGTTGAAAAGAAAAACCAAGAAAAAATTAAAAACAAAATCTGCTTTGCCTGGGTTCGAACCCAGGACAGTTAGATCGCAACCCAACAGGGTGTTTAGTCTAGACATATATTCTATTGTGTTGTATGACTGCTCATTGTAAAGAATGTTTTGATCTTCCTTATTGCCAGTATTATGTTTACTTGATTCACGACCAAAAGTGACCTTTGTAAATTATCTACTACTCCTGCTATGATTATTTTTCGTTTGTTCCGAATTCATTTTCTTTTGAGCTGTGTTCGTTTGTAAGTTTGTCCATCCTTTGGTTAAAAAAAAAAAAAAGAAAGTTAAAGAAAAAAAAGAAAAAGTTAACATATATATATTGCAAAAACAGTTTGTTAAGTTTAAAAAGTTTTTTTTAGTATTGTTTGTTTAAAGTAAAAAAAAAAAAAAAAAAAAAAAAAAAAAAAAAAAAAAAAAATAGTTTTTAAATTAGTTTAAATATTTTTAATCATTTATTTTCTTAAAATTAGTTTTTAAATTATAAAAAATTATTATTTAAAAGTCAAAAAATATTTTTCTTTTTTTTCAAAATTTTCTTTTGCCATTTAGAGTTTATAAAAATTATTTTGATATACATAAGATTAGTTTTTCAAATATTTTACGTTTTTACTCGTTCGTAGTTTATCGTTTACGTTATTCACTTTTCGTTTTAATAGATTTTAGTAACAAAACAAAATCTCGTCTTTTCAAGCACTTTAATTACGAACCGAAAACGATATTCTCAATTTCACGCCTCGCAGGGAGAACGACCCGGGTACACGCTTATCCGGTTATTACAATTGGTTGTTTTTGCGTTAACGGTTTCAAGTTGACTTTTCTTCGTGAGAGGTTTGACTTGTGATTACTTTGACCCGAATTCGACCGATACCAAATTGGCGCCGCTGCCGGGGAGGTGTGTTGCGACAATATCGTCACGGTTTGACGATTAGTGACTTGAAGAACCTTCCTCGTGAAGTTTCGTAAATATCTTGTAAATATTTTTTTATCCAAAATCCAAAAAAATTAAAAAATCCAAAAAAAACCCAAAAATATTCTTCTTAACCTAATGTTCTTGGTGCATGCGCACACGTTCTTATTCGTCATCGAGTCCCTTTCTTGAACTCGTCGCAATTCCGCGAAGACGTAATCGTAGACGTGCTGCCTCATTAGTCGAACCCGAGATTCGTACTAATCCCGATCCTCCCATTGATATAATGGCGGAGAATCGCACCATGCTTGAGCTTCTCCAAGCACCCACCGAGGGTTATGGAGATGCTATAATTGTTCCCCCGATCGTTGCCGATAATTTCGAACTTAAACCGGCATTACTATCCTTAGTAACGTCGAATCAATTTTACGGTTTCGAGAGGGATGATCCTCATTCCCACATTCGATGGTTTAACAAAATTTCATCTACCGTCAAATGTAGGAATGTTCCTCAAGAAGCAATTAAATTGCTTCTCTTTCCTTTCTCTCTCGAGGGGGCAGCCCGGACTTGGCTTGAAAAACAACCCCCTCGTTCTATCTTAACATGGGAAGATTTGGTGTCGAAATTTGTGAATGAATTCTTTCCCCCTTCTAAAACCACAAGTCTTAAGAATGAAATTACCAAATTTACTCAAAAATTTGATGAATCTTTTAGTGAAGCGTGGGATCGTTTTAAAGAATTACTTCGCAAATGTCCTCACCACGGATTTTCTGAGTTGCATCAAATTGATACGTTTTACAATGGATTGAACCAAACTGACCAAGATTCTCTAAACGCCGCCTCCGGTGGTTATATATTGAATCGAACTACACGTGATGCTTTGTCCATCATCGAGAACAAGTCAAAGGTTCGCACTTCACGAAGCAAGCCGGTTGTTTCTCAAGTGAGTGTTTCACCTTCTACTTCACATTCGATGAGTACTTCTAGCACGGATGCTAAAATTGACAAGCTCACGGATGCAATTCAAGCTTTGGTTTTCTCTAATCAGAAAAATCCTTCTACTTCTTCTACCATTTCTTCTACCCCACAAGCTTCTCTACCCGCTCAAATCAAAGCGGTGGAAGAAAGTTGTGTTACTTGTGGTGGTCCTCATGCTTATTACAATTGTACCGCCACCGATGGCCGTCCTTTTGAAATCAATGCCGTAGCCGGGTCTTACAACCAAGGAGGTACTCAATACCGTCCTCAAGTTGACTCGAGCTATCGTGCTAGCTATCAAGCAGGACCACCCGGTTTTCCTCAAAACAATCAAAACCAAAGTAGGGGGCAAAATGTTCCATATCAAGCCCCTACTAACCAATACCCGACCCAAGGGGTCAATTACAATCAAGGGTATCAAGCTCAAAATTACCCAGCCCCGATTGCTCCCTCTAATGATTTTTCAAATTACATGAAAACAAATGATGTAAAAATAAAGTCTATGCAAAATCAAATCACAAATTTGAAAAATGAATTTGAAAATTCAATGATTAAGCAGGGTAATGAGCTTAAGAACAAAATCGATCAATCTCAAACAAAGATTGAAAGTATGTTTGATACCCTTATCAACCAATTTCACCAAGCTTCATCCTCGGGAACTCTCCCGGGTAATACAATTGCCAACCCGAAGGGTGAGTTGAAAGCTATTACCACCCGAAGTGGTAAAGCTTATGAGGGACACACGGTTCCAACTACTACTTCTTCTTCTTCTACAAAAGTAGTTGACCGTGAGACCGAGGTGACAAAGGACAAGGTGCATTCTACAAGCCCACAAAGTACCGCACACGTCCAACCTTCGGTAGTCCCAACCCCAATTCCGGAACCCGATGTTCCGAAGTCTCAACCTAAACCTTCTATCCCATACCCATCTAGACTTAATGACCAAAAGCTCCGCGAAAAAGCTAGTATTCAAATGGAAAAATTCTTCCAAATCTTTCAAGAATTGCATTTCGATATAAGCTTCGCGGATGCTTTACTTCTGATGCCTAAGTTTGTTTCCACCATGAAGAGTTTATTGAGCAACAAGGAAAAATTAATTGAATTAGCAAAAACTCCGTTAAATGAACACTGCTCAGCGGTTCTCCTAAAAAAGCTTCCGGAAAAGCTTGGAGATCCCGGAAAATTCCTCATTCCATGTGAATTTCCGGGGATGGTTGAATGCTACGCCTTGGCCGATCTTAGTGCAAGCATCAACCTAATGCCGCTCTCCGTTTGGAAAAAACTTTCTCTGCCCGATTATACCCCCACTTGCATGACCCTCGAGCTTGCGGACCGGACCATAACCCGTCCACTTGGAATAGCCGAGGATGTCTTTGTCAAGGTTGGGAAATTCCATTTTCCCGCCGATTTTGTGGTGGTTGATTTTGATGCTGACCCCCGGGTTCCTCTAATTCTCGGAAGATCATTTTTGAGGACCGGGCGGGCTTTGATTGACGTGTACGGAGAAGAAATAACTCTAAGAGTTGATAATGAAAAAGTCACGTTTCAAATCAATCAAAACTCTAAACCGCTAACCACCAAAAGCAACGTTGCTGTGGTTAATCAAAAATCTGATCCAGTAATTGCTTCCAAAAGAAGTGATTCAATTCTCTCAAGATTTGCGGTTAAGAGTATGTCAGAAAAACGTGCTGAGCTTAAATCTATGAAAATTGCACCCGGATCAACCAAATGGTTTGAAAGTTGTTCCGCGGATGTTAAGAGTATTCTTGATGATGATGAATCGGATTTGGAGACCACAACGGAAGAAGTGGAAATTGCTAGCTCTAAGAGCACACCTCTTGTCCCACCTCCGGAGACGGTTTATCGTGTTGAGATTGTTGAACCAAACCTTTCCGACTCTTCCCATCCTTCTCCTCCGATTGAGGAAAGTGATCTCTCGAGGGAAGAGCTCGATGTGTTCTTTGATGATGCTCCAATTTCGCCAGAAATTGTTGAGACCGATAGTGATCCCGGGGAAGATGTCTCATTATTACAAATGAAATTTGATGAACCATTATTTCCCCCGGAAGATGTTAAAGAAAAGCTTCCTAAATCCGTTCAAGTTGTTGTTTCAAAATCAGAAGAGCAAAGTAGTGGCAGTACCACTTCTAGTATTGATTCTCTTCTTGAGGAGTTCGCCGATGAACTCGCTCACATCGATCCAATCCCACCGGGGGATGAGGACGATGACTTTGATTTTGAATCTGATCTTAAAGAATTGGAATTTTTGCTGAACCGTGATCCGTCTAGATGTGATTCTTATCCCGAGGAGTTCGCCGATGAACTCGCTCACAACGATCCACTTCCATCAGATGATGATGATCTTTTCGACTTTCATGCTGATTTTAAAGAAGTCGAAAAACTTTTATACCATTCTCCATCATCTGATTCTTACACCGAGCTTAATGATTTACAAGATGATGATGACCTCTTCGATTTTGGGGCCGATCAAACTGAATGGAGAAATCTTTTATATGGGAAACCTACTGATGAAAAAGGCCCTAAAATGGAAACCATACTTGAGGATGCTACAATTGTTTCTAATGACTTATCTCCTCATTTTCCCGAGGATGATTTCCTTTTCTCCATTGAGTCTCCCATCGAGTACCCTGCTGAGTTTTCTTGTGAAGACAAAGTGTTTAATCCAGGCATACTCGATGATGGTAAAATTCATCCTTTGATGAAATTGACTCTTGATAAGAATTTAAAGTTTCCCGCCTCATCTAAGGAACTTTTAATTCTGGAGAAAAATGATCCCCCTCTACTTCTTTCTGGTCAAAAACTCCCGTTCTGCATGGAGTTGTCTCTGATTGAAACTTTACTATCGTTCCCAGCCGGAAACGAAGACAAAGTTTTTGACCCCGGCATCACCGCTTTTATCTTCTAAAGCCGTGGGTATCTCATCGGAGTGGAACTTTCATATGCTTCAATGTTTATCCAAACATCTTGAATGAAAGTCCGATTGAGATTATCTCTTCCACTTGCTCCCCCAAGGACAATTAAATACGGGGTCGAGTCTAGCTAGTGACTCGGTTAACAAAAACATTAGCACCACATGGGTAAACACCCATGTTTCTGACTTCTTTCTATTTTCTAACACTAAGTGTGGGGGAGTTCCTCTACTTGTTGCTTTGTGGTTGTATGTTTGCCTCTGTTTTCAGGATTCCCGTAGATTGTGATGATTGACGCGCCTGTTTTCAATCCAGCCGCCCAATATCCTATCTTTGTGTTTATGCTTATCCAGGGATATCTTAAAAATCCTTTTTGTGAAAACCAAGATTTCTTTTCCATACTTAGATTGTAGTGTTTCCTTTTTACGTTCTATAGTGTCGGCTCAGGCCGGTACTTTGAATATTGAGGGCAATATTCATTTCTAAGTGTGGGGGAGGGATTCTTGCGAATTTGACCCAAAATTTCAAAATTTTGAAAAATTTTCACAATTTGTACCTTCTAGTCCCCTAGCACCCCCGTTTTGACCAAAAATTTTAAAATTTTTATCGTATTTTTAGTCTAAAAGAAGTGCTATGCACAATAAAAATAATTTGCTATACATTAATGCTTCGGTATTAATGAAAGTTTAGACTTGATTAGGCTAGAACAAGGGGAATCCCGACTCTGCTAGAGTGTTGATCTAGCTGCTACCCTTAACGTTTAGGCTAAGTTTTTACGAATTGTGCAAATGAAAATGCTAAGCGTAGAGTAGTTGGTTCTCTTTAGAGCTTATATAAGTAATCTATGGCTTTTCCTCCCAGAAGATCCTAATCTGACTAAAATTAGTGCTATTTTCAAACTTTTGAACGCAAAAACCGTTTTTGTTAAGCAAATAAATTTTTATGCAATCTTGATTTAGAATACTAGTTCAAAGTTTTATTTAAATTTTGGAACAAGCATACTTTCTTACAAACCCAATAAGAATGCAAAATGAAAGTGAGCGTTGCTTGAAAGTTGCAAAAGTTAAAGTTTTAAGTATGAATAAATAAGTGCTTTAAGCTACGGATTCGAGATCGGGCCTTGGATCCTTAATTCCGAAAGGCGTTTAGGTCTTGGCTACCCTCTTGCACCGGCCCTTGGACCCTTAATTCTGAAAGGCGTTAAGGTCTTGGAACTCTCCGTTGTAACGGCCCTTGGATCCTTTATTCCGAAAGGCGTTAAGGTCTTGGAACTAAACCGTGAAGGTCCGTCGTTTAGAGTACGCAAGTAAAAAGTGAGTGAAAAAAAAAAAAAAAAAAAAGTGAAAAAAAAAATGATGAAAAATGAAAAAAATGTTTATGTTTGTTTATGAATAAGTGTGAGAAACTTGCTTCTTCTCAAATTTAAATCGAAAGTTGAACTAGTATTCGTCAATATTGTCTAAAAGTTGGACGGTGATTTAGAAATTGTTGACTTCAAAGATCCCGTGAGCTCCGATACTATTCTCGAGGGTGTAAAAACCTAGCCTCCTAAGTTTACTTAGGACAAGCTGAGAAGAAAGTCGCTACATGGAGTGATCTCACCTTTGAATCTCTAATTTCTAAATCATTGTCGGTTTTTAACCCTAATAAATGTCGATTTTTACGATCAAAACTTTGAAAACAAGCACACACACCTAACTTATGAAAAATTGTGGGAGTGAAAAGTTAAGCCTCGGCTTACATAGGTTGCTAATATAAGTAGCGTTAGCATTTTACAAAAACGTTTGCACAAGGGTTTTAGACTTAGTTGGGAAGTATAAAAAGAGGATGACGATTACAATTCCCCGGAGTCACCCATTTTGTGTGATTCCCGTTCCATGATGTCACTTTTGATAATCAAGCATATTATTTACGTTTTATCTCGTTTTAATTTACTTGCATTTTATAAAGTCAAATCGGGGTGGTATATTTTTGGTAACCTTGATATTTTTGATCCTTTCATTACTTTATATGATCGGATTGCTAGGGACTAGCAATTGCTTAGTGTGGGGGATTGATGAGTGGCCTTTTACTCATCATTTTATACCCGAAAAACCCCACAAGAACGACCAAAAACACCCAAATGGACCATATATTATATCAAATATCCTTGGATTGTGTTTTAGTTGTTGCAGGTACAAAAAGGATTGAAAACGAGGCAAATGAGGCAAAACCGAGCATGGATTGGACAAGAGCTCAAAAGACGGGACCCGGGAAGAAATTCACGAGTTTGGTCGAGTTATTGTGCAAAAATCCCGAAGAGCCCTTGAATTATTTTTAGTTGGCAAAATTGGTCCTCGGATGAACTTTGAAAAGATGGCAAAAATGGTCCCTACGATTTCATAAATTACACCTTTGGTCCTTGATGTTTAATTCTATACCAACTCTAAAATCCAACACATCCTAAAACTTTAACTACCGGATCCACCTAAAGAAATAACAAAACCCTTTACCCCGCTAACCCTTAACTTTACACAGCCCAATCAAGAATAATACCCCAACCCAACTAAACATTTAACGCCCCACCAAGCCCAATCCCAACATTCACCAGCCCACCTTAGCAACCCGACCCAATCTCGCTAAACTAAAATACGGGGTAAATAAAGAGGTCAAATCCCCATTTGTTGGTCAAAATCCCAATCAACACCAAAAAAACAACCCTAATTCACTATTGCACCTTCTTCTCCTTCCCTAAACACCCGCCTCTAATCAACCCATCCCACCTCACACAACCAGCCAAAACAATCACATGACTTTGTCCATGGTCCCCTCCCCTCCACCTCATCGATCCGAGGCACCAAAGAAAGATCAACGTTCGAGATTTAACGAAGTGGTCACCAAGAAATGATCCAATGGCCATCAAAGAAGCACAAACGCACGAGAAGGGACACTCTCACACAACAAGCACAAAGAGAACTAGGGTTTTCGTATGTTTTAGTATAAATAGATAAAGATGAGCCGAGTAGTTCTTTTTTTCTTTAGGTTTATTTTAGCTTTTTTTTCCAAGGTACTTTGTATTTTTCTTTTTAATGTAATTTAAATTTGGTTTTAATTTTAATGGTATTTCTGTTTTAATTTTTATTCGCTTAGTTACTGCTTTGATTGCTTGCGTATTTGCTTTTCTTAGTTTATTTTTTTGTTTTAAATTTCTGAGTATTAATTTAGTTATGTTTAGTTTATGTGGATGAATCTTTGGTTATAGTTGTATTGTGTTTATCGTTTGTGTTTGTGTTTATCAAACATTGTTATGAGTTAGTTGTGTTTATCAAACTTGTGTTTATCAAAGTTGGATGTGGATCTGCTCGTGTTTATTGTCTGTGTTTGTGTTTGTGTTAGTTTCAAAATTAGTTGTTTGTGTTAGTTTCAAAATCAGTTTGCTTGTGATATCAAATTAGTTGTTTATCAAAGTTGTAGTGATTTTTGTTTGAATTTAAAAAAATAAATAAATAAATAAATAATAAAAATAATATGTTTAGTTTAAAATCTTGCTAGTTATCACTTGTTAAGAAAAGTTGAAAAGAAAAACCAAGAAAAAATTAAAAACAAAATCTGCTTTGCCTGGGTTCGAACCCAGGACAGTTAGATCGCAACCCAACAGGGTGTTTAGTCTAGACATATATTCTATTGTGTTGTATGACTGCTCATTGTAAAGAATGTTTTGATCTTCCTTATTGCCAGTATTATGTTTACTTGATTCACGACCAAAAGTGACCTTTGTAAATTATCTACTACTCCTGCTATGATTATTTTTCGTTTGTTCCGAATTCATTTTCTTTTGAGCTGTGTTCGTTTGTAAGTTTGTCCATCCTTTGGTTAAAAAAAAAAAAAAAAGTTAAAGAAAAAAAAGAAAAAGTTAACATATATATATTGCAAAAACAGTTTGTTAAGTTTAAAAAGTTTTTTTTAGTATTGTTTGTTTAAAGTAAAAAAAAAAAAAAAAAAAAAAAAAAAAAAAAAAAAAAAAATAGTTTTTAAATTAGTTTAAATATTTTTAATCATTTATTTTCTTAAAATTAGTTTTTAAATTATAAAAAATTATTATTTAAAAGTCAAAAAATATTTTTCTTTTTTTTCAAAATTTTCTTTTGCCATTTAGAGTTTATAAAAATTATTTTGATATACATAAGATTAGTTTTTCAAATATTTTACGTTTTTACTCGTTCGTAGTTTATCGTTTACGTTATTCACTTTTCGTTTTAATAGATTTTAGTAACAAAACAAAATCTCGTCTTTTCAAGCACTTTAATTACGAACCGAAAACGATATTCTCAATTTCACGCCTCGCAGGGAGAACGACCCGGGTACACGCTTATCCGGTTATTACAATTGGTTGTTTTTGCGTTAACGGTTTCAAGTTGACTTTTCTTCGTGAGAGGTTTGACTTGTGATTACTTTGACCCGAATTCGACCGATTAAAACCACAAATCAAACACCATATATATTTTATTTAGTATAAATACTTTTAATTAATATATTATTAAAATTAAATAATCTTATAAAAATAAAATGTGTCTTACATATTCGTGTCGAGATGCGGCAAATGATTTCGAACCGTGGCGGCTAAGAATCTTGTTCTTCTTTCTATTCTCTTTGTTCACAGCCGATCGTTTCTGGGCCTTCTCCGCATGTACAAATCGACATACTTCTCCCACTCACCCTGCTCCAAGTTCGGAGGAGGATTTCTTCTGATCTCTTCCACTTTCTCAGCCCCACCCTTTTTGGTAAAGTAAGCGCGTTTCATATCATATTTGTTGTCAGAATATCGTGTAGCGAAATACGCGGTGAGCGCCGACCGAATGGCCTCCCAGTCCGGTCTGCGCCTGTGGCGTTCCAAATCGAACATACGCTACAAACAAATATAGTTAAAATTAATATAAAGATATAAATAAATAAACAAATTTTAATAAATGTACACATTCAAATAATTAAATATAGAGATATAAATAAATAAACAAATTTAAATAAATATGCACATTTAAATAAATAAACACGATAACATAACAATATAAAAGGAAAATGAAATAACTGACCCCGAGCTGTGGAAGGAAGTTAGCCGTCTTCTCCGGTTCTATATCGTACCAGGAGTCATAGTGTAGCGGCAGCTGACGAATGAGCTCGCCGACGTAATTGCTAAACCATGCTCGGTGCGGGCCCACATGACAGTAAGTCCCTTGATCACCAATCTCAAACTCAATCGACTGTGGGCCACTATTTTTCACGGCGTTCTTGAGCTTCACATTCTTATTTTCTTCGCGTACTCGCTGCCTACCGCCATTCTGACCTCCCCTACCCCTGCCTCCCCCTGGCCCTACCTCCTCGGCGGGGTCGCCCTGATCCTGCAATTGAAGTGAGTGAAAACGTCATAAAGTAACTTATATATATATATATATATATATATATATATATATATATATATATATATATATATATATATATACACACACACACACACACAAATATAGATATATGTATATATATACATATATAGATATATGTATATATATACACATATATGTGTATACATATATGTATATATATACACATATATCTATATATATACATAATATGTGTATATATATACATATATATGTAATCTAGAAATTCTTACCACCATCACGGCACCCACTCTCAATCTGACGGGTAGGGGAAGGTGGTAGGTCACCGGCACCGTCACCACCATGACTGCGCGCAACTGCTGCTGCCATCTGTAAAAGTACAAGTTGAATAACATATAGAAATTCGGGAACAAATTAACATAAGCATGCACACATTCAAATATATACACATTCAAAATAAATATACACTTTTAAACAATCCATAACAATTTCATTAAAATAAGTGTCGTTTTACAAGTTATATTTTAAGATCAATCTGCACAATCACAATCACTATCATAAACAACATTAGTCGCAACTTCAACTTCATCATCAGAATTGTTTGCGACTTCATTATCAGAATCTGCTAAATCATAAGGATCGTCATCTTCATCATCAATAAAATCATCGTCGTCATCAACAGGAATGATTGGTGGTGGTGCCTCAACTAACGTTGATTCACCATCGATATTTAAGGTTTCAAGTTCCAAATCATTCAAATTAGCATACAGTTGGAGATCGGATGAGTTGTTGCCATGTATCACATCATCATCGTCTTCTACCACGATGACATCCCAGGTTGTGTTGTGATTTACTTCTTGGACGACCTTCTAATGGAGTGGTCGTCTGGCAGGATCTTCAAGGTAAAAGACTTGTTTTGCTTGTGTTGCGAGAATGTAAGGTTGATCTTCGAACGCATAGCTACATGCTAAAATTTGTGTCATGTTGTTTCTAGTGGTAAAACGTTAGACTCTACGGTTTTTGTTGCTTAAGTCGAACCACTTAACTCGAAACAACACAACTTTGAACTGGGAATATGCGAACTCCATAATTTCTTCTAGCTGACCATAATACATTTCTCCCTCCTTCTCACCAGGTGAACAAATTCCGCTGTTCTGAGTTGTATGTTTTATATCGCGGCTGTGTACGACAAACCTCACACCGTTGACTACGCAAGAGTTGACTGAGATTGGGGTCGGTGATGGTCCACAAGCCAAAGCGAATAAGTCGGGAGTACAGCTTGGGTCATCGGCTATGTAAAGTTTACGGATCTATGGAAAAAGATAAGAATAGATGGAGATGAGTAATAGTCGTTATTTATACATGGAAATACATACAATAAGTTTACCTTCATCTCAAACCAGCTCGAAAATGCTTGTTGCATGTCGATATCAGGAAATTCTCTGAAAATGTTCATGATATTTGATCCGTTCTAAAAAGTATATATAAATAATATGCAGACGGATACACGTGAATAAATACGAATCATCCCTTTGTGAAAAAGGATACTTGCAAAAACTCACGTTTGTGTGTGTGTGATACCAGGTAAGTGATTACCCAGGTCGTTTCCCAACGAAGGTGGAATGGGCAATCGTTGAAAGTTTGGATTAGAGTGACTGATGATATGGAATATGGAATTTTTGCTTTTTTATTTCTAATTGATATATGAAAAACAAATATACAAAAGAAAATTAAACGCGAATTAAATAACTAAAAACGCAAAACGAGAAATCTAAAAACGGGATAAAAACTGAAATATTAGAAAACTAATCCTACAAGTACAATTTTATTTTTCTTAAATTCTAAATAATAAAAGAAAATTTTAGAAAAAAGTTTTATATTTTTCTGATTTTTATATATTTTTTATTATGAATTAAAAACTATTAAAACTAATTAAAAGGTTTAAAAATAGTAAATGACTTTATAAAAATCGAAAAAATTCAAGTTAAGTCTAAATTAATATTCCAAGTCTAGGAAAAATAAAATTACAAGTTATCTAAACCCTAATAAGCAGTTGGGCTAATAAGCAGTTTGGGAATAAGCCTAAAAATAAGCTAAAAAGCTCAAAAATTTACCAAAGGTTCAGGACTAGTTCAATACACTAAAAGAGGCTTAAAACAACTTAAATCAAACAGCTTAACTCACAGAATAAGCAAAATAAGAAATTGAGCAGTTCACAAATTATGCAGAAAAAGCAGAAAAATGGCCAACTTGCAGAGCAATTTTAAGCACTCAATAAGCTGATAAGTGGAAACTTTATGGGGGCAAAAGCTTGCTAGTACTACTGGCTACACAAAAACACAAAAAGCCCCAATTCTAACAGACCAATTGAACTCCAATTTAGCACTAGATCAGGTGGTGTTTATCCACTAAGGTCTGTGCAGGGTTGATTGCAGGCTTGGTGCAGTGAAATGGATGAAATTGCAGACCAGATTTTAAGCTATGAAACAAGCTCCAAATGGAAATCAAAGCTCAGAATCTACAAGCTAGCTATATGAACTAGTTTTAACCCAAAAATCAAGGTCTCAGCTTAACTAGATAAGCCATTAATAAGCTGAGAAAAGCAGCAAAAAGGCTCAGACCTGCTCAGTATATACTGAGCAGTATATGGAATGATTTTGATCCTAACTCTGTCAATTCTACATGGAACCTAACCAACTCTTTGGACCTTGCTTAAACAACTATATTACACCTATTTTTGCCAAAAGTTGGGCTTAAATAAGCTCAACTTATCTAAAAGCTTATTAAAGCAGTTGAGTATCCAAATTTTACCTCACACACTCAAAACTGCAAAAAGCTTAAAAAGCACTTAACCTCTACTGAAAATAGCTTATACAAACTTAAATAAGCTCAAGCAAACTTAATGAAATGGCAAATGAACAGTGACAACCTAGATTAACCCAGAAATAAGCTTAACCCAAACACCCCTTTTAAAAGGGCTGTGATGGATTTTCAACTACAACAGGCTAATAAAACCTAGGTTTTGGAAAGAAAGCTTAACAACTAGTTATACTGATTACTAAAAAGCAATTATCTAACAAAATTAAGCACTGAAATAAGGTCTAACCTAAATAAGCTATTTTTGGCTTTTTAGTGTTTTTTAAGTAAAATAAAGACAAAGGCTAATCAAGACTTATAAAACTGATGAAATATGTTTAAAAACTAATAATAAGCAATAAATATTGAAAATAAGCTATAAATAAGCTATTCTACAGTACTATAGAAAATTAAGTAAGAATTAAGAAAAAGCTTACAACTTGTATGGCTTATGAAACAAAGGAACTAGATCAGGACACAACCCTAGCTTGTCAACAACAAGCTAGAAACCCAATTTCAACTCTCCTGAACAGCTTTTCCACCAGATGAGCTTATAGTGAGCTTCTTTGACTTTTTGTTGACTTCCATGGATATCTTGGAATAATACTGAATTAAACTAAAATAAGCTCAAACTAAGCTATATTAAGCTTATATGAGCTTATGGAAACAGATAAGAGACTATTTTTAATAACATTTAAACTAGTTCGATTTCTCAGTACAACATGAAAATTTAGAAACTTGGAATTATCATTAGCTAATGGAAATTGGACAAAGATTAACAACATCAGACTTGAATTAACTAGGATTGATTACTGGGATTGAAAATTAAAATATTACAAAGACTGAATGTGAAATACGATTACTCTAAATTAACTACTTGCTTCTTAGGGCTACATTGGTGCTCTATTTATACAAAAACTGAAATGGGATTTGCTTCTTATCTTCCTCTGATCATTCTTGGACCTTTGGATGCCTTTGAATCAATCTCAGCTGTTGAAAAGGATTTTGGCGCCAAAATTGAGATAGTGGAAAAATCCACTATCTCTGATGGAGTGTAATGGGGAAGAAGCATTTAATGCCCTTGGCTTGTTAGGTGAAGTGTTATAGGAGGAGGGGGTGGAATGTCAGGATAAGGCGGTGGAAATGGGATGGTATCCTGGTATGGTTTTGGCGGGTCAAGGTTTGGAAGAAGAGTTTGACCGAAGGTCAAACCTTCTGGTTAGTTAAGAAAGTCGGGTTTGGGTTTTTTTAGTGAGTGGGCTGGGTATTGTTTTGGGCTTGGATTGGGTTGTGAAAGGGTTGGGTTGGATTTATTTTTAGCAGCTAGGTTTAGTGATTAGGATTAGAAATTGGATTTTAGTTAAATCTTAGGGTCCAATGTTGTAATATTCTAAAAATCCAAGGACTATTGCTGCCAAAAATAGAAATTATTCCCAGGGACTGATGCGTGCGTGCGTATGCTCTAATTTATACCCACGGTATGTCGTTGTGGTTTTAGCAGTATTCAAGTTTTAAATTTATATTTAGCCGACTTATCAATAACACACACACTTTAACGAGCAGTGTACCTGGTCAGTATGAATATAATGGTAAGTAGAGTGTCGATCACTAAGAGTGGAACGTATTATCTAGTTATTCTAATCAGTATTTTAATATCTTAAGTTAGCTATACAACCTAATTTAACGCAAGGGGGTTCAGCCTGAGAGACTGGCACGATTTGGTTGCAATTAAATAATAAACTAAACTAATAGGCACGAATCAGCGAATAGCACACACGTACACAGATAAATACTCGAGACAATAAGAAGGCCTGTCCTGATAGTTAAGTAGCTTGTCACTTGTTTTATTGCTAGTTTTATATGAAGTGTATAGTTCGATGCAACGCACCGAGATTAAGTCCTTTCTCGTTGGTTCTAATCTTATCGGCGAGTAAACCCTTAATGATTACTTATGACTATCCTATTTATCTTTCTTCCTACTTTTCTACAGACGATAGAATGCATAGGCGATCTAATAAATAGGCGAGGGCAGAGGCATGGCGACCCGATCAACGCTCAGCTAGACACAGAGGTTATCAATGCACTAATAAAAGTCACCAAAGACATAACATATAAACTTTAATTAATGGGAAAGCAGTTTTAAGGGAGTGCAACCTTTCCGTTATCACATTACACAAGCCACCAATCCTGATGAATTAAAGTTTACTAATACAATAAAACAAAACTACTTAATGAATTAAATACATGCAGGACCTTCTTACAGCTCTTGTATCTTCGTTCAAGGTGTGTCTTGTGCTGCTACTTCGACTGAATTCGTCCTAGGGTTTCTGTGGTCTTCGGTCTTCTAAAACTGTCGAACTCTTTCTCTCGTCTGACTTTGGGGTATTTATAGTTTCTGTCTGAGGGTAAGATGCGGCGCATCTAATAAGTAGATGCGGCACATTGACTTAACTTCGCGTGGGGTCCAAGATTAATATATTCAGGAATATTCGTACACCGCCAGAAGATGCGGCGTATCTCCATTTATAGATGCGGCGCATGTCCTCTTGTATCTTGGATCGTATCTTGTGAAATCTTGATAGTGATGCGCCGTATGTAATAAGTAAGATGCGGCGTATCTGGAGCAGAATGTCTTGATCTTGTACATTTCAGTAGACTCTTGACTTCATGCTTGTTTTGCTCCATAATTAGTCCAAAATCGCCAAGTTTCACATAATACTTGTTTTTACCTGAGAATTACAAAAGTAAACATTAACGTACCGGTTCTCACAGATAATATAATAAAACAAGTCAAATAAATAGGATAAATGACGGTAATAAAATGTACTTATTTGAGTTCATCAAATATCCCCCCACTTGAACTTTACTTGTCCCCAAGTAAACCTTAGAATTAATCATATGAAAATGTATCCTAAAAGATATTAGGATTTATTTTTATATTTAAGCATGTATTCATTTTTGTCATAATCACACAACCAAACACTTAACGAATTAGAAGTAAAATAAAATATTTCGATAAAAGCAAATCTAATCGTTTAACTGTCCAGTCGTGACGAATATTCTATCATAAGCTTGGCAAGTATACACATCTCCCCCACTAAAGCCAAGGAATAACAAGTCTAAAGCGGTAAAAAGGGTTTGTAGGTTTAAGGGTTAATCATTCTTCTTAATCTCTATCGATCTCAAATTCCAGAAAAGGCGACAAAATCACAAATACATGATCGAATCCACGAACACGATACTTGCAATTGCTCAAATCCTTAACTCGAATAGGCTAAAGATAGGACCAAGTAATCTTCACCAATAATATTATATCAAAAAGGGCGACAAAATCATAAATACATAGCCGAATCCACGACTACGATACTTTAGATTGCTCAAATCCCTAATCTCAATAAATCAAAGGTTTGGATAAAGAATAATGTAGGGTATGGATAATATTTGAGATACAAATAGGTGTAAAAAAATGAAAAATAAAAAATAAACAAAACAAATAAATTAAAATCCTAAGTGTGGTTAATCACTATCCCAACCATCCCATGAATAAGACTCATATCATTGAATAACTCACGCTTTAACACTTGAAACACACGCTTTAAGTAGACACGAATTATACTCAACAAGATCTCAATCAAAGAATATCCTTAGTTGGCGTTCCCATAACGTTCAACTCCCATTCAATCCATAGATATAGTATACAACAACTAGTGACGATATCAACCACTTAATACAAAACTTTACATAAGTTGGTAAAAACAATCTTCCAACTTTTCTTTTTTTTCTTTTTCTTTTCTTATTTTTTCGATTTTTTTTTTTTTTTTTTTTTTTTTTTTTTTTTTTTTTTTTTTTTTTTTTTTTTTACATCAACATATACATAGATGTGTAAAATTTCACCACATCACTATAACGATAACTCTGGATAATTTTTCCATACTTTTCATGACTTCAGAAATAACGATAATAGTGAAAGTAGTAAACACACGAAAAACAAGACTCAAAATATACAATATTTACTTTCACTCCAATTGCATTGTGCAATTTTCCGACCTAACCAAAGATAATGAATTACGCACGCGAACACAGGTAATGTAAGGAAACACACTTTGCCTAAAGCAATTAACCAACCACGGATTTTAATCTACAGGGTAGGCTAAGGTGTAAGGGTGTAACGAAACATTATAACAAAGGTGTAAGAAACGAAAGGAATGGCTCTGAGTGTTTTTCTAGGGGTATCTTACTCTAAAAGTGAGAGTAACAAAAGGGTTTATACGGGGGTTAACTAACTAGTGTAGTTAGCTAATAACACAAACATATAAAGGCTATTTGGGTGTAATCCTAGAATTTTACCAATTTAGACAAGTCATTCCAATTATATAAAATAATACTTATTATGGTGGTCTCGAATAGTATACAAGCCAAGTTCTAAAGTTTACAAGTCACCGGCACACTCATAGATTTGTGAATTTTTGAAAAATCACAATTTTTGAAAATAACGTCATGTGTGCAGCTATGCAACTTAGATCTCAAACAAAAACATGCTAAAAATTTTTAAATTTTGATATATTAAGCACATTTTAAGCATATTTTGAAAAGTTTAGGACAAGTAAGTGTTCTAATTCTCCAATCCCCCCACTTAAGTTAAACAACGTCCTCGTTGTTTGTATAAAAGGTTAAAAACTGGAAAATAAAAGAATTAGAACAGAAAAACTCCCCTGAGATTTGCTCGGTATGATCCTCCATTAGTATAAGAGCAAAAATCATCTTTCTTGTGGATGAGAACGTTTAAGCTTCATAATTGATGTATCCACAGGAAATGCAGGAATCTATAATACCACCAAGACTTTAAACACACCTAAGTTAAGAAGGTTCAAACTTGCATAATACATTAGTAGTTAGGAAAAATAAAACATAAAAATTAAAATGAAAATCATCAGGTCAGTCGATGCGCCGTATCTTATAGAAGAAGATACGCCGTATCGAGCCTGGAATAATTACGGATCAGAATAGAAGATGCGTCGCATCCTTAACCAGGGATGCGCCGCATTAAAATAAACTGATAAAAAGTTTTAGATTCAAAAATAAAAATGCGGAAAATAAAGTAAGATATGACCAGTGCAGGAGATGCGTCGCATCTTGGGATTGAGATGCGCTGCATCTAGTGCAGGTCTGACAGACTCAATACAAAATCAGAAAATAAAATAAAAGACAAGCATGGGTTGCCTCCCACGAAGCGCTTGTTTTTGTTCGAGTCATGAGCCTGACTCCACCCTTATTTACTGTGTAATAGGGTGTTGTTCCCCCCACTTGGGATCAAGTGCGGGTGATAATAGCAATAAACACGAAAAGAGTGTAAATTTGCTAGTAAAGATGGAAGAAATAAATAAAGATCATACCTTGGCAATATATGTACATCTTTCCTATCCTTACCCGGTTTGGTTGATAAATTGGATGACTTGACCATTCCATCTGAAAGAGTAGTATGTTGAGGAAAAATGAGTCTCCTTTCTTCTTGGTTAGTCTCTTTGGTAGTAAGGCGTCCTTTGACTTCCGCAGAAGATGAGAAAGGGTCTTTGGCAAGTAAAAGTTCGAGTTCCTTTATAACCTTCATAGGGTCGAAATCATCATCTTCATCAATCACAGCAATGTTTAAGAGCTCATCACCAAATTCTTCCTCGAGCTCCACCAAAAATGGGTTGATCACAGGTGCTTTATGTGTTTCAATAGGTAGTGTAATAAATTTGACCTCATCATTCTTTTGTTTTGCAACCTGTTTAGGAAAACTAGCAAGATTATTAGTAACGGGATTAATAATATTAAATAAATTTGTACCACTTTGTGTTGTAAGTGATTCTAATTCATCTTGTGAATCTCCATCTTCAACCAGTGGTCTTGCAACTTCAGCATCGTCCCGAATTTCATCCTTAAATAAGTAATCCCAGATTTCTTCAAAATCCCTCGTTGGGTCAAAATCTGGCTTATCCGTTCCACACCTAAATACTTCCGTTTGTTGTGGTAACTGCGGTATGCTATCGTACGCAATAGCATCAAACTTTTCAATATCAGAATACTCATTATCTTCATCCGAGGGAATATTATCATGGTGTTTTTGATATGATGAGAATATATCTTCCACCTCGGGTGGAAAATCACAAGTAATAGCACTATACACCATTTCATCATAAGCACTTTCGGATGAATAAGCTTCTTTGTAAACAATTGCCGGATTTTCATTCAGATCAAACACTTGTGACTCTTCATCATCTTGGGCAACTTCCAGAGAAATAACATCATCAATAACTATTGCCGGAAACCTAATTGCACCAAAATCGTATGATTCTTCTTCATCTTCATCATTTGATAAAGTCCAAGTGTGTCGAAATGGCAATTTGTTTCTTTCTCTCCCTGACTTTTTCTGCTTCAATAACAAGTATTCTTCCATCGTGGGTTCTTTATCCATGATGACTTGTGCACCATATCTTGCTCTTTCCCAATCGTAGATCCCATTATTGCTCAAGGCTCTTTCCTCTCCAAGTCTGATATATTCTTCCATTGTAATATCCGGATCGTCCATCTTCCTGAAATAAAACTTACTCGTGCAAAAGAAGAGTGAAACAATCAAAGTAAAATAAAAGTTGATGATATCAGTGGACGATGCGCCGTATCCAAAAAGTTGGATACGCCGTATCTAATAATCGTTTAAAATTTAATCAGACTTTATTCAGAAAATAGATACGCCGCTTAGAAATTAGAATGCGCCGTATCAGTTTAATTATCAAAAATCGATATTTATTTAAAATTAAATGTGTCATATTAACAAAAGTTAATGCGTCGTATTTTCGTTACGTTTCAAAATACAAGATTTTTGATTCAGAAGATACGCCGTATCGATAAAAATCGATGCGTCGTATCTGTTTAATATTTCGAAAACTGTTTTTAATTAAAATAATAGTTGCGCCGTATCTACTAAGGCAGATGCGTCGTATCGCGTTATCGCTTAGAAAAAATTTCTTATTAAAACCAGATACGCCGTATCTTGGGGAAAGATGCGTCGTATCGAATTAATTAAACGCGTTGTATTTTATAAAAATTAAACGCAATACGCCGTATCTAAGAAAATAGATGCGCCGTATCGTTTGTATTAGCTCAGTACAACGATAGCAGAACACAGAAAATACGAAAAATAAAAAAAAATAAAAATAAACGAAAATAAACAAAAATTAAACACACAAAAAACAGAAAATATGCAAAATAATACAATGAATGCAATTAATCTAATATACAACAGAGTTAGCGGTTAGATTAAAAATTAAAAAGAAAAACCTAATTAAAATACTAATCAAATTAACAGATAATAACAATTCACTCCCCGGCAACGGCGCCAAAAACTTGATGCGTGCGTGCGTATGCTCTAATTTATACCCACGGTATGTCGTTGTGGTTTTAGCAGTATTCAAGTTTTAAATTTATATTTAGCCGACTTATCAATAACACACACACTTTAACGAGCAGTGTACCCGGTCAGTATGAATATAATGGTAAGTAGAGTGTCGATCACTAAGAGTGGAACGTATTATCTAGTTATTCTAATCAGTATTTTAATATCTTAAGTTAGCTATACAACCTAATTTAACGCAAGGGGTTCAGCCTGAGAGACTGGCACGATTTGGTTGCAATTAAATAATAAACTAAACTAATAGGCACAAATCAGTGAATAGCACACACGTACACATATAAATACTCGAGACAATAAGAAGGCCTGTCCTGATAGTTAAGTAGCTTGTCACTTGCTTTATTGCTAGTTTTATATGAAGTGTATAGTTCGATGCAACGCACCGAGATTAAGTCCTTTCTCGTTGGTTCTAATCTTATCGGCGAGTAAACCCTTAATGATTACTTATGACTATCCTATTTATCTTTCTTCCTACTTTTCTACAAACGATAGAATGCATAGGCGATCTAATAAATAGGCGAGGGCAGAGGCATGGCGACCCGATCAACGCTCAGCTAGACACAGAGGTTATCAATGCACTAATAAAAGTCACCAAAGACATCAACATATAAACTTTAATTAATGGGAAAGCATTTTTAAGGGAGTGCAACCTTTCCGTTGTCACATTACGCAAGCCACCAATCCTGATGAATTAAAGTTTACTAATACAATAAAACAAAACTACTTAATGAATTAAATACATGCAGGACCTTCTTACAGCTCTTGTATCTTCGTTCAAGGTGTGTCTTGTGCTGCTACTTTGACTGAATTCGTCCTAGGGTTTCTGTGGTCTTCGGTCTTCTAAAACTGTCGAACTCTTTCTCTCGTCTGACTTTGGGGTATTTATAGTTTCTGTCTGAGGGTAAGATGCGGCGCATCTAATAAGTAGATGCGGCACATTGACTTAACTTCGCGTGGGGTCCAAGATTAATATATTCAGGAATATTCGTACACCGCCAGAAGATGCGGCGTATCTCCATTTATAGATGCGGCGCATGTCCTCTTGTATCTTGGATCGTATCTTGTGAAATCTTGATAGTGATGCGCCGTATGTAATAAGTAAGATGCGGCGTATCTGGAGCAGAATGTCTTGATCTTGTACATTTCAGTAGACTCTTGACTTCATGCTTGTTTTTCTCCATAATTAGTCCAAAATCGCCAAGTTTCACATAATACTTGTTTTTACCTGAGAATTACAAAAGTAAACATTAACGTACCGATTCTCACAGATAATATAATAAAACAAGCCAAATAAATAGGATAAATGACGGTAATAAAATGTACTTATTTGAGTTCATCAGGGACCATTTGTGACATTTTGGTATTTTGGGGGTTGACTTTTACTCCGTCTTTGACTTTCGTCTTCACTTGATCAAATGCACAATTATTGCCAAGTCAATCCAAAAATGTTCATTTTCATCCCGTTTTTAATCCTTTTGCACATGAAACAGATAAAACCACAATTCAAGGATATTTTCTGTATTTTGAAGCATTTCTGAGTGTTTTTAAATGTTTTTGCAGTTCAGATGGGACAAAAATGATGAGTATTTACACACTCATCAATCCCCCACACTAAACTATTGCTAGTCCCTAGCAATCCTTTTTGAAAATTTAATGGATTTTACGTCTCTTTACCAAAGGCCATTACTTCTGGAGTAGCCAATGTTTTAGTATGATACTTTGGTACATTAATAACCAAATGATTTTGAGCAAACCATCAGCTGTCAACGGATTTGATTTGTCTTTTTACCAAAAGCCGTTTGCTTCTGGACTAGCCAACTCTTCACTATAAAAGATATGGTGAGTCGAATACCATACAATTTTTGGCAAATTGTAAGCCATAAACGGATTTGAGATATCTTTACCAAGAGCCGTTTGCTCTCGGATTAGCCAGTCCTTATGTGGGTTAGACATGGTGGACTGATAACCATTTGTTGTGTTAGTGCAAAGCACTTCCACCAAATGAAAAAAAAATTAAAAATTTTGGCCAAAACGGGGCTATTAGGGCACTAGAAGGTACTCATGTGACAAAATTCGCCAGAATTTCTCCCCCCCCCCCACACTTAGAATTGAATATTGCCCTCAATATTCAAAGCACCGGCTATTATGCCGACACTTAGAACGTAAAAAAGGTAATACTACTAGCCAAGAGTGAAAACACAACAATTATTTCATCATTTTTTATATTTTTTTTAGACTTATATATATATACAACAGCAGGGGCAACCCCCCCACACTTAGGTGTTAGAAAAGAGAGAGAAAGAAGTCAGAGACATGGGTGAAAACCCAAGTTGTGCTAATGTTTTTGTTCATCGAGTCACTAGCTTGACTCGACCCCGAATTCATTGGTTCATGGGGAAGCAAGTGGGAGGAACCATCTCCATCGGACTTTCATTCAATGTGTTTAGATAATCAATTGAACATAAGAAAGTTCCACACCGATGAGATACCCACGGTATTTTAACAGTAGAAACTATTTAGGGAAGATACCGGGGTCAAAGATAGTGTCCTCATTCCCATAGGAGAAAAGGGAAAGAGAAATCACGTAATATGTGAAGAATGGCAAAAAGGTGTGTATCACAATGGAAATCCATTCTTCATCAGTACAAGGAAAATCACCATTTGTTTGAACTTGTAGCTTAACCTTGAAGCTTGTATGGTAATTTTCAACAAAATTTCCGGGAGGGAAGGTTGGGGACGGTTCTTCGTTCAATAAATTTTCAAGAAAAAGGATGTCCCCTTCTGAATCAAAGTAAGTATCATCAATCCTTGTCGGAATTGAATCATCACTTGCAAGAAAAGCATCGACCTCATCCCAAAAGGGATCACTTCCCTCAACCGGTGTGAGAGAAGGGTAGGAAGAGAGAGCAATGGTTGGATCATCCACAGAATTAACCATTTCAACACGATACACCGTTTCCGGAGGTGGGACAAGTGGTGTGCTCTTAGAGCTAGCAATATTCACCACTTCCGATGTGAACTCCGATTCATGTTCATCGTAGTCAAAGACACTCTTAACTTCTGTGGTACAACTTTCAAACCATTTGTTTGAACCAGGTGTAATTCCCCTTGCTTTGAGCTCAGCACGTTTTTGTGAAAGACTCTTAACCTCAAATCTTGAAAGTATCGAATCACTTCTTTTGGAAGCAATTTTGATATCAGATTTTTGATTAACCACAGCAACGTTGCCTTTGGTGGTTAGAGATTTAGAGTTTGCATTGATGTTAAACGTGACTGCTTCGTTATCAACTCGAAGTGTTATTTCTTCGCCATAAACATCGATCAAAGCACGGCCGGTCCTTAAAAAGGATCTCCCGAGAATGAGAGGTACTCAGGGATCGCATTCAAAATCCACTACTACAAAATCGGCCGGGAAATGAAACTTTCCTACTTTGACAAAAACGTCTTCAGCAACGCCTTTAGGAATAGTAACAGTGCGGTCCGCCAATTCAAGAGTCATCTTTGTGGAAGTAAGTTCCGGGAGTGAAAGCTTTTTCCACACGGAAAGCGGCATCAGGCTGATGCTTGCACCAAGATCGGCCAAGGCGTAGCATTCAACCATCCCCGGGAAATCACAAGGGATGAGAAATTTACCAGGGTCTCCTAATTTTTCTGGAAGTTTCTTAAGGAGTACAGCTGAGCAATTCTCATTTAATGGGGTCTTTGCTAATTCCAACAATTTTTCCTTATTGCTAAGGAGACTCTTGAATTGAGAAGCAAATTTTGGCATATACAGCAAGGCATCAACAAAACTAATATCGAAATGTAATTTCTGGAAAATTTCCAGAAATTTCATCATTTGGTTGTTAGTTTTCTCAAAGAGCCTTTGATCATTAAACCTTGAGGGATATGGAATTGAAGGCTTAGGATTTGTCTTCGGAACATTGGGTTCCAGAACTTGAATTTGGACATTTTGAGGTTGGACGTGTGCGGTACTTCGTGGGCTTGAGAATTGCACTTTGTCCTTAGTCACCTCGGCATCTCGATTCACTTCCCCCGGTGAAAGGGGGCATAGGAGTCGAGGGTCCATTATGTGTTTTACCACTACGAGTGGTGATCGCCTTCAAATCACCCCTCGGGTTAGCGATTGTGGTGCTAGGAAGAGTTCCTGAGCTCGAGGGTCGATCATTTAAAGACTTTTTGATCTCATTTATTTGGGTAACCAATAACCGGTTTGTCTCATATTGGGTCCTATTTGTCTCCTCTTGGAATTTTATGAATTGCTTAAGCAACTCATCCGAGGACGTCTGATTTTGGTTTTGGACATTCCATGGCTTTTGGTTAAAATTCCCCTGATTTTGACCTCGGTTTTGATTGAAATTTTGTCCTTGATTTTGAACAAAGCGATTTTGATTATTTTGATTTGGAACGGGTGGAAAACCAGGTGGTACCATAGCATTTGGTGCTTGGTAATGAGTTTCAGCATGCGGTCGGTTTTGATTGTAGTTTACTGCAGCTACGGGAGCTGGGTAAAGAGAAGCATCGGTTGCTTGACAATCGTAATACACATGTGGGCCACCACAAGTTTCACACACTTTGTTTATGGCTTTGATTTTTTCCGGTTTATGACTTTCACTCTTCATTTCTTTCATTTCTTTCATTTCCTTCATCATGCAACGCATTGCGTCCATTAGAAAGGCTAACTCTGATGAGTTACCAGATGAAGAAGCAGGAGTGACAGGAACATTCACTTTGTTTCGAGAAATAGGAACTTTTGATTTATTTTCACAAATTTCAATCACCTCTTTAGGTCGACGATTCAAGATATTGCCACCGGCGGCAGCGTTTAGAGAATCTTGATCGTTTCCATTCAACCCATTATAAAACGTATTGATCTGTTGTAACTCCGTGAAATCATGATGCGGGCATTTTCTTAGGAGATCTTTAAATCTGTCCCATGCCTCTCCGAAGTTTTCATCGAAACCTTGACGAAATCCAGAAATTTCATTTTTCAGATTAGTCGTCTTTGATGGAGGAAAGAAATAATTGACAAATTTCTTTACTAGATCTTCCCAAGTTTCAATGGATCGAGGGGGTTCTTTATCCAGCCAAATCCGGGCTGCCCCTTCGAGTGAAAACGGAAATAGCATCAATTTGATAACTTTCTGCGGCACATCCTTGTAATTGATTGTAGAGGTCAACTTGTTGAACCAACGGATGTGTGCATACGGATCTTCTCGTTCAAACCCGTGGAATTGGTTTGTAGAAACGAGCTGAATCAAATGCGTTTTCAGTTCAAAATGATCAGAGTCGATTGGTGGTAAAACGATGGCATCTCCGTAACCCTCGGTGGGTTCTTGGAGCATCTCCGCCATTGTGCGATTTTCTGCCATATTATCAATGGGAACAGTACGAATCTCGGGTTCGACTATCCGGGCAGCACGTCTACGATTACGTCTTCTCGGAATATCTACGAGTTCACATAAAGGACTTGTCGACGTGGAAGAACGAGTGCGCATGCACTCAGGGCCGGTTTAGGGGTGGGACGAAGTGGGCGACCGGCCGAGGCCTGATTTTTTAGGGGGCCCGATTTTTAATTTTTTTTAATGTATATATATATAAATTGTATATGTAATTAACTAAGCCCATTACAATTCTTAACAATCATCCAAAAATTAAACCATATAACTTAACCCACATAAAAAAACCCACTTACATATCGTTCTTATATTTTAGTTTATATTATATAATTTGTTGCACCTAGACTCCGGGCCCTTTTTTTTGGCTCGACCTAGGTCTATAAATCCTCAGAGACGGCCCTGCATGCACTAAATAAAATAATTCAATTAAATCAAGATCGAAGCAAAACACAAGGAACTTAAACCTTAAATCAACCAGCGTACGGTAGCTCTCTGACTGAAAAACGCACAGAGTGGCGGAGAAGCAAAGGTGGGCAATTAATGCTCCTTAAAAACCCGCTTCTTTCAGTTCGACAATTTAATGTCAAACTATCCTTAAACCTCCGTTATAGTTTGTTTATCAATCAAAGATGAGCCGAATTCGCAAGCGACACAAAGGTAAGTTTTAATCTTTGGTTTGGGAACTTATTATGATAATACCCAAGTTGAGGAATATTATATTAATTTTTCTTTTATCTTTTATTTTAACAACAAAACAGAAAATGTTTTTGGGTTTTTATTTTTTTATAAGATAATATATATATAAAAGAAAAGAAAAATATTTTTGTATTTTATATGGGTTTATGAAAGTAGAAACTTCTGAAAGAAGGATCTCAACGATATTGTCGCAACACAACCTCCCCGGCAACGGCGCCAAAATTTGATCCGTTCTAAAACGTATATATAAATAATATGCAGACGGATACACGTGAATAAATACAAATCACCCCTTTGTGAAAAAGGATACTTGCAAAAACTCACGTTTGTGTGTGTGTGATACCAGGTAAGTGATTACCCGGGTCGTTTCCCAACGAGGCTGGAATGGGCAATCGTTGAAAGTTTGGATTAGAGTGACTGATAATATGGAATATGGAATTTTTGCTTTTTTATTTCTAATTGATATATGAAAAACAAATATACAAAAGAAAATTAAACGCGAATTAAATAAACTAAAAACACAAAACGAGAAATCTAAAAACGGGATAAAAACTTAAATATTAGAAAACTAATCCTACAAGTACAATTTTATTTTTCTTAAATTCTAAATAATAAAAGAAAATTTTAGAAAAAAGATTTATATTTTTCTGATTTTTATATATTTTTTATTATGAATTAAAAACTATTAAAACTAATTAAAAGGTTTAAAAATAGTAAATGACTTTAGAAAAATCTGAAAAATTCAAGTTAAGTCTAAATTAATATTCCAAGTCTAGGAAAAATAAAATTACAACTTATCTAAACCCTAATAAGTAGTTGGGCTAATAAGCAATTTGGGAATAAGCCCAAAAATAAGCTAAAAAGCTCAAAAATTTACCAAAGGTTCAGGACTAGTTCAATACACTAAAAGAGGCTTAAAACAACTTAAATCAAACAGCTTAACTCATAGAATAAGCAAAATAAGCAATTGAGTAGTTCACAAATTATGCAGAAAAAGCAGAAAAATGGCCAACTTGGAGAGCAATTTTAAGCACTCAATAAGCTGATAAGTGGAAACTTTATGGGGGCAAAAGCTTGCTAGTACTACTGGCTACACAAAAACACAAAAATCCCCAATTCTAACAGACCAATTGAACTCCAATTTAGCACTAGATCAGGTGGTGTTTATCCACTGAGGTCTGTGCAGAGTTGATTGCAGGCTTGGTGCAGTGAAATGGATGAAATTGCAGACCAGATTTTAAGCTATGAAACAAGCTCCAAATGGAAATCAAAGCTCAGAATCTAAAAGCTAGCTATATGAACTAGTTTTAACCCAAAAATCAAGGTCTCAGCTTAACTAGATAAGCCATTAATAAGCTGAGAAAAGCAGCAAAAATGCTCAGACCTGCTCAGTATATACTGAGCAGTATATGGAATGATTTTGATCCTAACTCTGTCAATTCTACATGGAACCTAACCAACTCTTTGGACCTTGCTTAAACAACTATATTACACCTATTTTTGCCAAAAGTTGGGCTTAAATAAGCTCAGCTTATATAAAAGCTTATTGAAGCAGTTGAGTATCCAAATTTTACCTCACACACTCAAAACTGCAAAAAGCTTAAAAAGCACTTAACCTCTACTGAAAATAGCTTATACAGACTTAAATAAGCTCAAGAAAACTTAATGAAATGGCAAATGAACAGTGACAACCTAGATTGACCCAGAAATAAGCTTAACCCAAACACCCCTTTTAAAAGGGTTGTGATGGATTTTCAACTACAACAGGCTAATAGAACCTAGGTTTTGGAAAGAAAGCTTAACAACTAGTTATACTGATTACTAAAAAGCAATTATCTAACAAAATTAAGCACTGAAATAAGGTCTAACCTAAATAAGCTATTTTTGGCTTTTTAGTGTTTTTTAAGTAAAATAAAGACAAAGGCTAATCAAGACTTATAAAACTGATGAAATATGTTTAAAAACTAATAATAAGCAATAAATATTGAAAATAAGCTATAAATAAGCTATTCTACAGTACTATAGAAAATTAAGTAAGAATTAAGAAAAAGCTTACAACTTGTATGGCTTATGAAACAAAGGAACTAGATCAGGACACAACCCTAGCTTGTCAACAACAAGCTAGAAACCCAATTTCAACTCTCCTGAACAGCTTTTCCACCAGATGAGCTTATAGTGAGCTTCTTTGACTTTTTGTTGACTTTCTTGGATCTCTTGGAATGGTACTGAATTAAACTAAAATAAGCTCACACTAAGCTATATTAAGCTTATATGAGCTTATGGAAACAGATAAGAGACTATTTTTAATAACATTTAAACTAGTTCGATTTCTCAGTACAACATGAAAATTTAAAAACTTGGAATTATCATTAGCTAATGGAAATTGGACATAGATTAACAACAAACAGACTTGAATTAACTAGGATTGATTACTGGGATTGAAAATTACAATATTACAAAGACTGAATGTGAAATACGATTACTCTAAATTAACTACTTGCTTCTTAGGGCTACATTGGTGCTCTATTTATACTAAAACTGAAATGGGATTTGCTTCTTATCTTCCTCTGATCATTCTTGGACCTTTGGATGCCCTTGAATCAATCTCAGCTGTTGAAAAGGATTTTGGCGCCAAAATTGAGATAGTGGAAAAATCCACTATCTCTGATGGAGTGTACTGGGGAAGAAGCATTTAATGCCCTTGGCTTGTTAGGTGAAGTTATATAGGAGGAGGGGGTGGAGTGTCAGGATAAGGCGGTGGAAATGGGATGGTATCCTGGTATGGTTTTGGCGGGTCAAGGTTTGGAAGAAGAGTTTGACCGAAGGTCAAACCTTCTGGTTAGTTAAGAAAGTCGGGTTTGGGTTTTTTTAGTGAGTGGGCTGGGTATTGTTTTGGGCTTGGATTGGGTTGTGAAAGGGTTGGGTTGGATTTATTTTTAGCAGCTAGGTTTAGTGATTAGGATTAGAAATTGGATTTTAGTTAAATCTTAGGGTCCAATGTTGTAATATTCTGAAAATCCAAGGACTATTGCTGCCAAAAATAGAAATTATTCCCAGGGACCATTTGTGACATTTTGGTATTTTGGGGGTTGACTTTGACTCCGTCTTTGAGTTTCGTCTTCACTTGATCAAATGTACAATTATTGCCAAGTCAATCCAAAAATGTTCGTTTTCGTCCCGTTTTTAATCCTTTTGCACATGAAACAGATAAAACCATAATTCAAGGATATTTTCTGTATTTTGAAGCATTTCTGAGTGTTTTTAAGTGTTTTTGCAGTTCTGATGGGACAAAAATTATGAGTATTTACACACTCATCAATATTAGAATAAATCGAAAAGATAACTTGGGAAACAAAAATTTCAAAATATAAACGCATACCTCTCGAACTCGTCCATGTACTTGTCGATCTCAGGACTGTTGTGAAGTACATACCATATCACTCTCTTCATTTCTTGGAGACCTAACTTAATCAATGTCTCTTTACCAGAATTGGTACATAGTGATCGGAACACCTGGAAATCACTTGTTGGGCGAGGACGGTCCTGAGATGCAGCAGGATGATTAAATTTTATCCCAACACCACGAAAATAACGAGAACAGAAAGTTAATGCTTCATCTGCAACATAACCCTCCGCTATTGAACCTTCCGGCTTAGCTTTATTTCGGACATAGTTTTTAAGCTTCTTCATGGATCTTTCAAATGGATACATCCACCGGAATGAAACAGGCCCGCCTTCAATAGCCTCTTCAGGTAAATGCATAACCAAGTGAATCATAATGTCAAAAAAAGCAGGAGGATATATTTGCTCGAGACTGCACCGGAATGAAACAGGCCCGCCTTCATGTATCTTTCAAATGGATACATCCACCGGAATGAAACAGGCCCGCCTTCAATAGCCTCTTCAGGTAAATGCATAACCAAGTGAATCATAATATCAAAAAAAGCAGGAGGATATATTTGCTCGAGACTGCACAAAATATTGATCAACCGGTCTTTAGTTTTCACCATGTCTTTCACCATCAAAGTTCGGGCGCAAATTTGCTTAAAGAAGAAACAAAGCTCGATCAATGGTGTATAAGTCTGTGTGTCCAAGTATTGCTGAAGTCCATAAGGAAGTAACCGTTGCATCATTATATGATAGTCATGAGACTTCATGCACGTTATACTGTTATCATCTTTGGTCACTTTTGACTTGAACTTGGATATGAACCCATCTGGTAGTTTAACTGTTTTGATGTATTGACAGAAGAGTTTTATTTTATCGGGTGTGAAGGAGTACTTTGCATGAGGCTTCGAGCACTTCCCGTTTTGTTTGTTTTCGAGCCACAACTCCTGTCGATTGCCCAGAGCTTGCAAATCTTGTATTGCCTTCGCGGTGTCTTTAGATTTGTCATTCATTAACAAGGTGTTCAAGATACTCTCCAACACATTTCTTTCGATATGCATGACATCTAAATTGTGTGGTAGAGAAAGAAAAGACCAATATTCAAGATCATAAAAGATAGACCGTTTAGTCCAGTTCAGCTCGACTGTATGATTACGTTTTATCTTCCCACCCCCATAATCCGGATGTTTCCCCGGCACACGTGTGGGCAATGTCGCAAGTTGAGTCAAGATATCAGCCCTGGTATCTTTTCTAGGAGGATCTCTATAATCGGGCTCACCATTGAATGTCGTACAGTCCCTCCTCCATTTATGGTTTTTTTTTAAGAATCTTCTATGACCAACATAAGCTGTTTTGCTTATCACACGCGTAGCCGGAGTGTCTACTTTGCATGTAGGGCAAGCGTAGTAACCTTGCCCTTGCCAACCAGACAAACTACTTCGAGCAGGAAAATCATTGATGGTCCATAAAAGCATCGCTCTCATGTGTAATTGAGTGCCTGTAGCAGCGTCCATAGTCAAGATACCTGGTTTTTTTCCATAATTCCACAAGGTCATCAATCAAGGGCCTCAAGTAAACATCGATGTCCTTCGCCGGTGATTTAGGGCCAGAATCAACAACGTCAGCATCAAAGAAGTCTCTTTCATGCATAACCACGGAGGCAAGTTGTATGTTGTTAATATAACCGGCCACATGCTATAAGTCTGACTAAGGTTGTCGAACGGATTGAAACCATCAGCAGCCAACCCTAATCGAACGTTTCTTGGTTCTATAGCAAAATCCGAATATTTATTGTCAAACTTCTGCCATGCTTTACCATCAACCGGGAGTTGCATCTTACCGTCCGTAGACTTTCCAGTAGCATGCCAAGTCATATGTTTTGCAGTGTGAATAGACTTGTACAAACGTTGTAGTCTAGGAATGATAGGGAAGTAACGCAACACCTTGTTAGGAACTTTCTTCCCCGTTGTTTTATTGTCTTTCCATCTACTCGTTTTGCAGACCGGACAATAATCCAAATCTTCGCCATCATCCCCCCGATATAGAAAGCAATCATTTTCACAAGCATGTATCGACTCGTACCCTAACCCGACCTTTTTAAATGTCTTCTTTATATGATAGTATGACGGTGGGAGATTGTAACCTAACCTGGGCGAAAATACCTCCTGGAGAAATTTTAGCGTTTTGTTAAATGAAGTATCACTCCATTTACCGCTGACCTTGAGATGTGTAAACTTTGCCATAAAATCCAATGTTGTCATAAAGTCACAACCCGGGTACAGAGGCTGGTTGGAACTTGCAAGTAACTCTTCATACTCGTTACGCAGAGGAAGGCAATCCTAACCCAATCGGTTATTATATGCACTTAATTAATGATTACGAGTTGTTTTGTTCACCTAGCGCAACTATGGAAGGCAATCCTAACCCACTCTTTGAATGATTCGTCTCATATATGAATGCGTATAACTGATTTACTATTTGAGAAAATTTCGGCAGCATTTCCCCTCAACTCCCCAAATATGTGCATTAAGGACATATTCGTAGGAGTAAAGGAGAAACACTGTCGAAATAATCTCAAATAGTAAATCAGTTATACGCATCCATATCCTAAATGAGATAAAACATTCAAAAAGCAGTCCCAAACAGGGGACTTTCCGAAATTAATTTCTAATAAATTAATTCCGGACGGGTTTTCTATAGGATGATTAACTTCGGACGGGGACTTTCCGAAATTAATCACTAAAATCCTAAAACATTCACAAAAGTCTAACAATAATACACAAATCGACTATTTTAAGTTAAACAATTAATAGAATATAAATACATGTTACACTTTTGCAATTGATTCACTACAAAACGTTATGATAAAGTCCAAATCACAGTCCATATGATAAAGTCCAAATGTTACACTAATCGAGTATTAATCCCAAAAATATTAATACAATTTTAATACGTAAGTGTTCTTTGGCCCACTTGAATACCAAACATACCCTATTTAATTACTAGGCTTAGTGAGACCCAAGATAATAAACTAAAGCAAATAAACGCACATCCTTGGTGGTTGTTTAACCAAACCGAGACACAACCTTGGCGTCTTGCTGTTAAACCTCACCAAAGCACACCCTTTTCGGGGCTGAAATAAGCAAAACAAATACCCCTGTTGCGCAGAAAATTTAGCAGCTAATGCGCCCTATTTTGTGCAGACAATCAGCAGCAAACGTGCCCTATTTGTGCAGAAAATAAGCGGAACATTTCACGCAACATTTCACAAACATTTAGCAGCTAACGCGCCCTACTTCTATCCTACACCAACTGATTTTTAAACGCAACATTTCACAAACATTTCACAAACATATATAACAACATACTGTCTCGGCTGTGGTCTCGGGCCCGGGCTCTATGGTCTCGGGCTGCAGTCTCGGGCTCTTGGATGTGGTCTCTGGCTGTAGTCTCGGGCTGCGGCTCGGGCTCGGGCTATATTAAAAGAGAGCACATTAGTATATAAAAAGTTTTTAAAAAAACTGTTGTTGGCGACATGTCGTCGGGATACCAAAAGTTTAAAAAAAAAAAAAAAAAAAAAAAAAAAAAAAAAAAAGGACCACATTACCTCTGTCTCGGCTGTCTCAGCTCTCGACTCTCGCTCTCGGCTGTATAAAAAAAATAAACAAAATTAACAAAAAACAAAATTAATACAAAATTAACACTTAAATTAACACTAAAATTAAACAAAATTAACAAAAAACAAATTTAACAAAAATCAAAATTAACAAAAATCAAAATTACCTGTTTTGTAGAAGAAGAAGAAGTGGGGAAGAAGAAGAATTAAACAAAGGAGGGGTTGAGGAGTGAATTAAACATGAGAGGAGGAGGAAGAGGAAGGAAGAGGAAGAGGAGGAGGAGGTGGTGTAGCTGTGGTGGAGCTGCGGTGGTGTCGGAGGTGGAGCTGTGGTGTCGGAGGTGGTGGGGTGTAGTGATGGTGGAGCTATGGTAGTGGTGGAGTACTAGTAGTAGTGTCGGAGGTGGTGGTGGAGTATAATCGCCGGTGACGTCAATAATTGAGGAGAGGATAAAAAGTAAATGCGTTTTTTTTTTTCTAAGTGTTTGAGATCTAGTTTTGTTATCTCTTTTAATGGTCCCAACGTCATGTCGTCGGGATCATAAAGAAAATTTGTCGTTTCTCGTTTGGCGGGACGTATGGAATTTTGGCGAAAATTTTGGCGGTAATATTACCGACGACAAGTCCTCGGTAGTATTACTGTTATATAATTAAAATTTTTTATTTATTATAAATACTTTTATAAAATTAAAAAAAAATATTTAAAAAATAGTTTTATAAAATTAAAAAATAAGTAGTTAAATTTTTTATTTATTATAAATACTTTTATAAAATTAAAAAAAAAAATATTTAAAAAATAGTTTTATAAAATTTAAAAAAAAAGTAATTAATATATAATTAACTAGTTCTTTTACACACACTTCAAAGAGTAGTCACCTCGAACAAACTTCTTATAAAAGTACAACAATGGCGGAAGACATAATAATGGAAGAAAGAGAAGAGCCGATGATATCACCCAAACACCATAACCCGACCCGTAAACTTGCCTATTTTCTCAGACCCACTTCACTTTCAACCACCATGTTTATAGGAATCGGTTAAACGGATGAGTCGACAAATACGAGAGAGTATTACCTGCTACAATTTCTTGAAAGTTGTAGTCGACAAATACACGAGATGTTAAACGAATGATCCGAGCAATTATGGAACTCGTGCTCAACAACAAAGTTCCAGCTTATCTTGTTCCAGTTTGAAAGATGCAATTCCTAACTAATGAGCCGAGTTGTTTCATTTGCTTGTCGAGTTGTACACGAGATGTTAAACGAATGATCCGAGATGATATGGTTGTACACGAGATGTTAAACGAATGAGCCGAGACGGTAAGGTTCTACACGAGATGTTAAACGAATGATCCGAGATGATATGGTTGTACACGAGATGTTAAACGAATGAGCCGAGATGGTAAGGTTCTACACGAGATGTTAAACGAATGATTCGAGATGATAAGGTTCTACACGAGATGTTAAACGAATGATCCGAGATGGTAAGGTTGTACACGAGATGTTAAACGAATGATCCGAGATGGTAAGGTTCTACACGAGATGTTAAACGAATGATCCGAGATGATATGGTTGTACACGAGATGTTAAACGAATGAGCCGAGATGGTAAGGTTCTACACGAGATGTTAAACGAATGATCCGAGATGATATGGTTGTACACGAGATGTTAAACGAATGATCCGAGATGATATGGTTGTATACGAGATGTTAAACGAATGAGCCGAGATGGTAAGGTTCTACACGAGATGTTAAACGAATGATCCGAGATGATAAGGTTCTACACGAGATGTTAAACGAATGATCCGAGATGATATGGTTGTACACGAGATGTTAAACGAATGATCCGAGATGATATGGTTGTACACGAGATGTTAAACGAATGAGCCGAGATGGTAAGGTTCTACACGAGATGTTAAACGAATGATCCGAGATGATATGGTTGTACACGAGATGTTAAACGAATGAGCCGAGATGGTAAGGTTCTACACGAGATGTTAAACGAATGATCCGAGATGATATGGTTGTACATGAGATGTTAAACGAATGAGCCGAGATGGTAAGGTTCTACATGAGATGTTAAACGAATGATCCGAGATGATATGGTTGTACACGAGATGTTAAACGAATGAGCCGAGATGGTAAGGTTCTACACGAGATGTTAAACGAATGATCCGAGATGATAAGGTTCTACACGAGATGTTAAACGAATGATCCGAGATGGTAAGGTTGTACACGAGATGTTAAACGAATGATCCGAGACGGTAAGTGATGAGTGTGTAAATACTCATCATTTTTGGTTAAATCTGAACTGCAAAACATTCAAAAACACCCAAAAATGCATCAAAATACAGAAAATATCCCAAAATTATGTTTTATATGTTTCAGATGCAAAATAAATAAAAACAGATGAAAAACGAACAAAGTTTGCATTATTGGCAGTTTCAGTCCCTCAACTTTCATAAAATGTCAAAACTAGTCCCCGGTCGTAAAAATATGGAAAATTATCATCAAAGGTCCTTAGGGATTCAAAAGTTGTCAAAATTAGTTTTTAGAAATCAATTTTACAAATTGACAACTTAGGTCCCTAAAAATTCAAGGATGTCAAAATTAGTCCTCGGATTTTTAAAATTGAAAATTATTAAAAATAGGACTTATAAAATTAAAGATGGCATGAATAGTCCCTTGGCATTATTTTGGAAAAATGGCAGAATTGGTCCCTCATTTTCAGGAAATGTCACCTTTGGTCCTTGGACTATTACAATCCTTAATATCCAAAAATACAATACCCATTATCCTAATCCAATAAACCTAATCCTACACCAAAACCCAGCCCAAGCCTGATAACTAAATCCAACCCACAACACTAACCCGGCCCACACCCTTTCTTAGCTAAATATTTGGGTTGACCCCGGTCAAACAAACCACCCCGTCTCCTTTTTCTTCCCACCAAAACCACCCCTCACTCACAGAACACAAAACCACCCTCCACCTTAGCTGTTTCACCACCACTTGCCTCCACCTCAACCCCAGCTGTTCAACTACTCCCTACACCTCACCCTAAACTAATTAATCCCTTATAACACTCGTACGCAACCTCCAAGTGTCCCAAGATATTTTTGGCGCCAAGTTGCACATTTAAATGGTGGAGATTGAATTGACCAAATCAATGGCTAGAAACTGGTGGGATAGTCCTGGAAAGCTGCTTGGACTTCAAATTATCATTATAAAGCAAGAGAGAAGTAGTAGAATAGATTTGTCAAAGTCTTAGACCAAATTCGTAGTGTAAACTTTTAATTCTTGTCTTAAACTTTAAATTCAGTTTAACTTCCAAGTTGTATCACATTTTTAATGTTAATGAAAGTTTATGTTTAAGTTTCTCAGTTCCAATTTCTCAGTTTGAATTCAATTTTTAGCATGTTCAAGCAAAATTGACAATTTTGCTTTAACATTGTTAATCTTTGTTGTTTCTTGTCCTATTAAACTCAATTCAGTTCCTTGTTGATCTTATTAAAGCTTAGTTAAGTATATTATAGTGTTCTTCTGATCATATGGTAAAATTGGTAAAAGTCAACAAAAGTCAACTTTGGTCAATTTTACTGTGCAAGTGCTTATTATCTGCTTATTATGATTTTTCTTTCTTATAAATGCTTAAATATAGTTAATTAATTATATTTTATCAATTTTAGCTTAATAATATCTGTTTCAGTTTAAAAAACCAAAAGCAGTCAAAAAAGGGTCAAAGTTTAGCAATAGCTTATTAGGGCTTATCTTAATTTGAACTTTACTTTTCTCAGTTTAAATAAGCTGTTTAGTCATTAGCAGGTCAAGTCTTTAAGTTCTTTTTGTCTATTTCAGTTGTAAACTCAAAACAGTCCAGTCAAGGGGGTGTTTGGTTTGTGGGTTAAAGTGGGTAAAAAGTGGAGTTTACTGTTGATTTGCACTTGGGTCAGTTTTGTTTAAGCTAACAACAGCTTATTTAAGCTGTTTTAATTTTCATTTTGTTGTTTTGAGTTGTTTCACAGGTTTTGAGGGTGAGGTGGGAATTACAAGTTCTGGACTGCTGCTATAAGCTCACTATAAGCTTAGGCTTATTTGGGGCTATTCTTGCATTCTCAGGTTCCTCTCTCACTCATTTTTAGTTTGTGTTAGAACTATATAGGTCTTGTACTTAGAATCACTCACATCAGTCAACCATAGTTTAGCAGTCATAAGTTTTGGTTTTTCAGACTTTTATAGATTTTTGAGATTTTCTGTAGCTTGCAAATTAAGTTAGTATAAGCTGTATTTCTGGATTTTAAATATTCCCCAGCTCATCTATTTAGTGTATTTTTCTGAGAATTTTAGAACTAGCTTATAGCAGTTTTTCAAGAGCTTGAAAGTAGGCAGTTTTGCCCTGCACCACTGGCATAGCAGCAGACCCTAGATCATTTCCCCCCTCCCAGTGCTTATTAGCTTTTTCCTAAGTGCTGATCATAGTCCCTACAGCTTATTTAGGTCCCCCTAGTGTCCTTAGTTCATCTCAGTTCCCCCTAGCTTATTCCACAGCCTTGCAGGTTATTCACTTAAGCTTCTAGCTTTTTTTAGCCAACTGTCATAGTGCTTAATTGGCTTATTTGTTGGATTATCTGTTGGATTTAAGTTGTTTTGTGCTTATTAGAGTTGGTTAAACTTGTCCTGAGAATTTGGTTGATTTTTGTGCTTATTAGCTTATTTTGGGCTTATTAGTTAACTGCTTATTAGCCCAAATCTGCTTATTAGGCTTAGTCAACTTTTCCTTTTATTTTTCTTATCTTTCTAATATTATTTTAGACTTATCCTGATTTTTTCATAATTTTCCTAAGTCATTTGATATTTTTAATCTTTTTAATTAGTTTCTATTAGTAATTAAATCATAATAAATAAAATAATAATCAGAAAAATACAAATCTAATTTTCATAATTTTATTTTGTCATTTTTAATCTAGGAAAAATATAATTACATTTTTAGACCTTAAGAAAACCAAAAATAAAAAAAAAGTGATAGCTTCTATTTAATAGAATTTATCTTTTTAAATTTTAATTAAGTAATTTTCATTTTTATAATTTTCTTAGCTTCTTTTCATCTTATAATATTTTTAGAAAAAGTTTTAGAATTTTCTTTGTTCATTTAGTATTTTTTATAAATTTAAATAGTTTAATAAGTAATTAAATAATAAATAATTAATAATAAATTAAATAAAAAGTGTAAAAAATATAATTTAAGTTTTTAAATAAGTTTTAAGTTATTTTACATTTTTAAGTTTTAAATTTTATAAATTTCAGTTTTTGTCCCGTTTTAGATTTTCTGTTACGCGTTTTTAGTTTAATTTTATTCGCGTTTAATTTTATTGTGCATATCTGTTTTAATTTGTTATTTAGAATTGTTAAAAGCAAAATCAAAAGCAATCTAAATCATCAATCACTCTAATCCAAAGCTTTTCACAGTTTTCCATTCACACCTCGTTGGGAAACGACCTAGGTGATCACTTGCCTGGTTTCACACTACACACGAGTATTCGTTCTGAGACTGTTTATATTTATATATAAGTGTATTCAGCACGGATCAGTAAGGTTCTACACGAGATGTTAAACGAATGATCCGAGATGATATGGTTGTACACGAGATGTTAAACGAATGAGCTGAGATGATAAGGTTCTACACGAGATGTTAAACGAATGATCCGAGATGGTAAGGTTCTACACGAGATGTTAAACGAATGATTCGAGATGGTAAGGTTCTACACGAGATGTTAAACGAATGATCCGAGATGATATGGTTGTACACAAGATGTTAAACGAATGAGCCGAGATGGTAAGGTTCTACACGAGATGTTAAACGAATGATCCGAGATGATATGGTTGTACACGAGATGTTAAACGAATGAGCCGAGATGGTAAGGTTCTACACGAGATGTTAAACGAATGATCCGAGATGATATGGTTGTACACGAGATGTTAAACGAATGAGCCGAGATGGTAAGGTTCTACACGAGATGTTAAACGAATGATCCGAGATGATAAGGTTTTACACGAGATGTTAAACGAATGATCCGAGATGGTAAGGTTCTACACGAGATGTTAAACGAATGATCCGAGATGATATGGTTGTACACGAGATGTTAAACGAATGAGCCGAGATGGTAAGGTTCTACACGAGATGTTAAACGAATGATCCGAGATGATATGGTTGTACACGATCTGTCAACAAAACATTTCCCACCAAAATCTCCCACCAAAAATTTCCCACCAAAAATTTCCCACCAAGATCTGCTCTTATATACTAACATCTTATCCACACAACTTCACAACCTCTTATACTCAAAACCACTTAACCTCACAACCACAAACACACACTGTTATCATGGTGAAGATGGCGGAATTTGAAGCTTTTGCTTGTCCTTGTAAATGAGGAGACGTAATTCTGCGAGAATCGCATAAACCTTACTCCCGTGGTAAACAATACTATGTGTGTCCTTTATCAAAGGTGAACACTTACATACTTTTTTGTGTGTTATATAAATAATTTTGTTAGTTGTTAAAAATAATAGTTTTTACTCTTTAACTGGGTGTGACAAAGGAGTATGGATGCGATTTTTTTTATGGAAGGAGGAACGACTAGCCAAAATGACCGGTTCTCTTAGAGCTTCAACGCCTCCAACTCATTCCGCAGGACCATCCATAAATCCAACTCGTTACACCGCAGGACCTTCAACATCGAGTCCTGGAAATACAGAGTGCTAAAACTGCATCAAACTGAATCACCAGATAATGGTACTCAATAAAATGCTAGAAGTGTACATGCATCCAAACAAACACACAATTGATTCAGCTGCCTTATTTCACGACCTTTATAATGACATGGTAGGTGATATGGGAAATCTTCGTATGTAGGTTGTTGTTGTTGCTGTTATTGTTGTTGTTGTTGCTGTTGTTGTCGTTGTTGTTGTTTGTTGTGTTATTGTTGTTGTTTAATAAAATGTTGTTGTTGTTGTGAAAACTGATGTCGAACTTGCTTTATATTTTTAATTCGTACGCTTTAAAATGTTCCAATGATGTTGTTGTTGCTGTGAAAACTTAAGTATCCATCAAGATTCAACCATAAGGGGCCGTTTGGTTTATGCTGTCCAAACAGGGCCGTTTGGTTTATGTTGTTTTGTTAACAGCAGCCCACAAGGGCCGTTTGGTTTATGCTGTCCAAACAGGGGTGTTTGGGATTGCTTATTTCCTGCACCAAAAGGGTGTTTGGGTTTATGACCTTATTTGAAGAAACAATATCACAATTAACAAACACGAAGGCAAACATTTTATTTAAAACACGCAAGAGTTCTCAAACGAAAAACTCGACAACCAAACGAAACAACTCAAACTAAACAACTCGACAACCAAATGAAACAGATCAAACGAAACAACCCGTTTATTATTTTTTTTTTTGCGGCTACTTCCCGCTTTGCTGGAACTCGCACCATCTTTTCCCTTCCTTGCTCTCATTTCCTTGATACGTGCAAACGTAGCTTCGAGATTTGTTACTCTATTTTCCAGATTACCAAATTCGTTGTCGAGGTCCAACGTGCTTTCAGCTTCATCGCCACCTCCAACAGCAGCAGCTTGTGCTTCAGCAGCAGCAGCTTGTGCTTCAGCAGCAGCAGCTTGAGCTTCAGCAGCATCTAGCTCTTCCAAATACTCTCTATAGTACGGCTTTCTCCTCAACCATTCCAGAATCTTGTCTCTCTGCCACGGTGCACAGTTCGCATAAGAACCATATTCATCAAAAATTTCCCAGCCCCAATGAAGTATAATTTCATTATACAGGAGCTCGTGTGATAAAGCCTTCGACCATTCCTGTTCCGGCGTTAAACCATCCATTGTTATGTGTGTTTTTTGTGAGAATTTAGGTGTTTTGTGATAATTTTATTATATGATATATATATAAGTAAAAAATTTTGGCGGGAAACATTACCGTCGACATGTCGTCGGCATGATAAAGGCGGAAAAAAACCCCGCCCAATTATTCGCTATTTTTCACACGCGGGAAAAGTTAAAATTTTGACTTAAATAGTTACCGACGCCATGTCGTCGGTATAATAAAACTAATGGCAAAATAATTCTTAATCAATCGCTAATCACAATTATTTTTTTGTTTATACTGTGCCGACGACATGACGTCGCCATCGTTTTGGCGGGTCAAATTCCCGCCTTGGTTTTCACCAGGTTTAGAAAAGTCAAACAATTGTATCATTATACCGACGACACGTCGTCGGTACGATACTAACTTAAAAATTCAACGCAACCTTGGCTTGGTCAAGTCATTTTTTTGTCGTTTAGTGTATTGTGCCGACGACATTGAGTCGTCGGCGTGGTGTTCCTCGCCTGTTCTATGTTTTCTTGTAGTGTCGATTCTAGTCATACACGACTTAATATTTTTCCATAACTCTAACACAAGTTTGTTGTAAATTTAATCTTATGGCCGAAAGAAACATAATAAACTACAAGCGGCAATCAAAATATAGAGAAAGTGTACGTATTAGGTAGATAAGTTAGACAACTCTCTTTAAACCAGGTGAGTAAAAATTCTAACATGGTGTTCACTTATGCATCGTTTGGTTTTTGTAATCAGTGGCATAATCTGATGTAATTATAATCTGATTGAATTATAAAGGTTCTTTATTTGAAATACGAAATGAATTGTAATTCATATTACATTACTAACAAACATTTCTTTAAGTCAGTGTGTCTTTTTATAAATTAGTAGTTTTAATGGTTTTGAACCCCTTTTTCTATCAAGATATCAAAATTAATTTATTGGACGTCTTCTTAAAATAGGGCTTACAAAATATTTAAATTTCTTTCAAAATTTAGTTAAATATTTTTAATGTTAAAAATAAAAAATATATATCTTAGAATGGCCGTCTTTTAAACCTTTCTAATGCTAAAAGTAGAAAAATATTGTGGATACAAATAGAGTAAAATATATCTTATTGTTAAGGTAAATATTTAGTATCGAATGTATTACATGTATCGCTTGTGATCAAGTTACAACATACGGCAAAAACTGTACACAGATTGCGTGGATGGGATAGGATCAAGACATGAGTGGTTCGTTATTATGGGACGAATGTGAGTCTAGGAAATGTTTGTTGACTTGTTTGAGGGTGGTGAAAATGTTGACGTCGACGATGATGTTTGTACAAAGCATGCTTTTTGTTACGAAGTGGAGATAGTGTGTCGGATTTTTGATGATTGTTCCTCGAAAGGATTTAAGAGAAGTCTAATGAGTTTAGTTAGTCAAAGAGGATATGATGCTTGTAAGAATCACCATAAAAATAATAAGAACACTTTATGTTTAGTTTCAGTTGTATACCAACCATCTTCATTGCAAAAATGTAAAAACAACACACTGATTTGCAAATTGAGAGATTTCAAACAATATATATCAAACTACATAGCAAAATAACATCATTATTTATTCATTAAACAAATTAATGAATGCCTGTTATAATCATTCTTAACCACCAAAAGAAAAGACTGATCAAATTCAAACATTTCCTCATAAAATAATATGGTCTTGAGTAAGCAATGTACGCTTGAAATCCAAAAAAAAACATGTATAATCAATAAGCTAATATGATCCAACTAAACTCAATGGTTCATTGCTCTTCTTAGTTCACTCAAGAAATCAATCTGATGATCAGAAGCTTCAACCTCAGCTGCCCAACTTCCGGAATACATAACAGGTTTTTCTGGAAAATAAAAAAGGATATCATGAATTAGTAGTAAAGCAATATCCCCTGGCCTACTGATATAATTGTTGCAGCCTAGATATGCTGTATAAAATTATCACTCATTTATTATTGGTAGTTAGAAAAAACATGGAAATTCTGACCCATTTTAGTTATGAATGGGTTGAGTTGAGTTATTTATCGAGTCAAACAAGTCAAATGGGTTGAAAGTCTACCAAAGCGTATACTTTATGCATAAAATCTCCTAAACGTTCTACTAAGAAATGTCCTAATCAGATTTTGACAAACTATGTATTTATAAAAATGGACATATATGCAAAAATATTGTTTCGGGTAAACCAGCATAAAAAATTACCCGTTTTGACCAGAATGCATTTTCGTGCATTGCACCATCCACGAGACCTACCCAGAATTCATTTTGACCAGAATGCATTTCCACCTCTATAGGAGAATTTTAAGAGAGGTTTACATATTACATGTTTTGACAAGTAAATTGCACGGTTTCTGGTTCCAATAAAAATAATATGAAAGAGGTTGTACAAGAACGGACATATAAACTTATTTGTGTATTTCACTCACCAGATAAATCAGTTGAGGGGTTTTCGTATGCGCGCATGGCAGCTGCCCAACCTGCAACAAGAATAACCAAGGAGTTATATCAACACGTTTGATGTTAGTATTGTTATTTTAATAGTTCTATTAAAAATCAAACTACTTCTAATAAAAAGTGTTTAAGCAAATGTTGGCATGTAATTACAAGTTCTAACACATTTCAAAGTCGAAAAATATTCAAGTTAAGCTTTTGTAGAGAAATAAGAAATATACTTTAAGTTTATCTCACGAGGGTAAACGACCAAAATATCCTCATAAAAATATTTGTTATAATAGTTTCTTAATCTATTACGAAATTAGAGGACACCTTTGAGCATTCATATGTTCTTGCCACTGAGACCATATCATAAAAATGTTTGATGGTCTATGTTAATATCCAAGACTGGATAAATTACACAAAATAGATAAAACTATGATTAATAATATAACACCTACGGTTGTTCAGAAGTTGATAAGCTTCACTATTGCAGCATCCTTTCAACGTAATCAAACTAGGAGGATCTGAACGATCCTCTTGAACTTTATCCCCATCACTCACATAACTATTTGTCCGATCCCTATATACAAAGCAAATAACAAAGATCTCAGTGGTTAGTAACCAGTAAATTTACACTATATAATAAAACATTTTGATTGTGATATCCAGTTAAGTATACTAGCCAATCTTGATTAAGTTATATGGAGTACTAGTCAATCTGAGTTTACCTTTGATTAGGAGGAGTATAGCGTTTGACGCCGTCCACAAATGATGATAAATCCATGGGAGTTTTCAGTATCTTTTCAGCTATAATTGTTTGATTTTTCCTTACTCTTTAATTATAGAACTTCTTCTGGGTTGGAAAAACAATTAACACGAGTTTAGGTCAGCGAGAAGCTTAATGATAATCATAATATTAACTTAAAATTCCAACATTTGTATCTCAAAACTATTATGCAAGCAAATAATTACATTGCACAACTTTACTTAAATTAAGGACTTATAGCAACACAGTACAACAATTTTCGACTGTGTATTATCAAGACCACTGATACTATACAAGTCTACTTAATTATACCACGATCGATCATGTTTATGCATCTTATAACGCGTAACAAATCCTATTATGCATTAAACCAATCATTTATTAAAGACATGAACTTCAAAACTAAGCTTGCATTATTATTTTTTTAAAAACGCATGAAACCCATTTAAACCACACACGACAAGTTATTAGTAACTATTAGTCACCTGTAAAACGTATAAACTGGCGACATGAAAGGGTTAAATATTTAGAAGCATCTTAATAAAATTTCTCTAAAGTTCAAGATTGAAGTTTAAGAAACCTGGAACAAATTTATATAAACATTCTAAATAGTTAACAAACTAATTAATGTTGCATGAAACTACGAAAAAAGAATGGAATCATATAAATTTTATAGTTAATAATATATGTTTACCTTAATCGCTAATCGTCGACTCAATGTATGGTATGATTTTATGAGGGAAAGACAAGACCTATATACAGATTTTTTAATCCGAGTAATTTTATGACCGACTTGAGGTTTTACCGTGTCCCCCAAAATTTGGGATTTCATATATTTACATATTCAACCCTCTAAATGCAAGATTTCATTATGTATTTTATGAAATTGTTCATTTTAGAGCATCTCCAGTGCATGGTATAATACAAAGTTCAGTACAATGCCACATCGCTGCCACATCAACATTCCATTGTTTTATAAAAAACTCTCACAATTGAACTTTATACAATTTAATAGATATCCACATCACCATGTTAATTTAATCATTTTATAAGCATAATAGTCCACCAGCTCAAATAAGTAATGAACAAAATAAAGGGTCATGTGCAAAAGTAAAACAACTAATTAATTGTTCTGAACAAGAATTGAGGGAATAAATAATCTTCTTATTGATCATTAACTATGAGATTTACAAATAGTATATATAGACAAACATTAGGGCAAAAACCCTAATAGCTAACATGGGCCATGGGCCTATTATGGGTTATATGGACATCCACTAATAATTATCCATAACACTCCCTCTTGGATGTCCATATTGTTAATACGCTTAGGGAATGCTGCCTCATTAAAAACCTTGCCAGGAAAACCCAGTGGGACAAAACCATGACTAAGGACAAAAAGAATGCAGCGCGTATTATCTCCCTCTGATGACTACATCACTTGGTATCTTGTAAATAGGTCAACGAAATCATCACTGGAATGACAAGTGTCTTGTCACCTTTGATGTAACGTTACTTGAATATAGCAAGGTATGCTACATTATCTTCATGCAATAGTTGTTATCTCCTTTCCAGAATTTATGTATGGTTTGATGAAGTCGCCTTGATTGTTTGCTCTATCAAATGCCAGAAAAAATATTCGCCACTTGTAACAATATATCCATGTTGAGATCGATCATTGTAAGTTAAACATATATCCTGCATCTGCAAAACTAACTAAACTTGTTTTGACGGGTTAGTAAAATATAAACCCATATCATTTGTACCTTGAAAATATTGAAATATTTGATTTACTGTGGTTCAATTTGATCAACTACTATTCTCGAGAATTTTAAATCATGACACGTGTTCATGCATTCTATATTCCTTAAGGAATCTCAACAAAAATGAGCTCTTGTTTTATAATATTAGACGCATACAACTTATTTCTCATATTGCCAGACATAACATTAAATATCATTTCTCATAACATTCATGTGTATGGATTTCACCCAATAATCACGTTTCATCATAAGAGACTTTCATAGTTCATTAGTTACTTGCGTCTTTATATTCTTTGGCCATTCATTTTACAACTACGCTTCTTGTAGATATCCAAGATCCTCACCTTGTATTTATCATGCGCATTATTATATACAGTATTATCGACGTCGTTTCAGTTCTTTTCGATTCCACACTTTACTAGACATTATATTCTATCATTTGTTGAGATCTCAAAGTTTTTTTTTTCATGTACCCGGGGTTTTCAATATCCTTTCATGTCTAGTTTTTCTTTCAGAGACTATTATGGGGTATTTATTACCTCGATTCGACCATCTTAATTTATTGCTCTATTTTATCTATTCATTCGAGGACTTTTTATTTGGAATCGATTCGTCTATCACGCTGCAGATGTGTCATAGACTTACTACCAATCAATGATTTTACTGTTGGGAAACACATTGTAATTGGAGCAATAGCAGCATAATATGATCTAGTCACTTTCTTTAGGTCACTAAATATGTCTGGCATTTACTATATCTGGAATGTTATTTGTCCCCTGAACTTTAAGTTCATATTCATTAATGTGAGGATCAACATCTATATCATAATTCATTCCATATTTCTCGCTGCTCATTTCTCTCCCCCTGAATGAATTATCAATTTAAATATCCCATTTCGTGTGTTGTGGTGTATTTACTATATATCACACAATTACAAAATCTCACATGGGAAATTTGGTTTGTGACCAAAACCATTCTAACGGGGAGGATTCATTATAGATTGTTGGCAAGATGCGATTCATATGTCATAACATGCCCCATAAACTAAAAGTTTTGTTCTCACAATATTATTGGCTTTGCAATCAACTGAAGACGTTTTATAAACGTTTCAACAAAAGCAATTCGCGTATGAACATGGGCTACTTTTATGTTCAACACTTATTCCAATAATCGCCCAATACTTGGAAGTTTTCACCACCATTTTTAATAATTTAATTTGGAAAACCGTGCTCGCATTTTATAAGCCGAGCCATTAATCACGCTAATCTTAAGTTGCGTCTTTGATGATCATTTTGACGATGCATCGATTTTATAAATCAAAATGATCCATATGGCACATGTATAGGCCTACATACATGCCCTTTATATTTTTCCACAATTTAAGGAAGCAAGTCCTTATTTGTATTTTATGGTGATAAGTAAATAACCAACTTCCACTGAGAACAATAAAAATTTATCTTGGAAGAAACACATCATTCTTCTATATATTTCGCATCATCACTAAACCGGAATGGTCGAACCGGTTTGCCAATCAATACAAGTTGCACAATATTCTTAACACATATACATCATATATCATAACATAATGTCCATTAAAGAATTTACAGAAACAAAAATTAATAAATAAATTATGCACGTTACTATACTTGGCCACAAAACAATAATATGTAAAATAAAATCTGTATACGTCATTCAACTATATTGCTATAAACATGTTTATAACTCAGATCACATAACAAACTAGATAGCCTTAAATAGGTTATGTGTTATTATAAAATTGGTATGTGTCAAGTAAAGACAGATTGAAGTCTTGAAGCATTTATCAATTCAAAAAAATATAATGGACACCAAAGAAATAAAATAAATAAAATAAAGCCTAATAAAACATTCATAGCCAAAAATAATAGGAATCCAAACATAATCAAGAAAGCCTAAGAAAAATACCTAATGAAAATTCCAAACCAAACACTTAAAGAAAATTCCTAACAAAACACTGAAAGAAAAATTATTCATGGCTTGACTCTACCAATTAATCATCTGTAAGAAAATCATCAGCTTCCAAATAAGTTTCATCATCAGTATGGTCTTTAGGACCATCGGGGATATCATTTTTATTATCATAAACAAAGTTTGACTCTACCCCGTTTCCCTTGTTCTTGATAGAATTTTGATAAAGTTCAACTAGATGCCTGGGTGTACGGCATTGCTTTGCCCAATGACCAAAAGTGCCACAACGATAACATGAATCCGCTATTATGTTCTTTTCTTTTTCATCTCCTCCATTCTTTTCCTTATCTTGCCACTTCTTGTGGCCATTGTTGTTCTTAAAGTTAACACTATGATTAACAGCATGATAATTACCTCTACCATTGCCACGCCCTTGACCACGACCTCGACAGAACCAACGACAGACCATAACCTCGTCCACGTCCTCGTCCACGGTCATAACCACGACCACGACCTCCATTGTGATAAGTAGTCACATGCGCTTCTGATAAAGGAGCGGTACCAGTTGGACGATTATCATGATTTTTCATTAAAAGCTCATTATTTTCTTCGGCCACAAGTAAGCATGAAATTAGGTCACTATATTTAGTGAATCCTTTGGCTCGATATTGCTGTTGCAATAGTATATTCGAAGCATGGAATGTGGAAAAAGTCTTTTCCAACATCTCGGCATCACTAATTGAGTCACCACATAATAGCAATGTGGAGGTAATGCGATGCATGGCCGAGTTAAATTCACTCACTGTTTTGAAATCTTGGAGCCTTAAGTGAGTCCATTCATATCTTTCCCTTGGCAAGATGACCGTTTTCTGGTGGTCATATCGGTCCTTTAACTTATTCCAAAGGGCTAGTGGATCTTTTACTGTGAGGTACTCAGTTTTTAAGTCCACATGGAGGTGATGTCGTAAGAACATCAATGCCTCGGCTTTTTGCATGTTAGTTGTTTCTTTTCCTTCGTGGATTGTATCCACAAGCCCATGTGCATCCAAGTATGTCTCGGCTTCCAACGCCCAAGACAAATAATTTTTTCCGCTTATGTCTAAAGCCACAATAGAAAGATTTGCAAGTTTTTGCTCCATGATAACTATACGTTGACATTAAATACGTGTTAAACAAAACACATAAACAAAACACGAGTGAAACAAAAACAAGTAAAATATGTACATGAGATAATATACTTCGATCCATGTTTGGTTAATTTAAATTATACTAAACTTTAAGCAAATATAATAAGTTATATAAAATAATTACGGCAGAATGCACATATTAAATCATGTTACGCTTATAATTAACATATTTTCAATAATAACATATAACAAGAATATAAAACCACTTTTTGTTAAATTATTATATAAAGAATTACTTATTAATATAACATAATTCTCGTTATGTAATCAGAATAGAACATTTTGTTGTTCTTGTAAATCACAATAGAGTTTTAAAAAAAACAAAAAAATAAGATAGATAGCAAAGTTATAAACTTATACGCAAGTTAATTACCACAAAGTCTACATATTATAAACAAGTTAATTGGAGACAAAATCACTGCGTATTATAAAATCCATTGACGTATGCATATTAATTACCACATGTCAAGTAGTAGTAAAATGTGACTTTGAATTAATATTGAATAAATTACGATGAAAGCTGGGTTCAAGATCTACCTTTTGAAACACTGTAACTCACAAAGTCTACATATTATTGATCAAGTATATTATATATTGATTGAATGGTCTTAAGTGTGCATCAGTTTATAATAATACATGATATGGTGTGTCTTGTTTAATTTAAATAAACTAATAAAAATAACTGTCGCCATAATTTGCGAGTAACAATAATAAATACGAACAATATTAAGAAAAAGAAAAAAAAAACCGAAGACATACCACTAATAATCAATAGAGAAAAACTTTAGAGCGTGCTGATAACGTGTTCTGAACAAGAATTGAGGGAATGAATAATCTTCTTATTGATCATTAACTATGAGATTTACAAAGAGTATATATAGACAAACATTAGGGCAAAAACCCTAATAGCTAACATGGGTCATGGGCCTATTATGGGTTATATGGACATCCACTAATAATTATCCATAACATTAATAAATTATTCCAATTGGGTCCACCAAATGTGTATAATAGCGGTGTGTTCAGAGAGATAATCATATTACGTGTTTGTTTATGTGGAGACCCACAGTGGGGGTTTAACATTTAATCTACAGACAACTTTTTCTATTATACTATACCACCTAAGCTGGTTGTGGATGCCCTTAGTAAACCTTTTTGATCTACTTTGGTTGTTATACTTACATGCGTTGAGTTCGTAACGATTATTATTTTCTTAGTTTTTCAACTAGTAATCGGCATAATCGTTCAATATGTCTAATGTGACATAAGTTATACTCAAATATTGACAACCTTTAACATTTTAACCGGTGTGCAAAAAAACGAGGCAAAAGTAAGAAAATATGATAATTGAAGATTTTTTCACTTTTTAAAACATCAACATTTTAGAATAACTAATGTTATGTTAGATATTTTGTCTAGTTATGCCGATTATACGTTAAAAAATCGTAAAAACAGTACATACACATGTATGTATAATAACTAAAGTGAATAAGAAAAGTTTAATTATCAAAATCTCTTATATAATAAGAGAAGATGCAAAATGAGAAAATAAAATTTTTATTCACCAATATGAGAGCTCAATTTTGAAATCGAGCATTCTGATTGACCAATAAAAGTCAAAATTGGCTTCAATTTATACAAACCTATTGAAATTTCATTTATCAAAATAAATATGTATAAAAACACGTGTCAATTTTATAACATGGCTAAAAAAAGAAGGGGGTAATGAATAAAACTTTGGTTGTTAAATTTTTAAAAAGAATTATAAGGACTAAAATGAACTTATCAAATTTCATATTTTTTAATAACTTTATAAATTTAACAAATACTTCCCCTAGATTATATAAACTAAAAAAATTAAAAAAATAAACAAATAACACACACATATACGTCGTTGTTATTAATTAAATATTAGTATCATTATTAAATTAATGTATATAATATCAAAACGAAAACACGAGTTACTGTGATATGTAAATATAGAATACACAAGATTGTACATATATGAACAACTCATATTATTTCTCTTTATGAGATTAAATAAGGACATCTGCATAAGTATTGTTTTTAACTAATGGCTTTCAATAATGAATCATGTTATTTCTTTTTATAAGTTTAACATGCACGTACACAAATTAAAAGATTATATATGGCTAAAATTATTATTAAAAGGAATATAAATATCAAAATGAAGGCACAACTCCACGGCTAACTGTGAGATGAAAATAAATACATTAGATTATGGGCCAATTCTACAAATAGCCCGGTCTCTTAAGGTGTTGGACTTTTTTAGCCCCAAAAAAGTCTCTTTCTCAAAATAGCCTAAGAAATAAGCGACTAAATGTGAGAGCGACACGTGGCGTGTACTTTTTGGCCCCTAGCGAAAAGTGTTAGGATTGGACACACGGTTAAGGTGGTTAAACCTTTTGTTCTTTGTGTGTATGATATATTGAGTTAATATGATTAAGTATGCGGAATCAACTTAATCACACTTAGAAGGTGATTTGTGTTGTGAAAATGGAATGGTTATGATTAGTTATATGACAATAAACAATGAAAGCTTTTCACCAAAACGATTCAATATTATTCAAAATAATACGAGTGATCTTTCTATCACTAGGGTTACAAAGACCTTGAATCTTATGTTCTTACAACTTGTGATATTCTTGTGTTTGTTCTATTTCTTAACAGTTATGAACTTATCAACTTATCTATTTTTTATGCACTTGGACACACACATATCACTTGACTAAGATCTTCTTTTATAGTCCAAGAAGATCTTTACAATATTGCTTAAAGTCTAGCCGACTTACATGTTAACTTATCTTGAGTGTGTCAGTACATAAGATACAACATGTATCTGTGTACACAACTTGTTAACTAAGCACATGGGGTAAGATTTTATCTACCGTATATTGTTGACCAAAATACAAATAATATCTTTTCATACTTATCCACATAGCAGCAGAATGTACATTAGCAGCATTAATGAGAACACTAGCAGCAGAATCCTTTATCGCAGAGTGTTAAGCCTAGCAGCAGAATCATTTATCTCTAGCAGCAGAATCAAATGTTCTAGCAGCAGGAACCAAATGTACTAGCAGCAGAATTACACTTAGAGTATTTCTTTGAATAGAACCCGATATTAACCTTCTTGAATATTTAATTCCCAACAAAAAGTCGCTTAAAAAGTCAAAAAGTCGCTTAAAATCTAGCAAAAGTAGCTTAAAAAGTGACTTTTTGGCTGCAAAAAGACACAAATAGTAAGTCGCTTAGTTGACAAAAAAGTCGCTTTAAGCGACTTTTTGAAAGTCGCTTATTTCATGGGCTATTTTGGGAAAACGACTTTTTTGGGGCTCTTAGATTATATATATAGCAACAACGCATGAAAATCCTTTTTAATGTTTAAATAAGAATATCCGAGAAAACATTTTTTTTAGCGTCGTTACATGCTATTAAACATGCATAATGTGTAGAACATGATATACAGTAAATAATTAAATTTAAAGAACATCAACTTCAACACCGTGTCAGTTAAACAAATCAAATACTTCGCGAAACAAAAAATATATACAAAATATTTATCAATATTAATACATAATGAAAAATTTATATAAAACTTGCGTGTGTGCAAACATTATAACTATATATGTATATAAGTTCAATTCCTGCTCTGTGCAAATAACTTTAATTGGCCACGCCAACCTCCTGAAAAGAGAGGACTTTACTTGGTTTCAGTGTGTGTGGCGGTGGGTCAAACCCCGTGGATTAGTCGGCCAAAAGGTCGGAAATCATGATTACAAGAACAATATATATATATATATATATATATATATATATATATATATATATATATATTGGTTCATGAAAAAAGTTCATTTTGCTAGAAAAGTGAGAAAAGTGTACAAATTACCTCCTCCTACTCTCCTCCTTTTTTTCTCCAACTACAGGGGCCTCATTGTAACTTCTTTTGTTTTATAGGGTGTGTTTTGTAAATTCGCACATTTCATATATAATGCCTAAATTTATCTCATTTTTTCTTTTTCTTCTCTGATCTTTTTTCTCTCATTTTATCTTATTTCTCTCTGAGTTCGAGATTTATCAAATCGAAGATTAACGAAATCATATTCACGAAATCATATCGTGTTATCTGATAAGATATCGTGTTATTAGATTCACAATATCATCTCATCATAATTTTTCAAATCGAAGATCAAATTAAGGTATTTAACTGATTTGGATTATATTTCTGTTGTTTTTATGAAATTTGATTTGTTAATCATCATCTTTGTTTATATATGTAACGATTTTCAGAGTTTATTGACATGATTCATTGTATAGAATAGTTAGTTTGAAACGAAATTGAGAAATAAATACATGGAAAACATGTTTACAAAAAACTGCACACCAAGTGTTTGATAAAATGTCTGAATGAGATTTTATAACTGTCGTGCACTAATTTTACACTATGGTTATATTACATCTTTCAATAGTAGATACATATTCAAATGATTGTGCCTGTTTTGTTAATTTTACACGTCATACTCCAATTCGTTGGTAGTTGTACAAACGATTATTCTCTTCAGCTTCAGGCTTTTGCCCTTTCTATTAAGAAACTAAATGCAGATGTACCTATACCCAAACTCTAATTCGTTGGTAGCTGTAGAAACGATGCCGATGAAGCAAGATTACAGAACTTAAAAGACTTGGCTATTGAATTGAAAGTAGAAGATGATGTAGAGTTCTACAAGAATGTGACCTACAGGTCTGTATCACTTGACCTAATATCCAATAATGTTGTTGCTCAATATATCACTTGAATTTGCAAAATGGTAGGGACAGCGGGTCGGGAAGTGAGTCAAAAGACTCAAAACCGTTCAGGCCTGCCTATCTATAGTCACTTTTATTTTGCTTTTTCATTTCTATAAATATTTAATGTGCTAAATAGGATTACATGAACTATGTGATTACAACAATAATCTAAATTCTGCTAACAAACAGCGATTAAGTAGGTTTTTGTAAATTTGAATACACTTTAGATGACTTCCGAAGCCGTTCATGTAAATTTAATGTCTATAAATAACAGATGCATCAAATACGATCACAAAAGATGTTATTATATTAAGAATCACCCTCATTGTTATATGCAATTCTAAGGTTTAGCAATACTGATAACTTGTTTAGCATTTGTGATAAATTGTTTATCTGAATTTGCTTAAGCTTTGCATACCTGCCATTAGCGCAGTAAAATTATTGTAGGTGCCCTATTTAAACCAATAATACTAGTAAACACTACATTGTCAGTCTCTACATAAGATGTTGAATATGTATCTGAACTCTCAGCTTAAAACCTTCAAAGTAGTATGTCGAGAAGAAACATGAATGCTAGATACTTAATATATATGTGAAATGGTGAAATTGTTGCAACTCAAAGTTATACTATTCCTTTATGATTTATAACGCGCTTACTTATAACCGATGGTCCAATGGATATACTTAAAAGTTCTATTTTTCCAATGTAAACAGGAGCCCAAGCTCAAGAAAAACACAGTTCAAGCTCATGATGAGATGCTTGAATGCAAAAAAATGGTTCCAATTGGTACAAATGTTTTCATTATTAATCTAACAATCATTTCTGAGATCTTCCTTTAAACAATTGTTACTATTTCTTGTTGTCTATATAGATAACAAAAGGCCTGATGCTGTAAGAATAGTGCTTTACTGATGCAAAAAAAAATGATGAGATTAAAATTGCCACCTCTAATCTTAAATCAGTTTTCATCATTTTTTGCCCAACTTATCAGTTCTCTCTTTTTTTTCTTTTTTTTTTTTTTTTTTTTTTAGGCAATTGGGGAGTTTGACTTCTGATCATTCTCATAAACAGAGCACGTGTCAGTTGAGATAAGAGCTATCATCAGAAAAGTATACAGTGAAATTAGTGTCTCTTCTAAGCGAAAAAAACCAAAATCAATTGAGATAATTGATGTTTATGAGGTGAAATGGAGTACGTGATGATATTCAATAGAAACCTACCTGCTCATTTTGTGGAGCTGCTCAAATAGGCTATCAAGAATGTCGATTTTTGTATATTTGATTTGATAATTTTTTGTGTTTGATACTTTTCCGTATTCTATATTCTTTTTTGGAATATTTAAACATTTGTAAATAAAATTTTCATTGATATCATTAGCACTATGAATATACATTTATCCTGCAAATGAGCACTTTTTGTTTATGAATGATGCACCTTTGTTATTAACATTGATGCATATTTTCTTTAAACATTTATTGTTGTACTGATGAGGATAGATCCTGCAAGTGTTTTTAATTTAACAAAAGCATTTTTTATTTCAATAATTAAAGTTTATTTTAAATACTTATATTGCAAGATGAATTCTACATCACGCAAATAGAAACACTTGTTTTTTAAAGCACTGATTCACCTTTATTATTCACACTGATGCACCTTTCTTTTATACATTTGTTTTTGCTTAATATGGATGCGGATATATCATTCCAATCATCATTATATAATCATTCAATCACTTTTACTTCAACAATAGCATTTTTATATAAAGCACTGTAGCATTTCATTTCCATGTGCGTACAAAAGTAATATATAGTTCTAGTACGAATCTCAACATTTTATTTGCTACATCGTAGCTTGATAAAACCAAAAATAACTGTTTCTACAACTAAAAGTACTTTAAAACATGAAATAATACCACATAATTGTTTTTACTACCATGTGGTATGTACTCGTAAACCAGGAGTCTCTGGTCTCCGTCTATGTAGTAACCAGTCAAAGTGACAAGGTTTGAATGGCGAATAAGACTCAACATAAGAACCTCGACTATGCATTCTTGGTTCCCATGTGTGTGCCAGTATCACTCTTATTCTGGAATCTCGACTATGCATTATTGGTTCTGCATTGCAATATAAGTTAGTTCTAAACTATGCACTTAAAGACACGAGATTATATGGAACAAAATAGAAGTTTTTCATCCGAAAAAACATTTTGGAAAACAATCACACAAGCAGGATGAAATACACAAGTTAATATCAGCATAACCACCTGTTTTAAATACATACAGATGCCTTAAATATGATTAACGATGCACTAATCATAGGGTGAGGATTCTCTCAAGTAGTTTACTACTTGATTGATCAAGTTCTATAATAATCCTCACCCCTAATCATACACTAAACATACATACAACAACTTAATATGTTTGACAATGAGAACTTCATGATTTTCAACAACAATGTAAGAGTACAAATGCATTAAAAATACCCTTTGGAAGGCTTTAATACTTTGTATTTCAATGATCTGGTAAACCAAAAATGGTGTATGTTGATATTTATACCATAAGCATTTTACTACAATCTGATATGTGTTCTTTTGATGCTATAGCACAGGTAACCTGTATCAATCGTACTAGTTCTCGTGTTTTTTTTCTTTTCCGAGATACAAATTTTGTTTGTAGGAAATATTTGTCTTTTGGTGCTTTTTTGCATGTTTGACCCGAGACCCTTTGACAAAAATACCGCGACCTCTGCAACAGCTCCTAGATCATAAGCATTGAATGCACTAGAAAATCATATTTGCAAAAACAATTAGCATCATAAACCAAAGTGTCTAAATACAAATATTCCCAAATTATAGGGCACATATGAGAGAGGAAGATGAACAAGCTTTGGCAATATATGAGGCAACACAACTGCAGTCCAGAAACATTCCCATCATACTCAAATATATGAACAAGCTTTGGCAATATACAGGGTGGCCCTGTATTTTTTTGGCCTGATTTTAACTATTTAAAGAACCAGAACCCACAAGACTTCAAGGAGTGTGTCAAGTTTAAAAGCTGTATCCACACCATGATTTGTGCCAACATTCATCCGATTACCCGTCCGTAAAACAACTTCAAAGAGTTTCAGGAAAAGTCTACTGTTCTTTTAATTCCTTACTTGCGTCCTGTATAAGTTTACACAATACGCTTTTAATTAAGGAACATTCTAGCAAAATATTAGATAACACATTACTCCAATTCATAGCATAAATAGAGACAAAGCTGCAAGAAAGAATTATCATTAGTCGATACAGAAATCATACCGGTTATTGCCCAGAAGCATTCTCATCATCACGTCATCAGTTGTCCCTTCACATACTCTAGTCACAAACTGATGCACTAAAGTGCCTCAAATGGATTCACTAAGGTACCTCAAATGATCTGTGGTGCAGACATCGTGCTATCATCATTTGAGGCGTCTGCCAATGAACTGATCATTATGCCCCTGAAATATACACCCCTGCATTGCATGACCAAAAAGGACACTTTTGTAAATAAGCAGCTATTATGAAACACGCATCTGTTTGTATGTCATTTTTTTTATAGATTTGTCATTTAAACATATTCAAACAAGCATTCCCAAACACCCTCTTGTTTTGTTGTTGTCATAAAAGTGAACTGGTAATTGCTTTCTCTTACTTTTAGGCTATGTTTGGCGAAACTTGCTGTAGTTGTTAGCGGTAGCAGTTGGGAGTAATAATAATGTGTAAAATGACGTAACACTATTATTATTCGAACACGGGAACTAATTAACAAACGCCTTTACATCTCTCATGTACTAAACCTAAATCAACTATTAACAAAGTCACTTGCAGGTAACTGAACTAGGTAAATATTAAAAGAAGAACAATATTATGTTGTTCTTTTTAACAGATGCACTAATACATATATAACGGATGCACTAATACATATATAACAGATGCACAAATATTTTAACGTATGCACTAATACATATATAACGGATGCACTAAAACATCAATATAGTGGCCTTATTTTCCGAACTTGCTCTACAGGTCATGCAAATTTATCTATACTTGATGCTGGAACAAAATTGCCAACATACTTTTATTTGTTTGGGGTTGTGCATCTGATCTTACTTAATGGTGCAATCAATGAAGAATTGAATGATTGTTAGCTAGTCAAAAGCAAAATTACTTTAGGCAGAGGTTACATAGATGCCACGAGCAAGAGATATATACTCTCTGTGTCCAATAACAATGCAACAGTTTCTGTTTTAGTCAACATTTTCATTTGTTGAAATGATGCTGATCCAAATTTACATATCAGTCCATTAACAATCATTACAAGATTTGTGCGATTGATTGTAGTCCACAACTTACTGTCTCATTAGAGGATAATTTGGATTTTGATTATTACTCAAAAGGTTTTATATATTATATATCAAGTCAAAATTATCATACTAACAGATGTGCTAATACTTTTTTTTATGCGCTAATCAAACAAACAAATGCCCTAATTTAACATTAGGCTCTTATCTTACTAAGAGATGCACTAAACATACAAATGGATGCCCTAATGTGTTCATCGATACACTAAACATACAAACAGATGCACTGCCCTACCATACAAACAGATGCACTAAACATACAAACTGATGCACTAAACATACAAATGGATGCCCTAATGTGTTCATCGATGCACTAAACATACAAACAAATGACCTAATATGTTCATTGATACACTAAACATACAAATAGATGCACTAAACATACAAATGGATGCCCTACCATACAAACAGATGCACTAAAAATACAAACAGATGCATTAAACATACAAATGGATGCACTAAACAGATTTCAGATTAGTTCCAACGATGCACTAAACATACAAATGGATACCCTACTATGACCAACTATTCACTAAACATACAAACAGATGCCCAATTAGTTCAAACGATGCACTAATGTCACACCCCCAAAATTGGGTCCAGCGGAAGCTTACGTGTCGCTGGGGTGCAACTCAATTGGTATCATAACACAAGTGTAAAGAACGGTTTTCACATCAATCATTTAGAATATATTTGAGAAGTCAAAAGTGTTAAATTTACATTATGAAAAGTGGTGCGGAAGTTGGCCCATAAAATAAGTTAAGCGGTCCCAAATGTTTTATCAGAGTCTTCTATGACCATGCCATGCCCTGCCAAAAGCCTCCAGTAGCGTGCTATTGCTTAGTTCCTGAAAATACATGCTAAAGTGTCAACATGAGGTTGGTGAGTTCATAGAGTTTGTTTAACAAGTAAAGTATTTGAAATAAGATTTTCCCAGCAAAGGCATTGTAAATCCACTCAGTTCCAAGTCCCGCCCATAACAAAACTTGCAACCTGTGTGTTTACAACCCACTGCTAAAATATAGCTTGAGTAAGACATGTGCGTATACGAGGTGCGATCTATATCACTAGTAGACCTTATGCTGCTCACTAGGAGACTTATGTTGCTCACGAGGAGACTTATGTTCGGCTACCCCAAGTGTTAGATACTTAGGTCCGTGATATGTTCTGTACGGCTACCCCAAGTGATAGATACTCAAGTCCGTGATATGTTCTGTACGGCTACCCCAAGTGATAGATACTTAGGTCCGCGATATGTTCTGTACGGCTACCCCAAGTGTTAGGTACTTAGGTCCGCGAAATGCTTTCAAGAGTAACTCAAATAAGTTTAACACAATCATGTATGTATGCAAGTAGTTAAGCATGTATCTCCCCCAAAGAGTTTAAATCAAGTATTAAAGAGTAAAAGTGGGGCTATGAAACTCACCTGATGCGATAGAAACAATGATAATAATGGATAAGATGAAATGAGGCTCGATCTCTAACCGCGACCTATTATGAATGATATGATCTAGCGTAAGCAATGATACAATGCTACACATGCAAATACGTATGTTAACGATACCACTCGTTAGTTTTGAAAATAAAGTTTATCGTCGAAAACTACATTTTTGACGTCTCGGCAAGTTATGAACTACTTTTCGTGTAAACATGTTGAAACGGCACTCCACGATCCTTGTTTGATATTTTATCGCCAAATAAAATAGTTTCGTCGCAAAATAACCCTTTTTATAACTTGTGAAAATATGACCAAACGGCCTCGCAAAACTAGTCGCAAAATATTGTAAGTTAAGAGTTAGGAATAGAACTTGACGTTTTTGAAATCCTTGTAACCTAATCTCAATGTCGACTCATTTGACTTTTGATCATACGCGCCTCGATCATAGAGAAAATCGGCTATCAATTTAGCGACTTGCTAGTTTTACACTTAGAAAATATATGTGTTATAATGGTGCTGTCAAAATAAGTATAGTTCGTCGGCTTTTCAAAAATTCATATCTCGGTCGTTACAAGTCCGTTTGCGACGTTCTTTATATCCACGGATTCGTCATAGCTTGAACTAACATATTTCCAGTAGCTCGGCCCTCCTAGATCACGTCTAACGCCTCGTTTTGTCCGTCGAATGTCGTCCAACAGCAAGTAGTATTTTCAGAAAATAGTTTTTCGTCGTTAAACTTTGAAAAATCACATCTCCTTCGTTATAGACTCGTTTTTGTTCATTCCGGCGGCCATAGTTTCGTTTTTGAATGTATTTTCTAAATCTTTGGTCCAAAATTACACCCTAGCCCCTGAGTTTCCCACGTTTTGCAAATAGGGACAGTAGCTTTTATATTATGTCAAAACTTGATTTTCCTAGTTAACAACTTGTACAAATCCATTCCAACCAACATCAAAACAACCCTTAATCTACCATACACCTTCTCAAAGGGTCATGGGGTCCTAAACATCCTAAACTATAGAGGATTTCATGAGGATGTTAATAAAATGTATAGATCTAATGTTTGTGATAGTTTAAAAGAAAAATGGTATCATAAACATAAGTAACTTGCATTTTAAACTATAATGACTTGAAAACTCATAACCACATGGATCAAATGAAAGTATAACATGATAAAAATAGGTTCTTGAACTTACTTGAAGATTAAATGAGTTTGGATGAAAAAGATCTACAACCTTGGAGTTTTTATTTCAAAACTCTAACAAGGATGTTAAAATGGACTTGTTAAACACTTGATCTTCAAAAATTTTATGGTTTCTTCTTGTGTTCTATGTTGGCCGTGGACTAGGGAGAGAAAGAGGGAGAGAGTTTGTGAATTTTCTAGTGAAAATGAAGCTAGTTTAGGCTTTATATAGTCCAAGGGCAGTTTGGTAATTTCAATGAAAGGGTATAATGGTAATTTCACTATATTTTCGAAATATCTAGATATTTTTGAGAAAATATCTAGATATTTTAGGTTGGATATTTATCTTTGACATACGGAGTGGGTTTTGGTCCCGCTAATTGCTAACTGTAAGTCGTAAAGTCACAAAACTTAAAACCGGGTATCCTAAAATTCCTAAATTCAGGAAAATGTCACGGAAGGTGGAAAACATATATTTCTCTTGTTGGTAATGTTGTTTGGACATATCGGGATGCCTAAATGATGTTTAAACCTTAAGGTAAATCTCGGACACGGTTTCGTGATTCTTGCAGAAATTATCCGATGAGTGCCAAAAATCTCGGGTTATCATTAAAATAGTTTAACTTACGAGAATATGAAATAAAAATTTTGGAATGAATAGTGCCAGTGAATAGTAAAAATGAATAGTAACTCGTGAATAGTAAATTGTCGAGGTTCGGGAAAATGGCCTGGAATTACGAGTTGTGACAACTAAACATTCACAATGATGCCTTAAAGTGTTCATCGATGCACTAAACATACAAACAGATGCCCTAATGTGTTCATCGATACACTAAACATACAAACAGATGCCCAAGTATTTCCAACGATGCACTAAACATACATATAGATGCCCCACTATGACTAACGATGCACTAAGTATACAAATTCCTTAATATGTCTGACGGTGCACTAATCATAATCACTAATGCCCTATCCATTACTCACCGATGCTCTAATCTAGTTGAAGTCATATATAAGTTGCAGTGGGAGAGCAATAATTGTACCACCTCTCATCCTCAAAAAGAAATTATAAACATAAAAAGAGATTCCCAAGTATTTCCAACGATGTAACCCTATGAGATTCACCACAGAAATATTCAAAATTATATCCATGAATTCAGAAATATCTATCCCCTTTTCATTGCTCTACCGGCTAGTGGATGCAAGAGCATCTGTAACAACTTTTTCTCTTTACCTAGTGTCTATGTAAACAAACGCACCAATCTGTTAACAGATGCACCAATCTGTTAACACATATGCACCAATTTGTTAACACAGATGCACCAATCTGTTAACAAACAGATGCACCAATATAAGACACAACAGTTAACAGGAGTACTATGTGAAACACGGCCCATTTTTTCACTGATTATGCATATCATGTAACATAAACATGATTTTTATCATGCAATTACGTGTCAGGCGCTTTATAATTATACGTATATGATGATAAACAATGTCTACCATATGAAGGAAGAATGTGATACAAATGGATGCACTAAATTACCTCAAACTGATGCACTAAAGTAGTACTTGATTAGTAACTGAATAACTAGCTTCTACATCAAACAATCAAAAAAATATTAATAGAAAACGTGAAGAATCAACAAAACACTGTCACTTTCATTTAATTGGCCTAAGAACATATCACGTGACTCTTGTTATCTAATAACTACTGCCGTCTTCTTGCAACAAACTAAATACATACAAAATTAGACCTAATTAGGGGTCATAAGCAGGCATTTAATACAACTAGTAATATTTATAAACTAACAGAAATTTCATATCCAGACAGATCAGATTTTGAAACTTTGGTTCCATATCCACAATCGGATCTGTGTGATGTCTCTTACTTTGATAGATCTATAGACAATATATATGAACGGTGACCACCTTTTTGTGGGATTTGATCTGCATACTCGTACTCAGACTCACTTGGTGTACTCTAATTTAAATTTTCTGTAAAGTTGGGCTAGTTTGGTACTTGAGTGGGTCATAACTCATAAGTTGATAGCTCACATCGTGTTTGTAATAAAATATCAAAGGTGTTTTCAAGAATTATAAGAGTACAAAGTTCATTCTTTTAGGTATGACATCTCAAGTCTTTCTCAAATGGACAATAAAAGTTAATTTGTTGTAGTGGCGGGCTCCAGTTTTTCTTTTCTTAATAAGATCTTCACTACTGTTATAACAACAGATCAGATATAGACACCATTACAAATATATTTTACTTTTATCAAAGCTTTAGAAAACCTTTTAGGATATGCATATTGCATACCTTAAACCCCATCTGGGCAAAACTTGATATCTTTATTTTTATGGCCAGTAACTTGATGTTTTTATCAAAGGACTGAATCTTTATTTTTGTTTAGAAAACCTTTTAGGATACGCATATTACAAAGATGTCCTAAGATGTCATATCCCTCAATAATAAACACATATGCTGTAAATTAGTGCATCACATTTATAAAATCTTACTCAGACATTTTATCAAACACCTGGTGTGCAAATTTAATAAACACAATTTTTATGCACTTTTTCGTCATATTTGTTATTGTTATAAATAACTAAACATTAAAATAAATAAATAAAGTTATATAAATTAAATAATTAAAAATGCTATATATAATTAACTAACTTGAAGAAGATCATCGATGACGTAGTATTTGTGTTTTGCTGCTGTTGTTTCTGCCCTTGGTATTGAAAACAAAGATTGAAGACCATGGCGACGGTGGTGGTGGTGACGGTGACGGTGGCGACGGTGGAGGACCGGTGGTGGTGGTGGTGGTGGTGATGGTGAGTGTGTATGTTTGAATAAAGAGTGTGTGTTTGTATCTGTATTAAAAAGCCAGTTCCTTCTTTTTTTGTTGTATTTTTTCTTTTTTAGCCCTGAACTTTCAATTGTTTTCATAATCAACCCTGTAACTTTTTTTCTAACTTTTCTAACTAATTATACTTTTCTCTAGACCGAACCCTATATATATATATATATATATATATATATATATATATATATATATATTATATATATATATATATATATTATATATATATATATATATATATATATATTAGCTTTCATGGCCCGCCCGATGGGCGGGCATGACTTATAAATATCGTTGGCATATTTTTCTATAGCGAAAGAAGGGTAGTAAAATTTCATTTTAAAACGTATTTTGTTTGGGGATCCTCATGTTCTAATACTTGGAATCTGAAAGCACAATAATAAGCAGTTATGTCCACAACGTTAACTTTAAGGGGATGCTTTGTAAAAAAAAACTTTTTGTCCAAATTAAGACACCCTAAAGCTATTTTGTAAAGACAACCCATAAAGGTCGTATTGGGTTATATGCATGTTAGAGATCTATGAACTGATCAAAACAAAAGAGCCTAAAGGCTTTTGAATCAGTCTCCCTCATGTCGTGTGGCAACACCTGTTTTAGAACTAATAAGCCAATAAACCTTAAAACTACTTTAGAAAGTTAAAAATCATCTAGAATTGCTTAATGGATATATGTACATGATCCTTTAGTGAAAGTTCTTATACGTTCATGATCATAAAGCCCAATCAAAACTTAACTAAAACTATTACGATGCTTCACATACTCCCTTTGATGATTAAAGTTAAACTTTAACTTTATACGCCATAAGAGTCTTCTTAAAATTGAATGCCAAACATACAACTTAAGCAATATTGAGTTGGGAGCATAATAGTCATACCAAACCTGATTCCGAGTAATAGTCTTTTCTAGGTTTTTATAGATATAATGATCATTTTTAGCATTGTTCATTATTCAGTTTACCTATCTAGGTTGTAGAGAAAACTATTTCAATACATGGTGAATAACGAATGCCATTTTACATAGGTGCCTTTTGTCAAAATAGAAGGATGAGTACCACATTATCAAATATGTTTGAATCAAAGAATGGATATATACCTGAGCCCGTTTATGCTCATTCAAATTTGGTGAGGTCGAAGTGGTTCGAGCAGGTCCTACAAAATTTATAAAAGGATGATGCTTATATACAGGTCATGAAACTATATGCATATCTATAGTATATAAGTTTCATTATCTGGTTTGGTGTGGCAGTAGTTGACTTCACCCTTCCCAAATATTTAAACTAAAAATGAATAGGAACTAAAGTTATGCATTTTAACTAAGCTTCTAAGATATCATAATTAGCCAAATATCCAGCCCTTTAATGGAAACAGTATATATGTGAAGTTGAGCTTTCTACCGAAACATAATGCTTTTCATCTACCCCTATGTTTTTGTATCACAACAGTTGCAGCAAAGGAATTGTCATTCACCCTAACTTATTCCACAACCCATCAATATATGCAAGTTATAGGACCTATATAATGACTAAATATCAAAAAGTAGAAACAAACACCCTCCAAAGTTTCTCGACATGGTGATAAACATCAAAATATCACCACAAGTCCCGACCAAGCTATCCATATGGCATAAAGATCTTTCGTGTTGATACCTAAGATGAGCGTCTAAAATTATTTAACCAATTTCATGTCATAATTCCTATACAGCTTAATGCAATAAGTATGATGTGTAGCAAATCAGAATAAAACGCAAATGCCTCATGTGAAATCATTGTAAAAGTGGCACTCAGGCGAGTCTACTACTTCTGGATAAATCCTAAACCCTAAACCCTTCCACATATATACTTGCATTCTTTTGTGCTCGCTCAGGCGAGTCTACTACTTCTGGATAAATCTTTAACATCTTTAAGTTAGTAAATGGTGTAGTTTGGTATGAAATTAGTTCCGTAGAAGATGAAAGAACATTCATAAAAATTACAAAAGACAGAAGTACATAAAAAAGAAAAAAAAAAAGTATGATCAGATTAGTACAACTGTGCGAAGGATGGAGTGTTAGAGTTTCCTAATTTTCAAAACTCTAAAGATGTCATGTGGCAGTCGCTAAAGATTGACATGGTTAAGCTACTTCAGTGGTATCCTAATAAGCAAATGAGTGTTCCAAGAAAGTTTGAACCAAATTGGTAGTTATATCCAAGATGTGATCCTTTATTACTATGTATTGTGTTTTAAGTTTAATGTTTAATGTAATTTGTGTTTTAACTTTAATGATTAATGTAATCCGTGTTTAAAATTCATGTTAGTTGTTAAATGAAGTATTAATTATAGTTTAGGGGTTGATTTTGAAAATAGCTGAGTTAAAGGTGAGTTAAGGGTGAGTTATGATTGCGGGTGTTTTTTTTAGTTAAAGGTGAAAAGGTTAAAGCTGACGTGGCAGTGTGTTAAACTTTAACGCTCAGTGACCATTGGGAATGCTCTTAAATTTGGTTGATAACGAAGTAAGGAAATTAGAAGTGTACGTGAGAGTGAGACATTTGGGATAAAAACGGAACACACGAGGGCTATTGGACTATTTGAGACATGCTACCCGTAGACTAACATATTTGGATTTATTGGACTATTCGTTTGGTTATTGTTTGAGTTACGGATTGGTTTAGCGTTCAGGGTTTAGGGTTCAGGGTTTAGGGTTTAGGGTTTGTATAAATACTCGTTATATTATAAATTACTCGGGAAATTGATTTTCAATAAAGTCTTTTGACTTGGAAACGTTCGCTAAATGAAAGAGTCATGGCGAAATTTTGTTATTTCCAAAGATTAATTTTGTCGTAAGTCCAAACTTGTTTTAAATCATAAAACAAGTATATATACCTTGTACTAAAAAATGGGATTATGGGAAAATACCGACGATTACCAATCGACTCATCTTATTTGATATGTTTGTTGTTAGTTATCTCTTTGACTTTTTTTCGTCATCTCGTCTCGACTCGAGTTATCGTCAATACTCTTCTCGACTATTCGGTTATTCATTTTTTTGGAGTGAGTACTCGTGAGTCCGTGTTCTCTACCGTTACACGAATGATGATACCAAACCATTTTAAAAGGCTAAAACGAGATTAATTTTGGAAATGAGAAAGATTAACTTTTGAAAACTCTTGCGCATTTGATTTTTTTGGTGAATATCGTGCCGAATACGTTGCATTGCGATACGTTGCGTTAAATCGTTTGATACGATATTCATTTCTTTAACTTTAAAAAAAATTGAATGTATTAGAGTATTTTCTTTTGTTTTGTCGGTGGATTTTAGTGTGACTTAATCTTAATACCGCCAATTTTGTCCATATAATATTCAATTACGGATAACCGATACCCGCGGGGAAACCCGAAAAACCGATGGATAATACTAATTGGGTATCCGGTGGGATATGGGGCGGGTACGGGTATATTATAAACGGGTTCGGGTACGGGTACACTAAAACCCGCCCCGAACCCGAACCGTTGCCATCCCTAGTTACCGGCTATAGCCGGTTTTCACCGCCACGTCAGCACCATTAGCTTCTTTTTTTCTTTTTTTTCTTCTTTTTTTAAAAATCTTGCCACGTCATTTATAGTTAAACCAAACCACAAATTCAATAGTCAACCGACAGTTAATCCCTTTACCTGATCATTTGTAAACACACACAATAATCAATAAACCCTAATCAAAACACACATTCTTCTGGCAAACACAAACACGCAAACAATGAATCCAAATAACAACAAATGTATGTTTTTTAATGTTTTCACATATCAGTTGATGATTGATTGTACAATAATTAGTATCAGGCTTTTGATCTATAAATGGTGATGTTAGTGGTTGTTACCGATTCTAATGTAAAATGGGGTTGCTTTGTATTTTATAATGGTTGTTATGCTATGTCTAATGTATGCTCTGTTTTTTTTGTTTTCCATACTCTGATTTTCGTATACATAATGGTTGTTATGCTATGTCTAATTAAGTGTTTTGTGTCTGAGTATTTTTTGTTGCCTGTTTGTGAGTACACTGAGAGGTCTAAATCAATGAGAGCATTGGAATGTGCCTAGTTTGTGATTGGCCAGTAATGAGAGTACCTAGCAGACTTGTTTGTGCTTGGCCACCAATGAGAGGTCCAAATGCAGCCTATTAGAGTACACTGAGATGTCCAATGAGACTACAAATACAGGCTTTTGAACTGTTTGTGAGTACCCTGAGAGGTCCAATGTTTGTGAGTACATTGAGAGGTCCAATTGAGACTTCAATTGCAGCCTAGTTGACCACCAATGAGACTTGAAATGCAGCCTAGTTTGTGCAACATTGCTTCATTGTTTGGAATACCACAAAAGAGGACCAAATATGAGAACACAATGGATTCTTCTGCAATGGTAAACCATCAAAAGGTTTTTCTTTGATTGTGATATAGTTTAACATTTGAATCAGTAAAACTGATCTAATAGTTGTTATTTATAGATGTCATACAAATTTCTTCTGATTCAAGCAGTTCAGAATCAAATGATGGTGCTCTCAACATCCTTCCTGGCCTCCTTGCTTGGTATTATCCAGAGCAACATTCTGATGCAAGCACTGATACTTGGGAAGTGGAACCTATCCAAGCCATTGAACCTCCAGAGGAACTCCCATCTCAAGCTCCTATCCTGGCTCTCCCTATGCAAGTTCAAATACCAGTTGAAAAGGCACACAAAAAGAAATTTACTCAGGATATTGTCTTGGGAATGCCGTGTAAGAAGAATCCTATAGGTTTTGGAGCACCTTCTAGCAGCCATGGGAAAGGCAAGAGGAAGATGGTTTAGGGGTTTAGGATATACATTAACAGCTTTTGTGTTTTGTAAATGGTATTTGGTTAAATTCTGACATTTAATTTGGATACTGATTTTCCCTTATGTATGTACTGTATTATGTTTTGAATATTCACCTTTCTGTATTCCCCAGCAACTTGCTGGTTTTGGTTTTCAATATATGAATAAAAAGTCTTCAATGTTCAAAAAAAATGGTAGCAATTTGTGTTTTGTAAATGTAATTATTACGGGTACAATAACTGGTAATTGTGTAAGTAATTTGGTTTGTTAAATGGTAGAAATTTGTGTTCTTGATGTGATGGTTGCACAGTTAGATGGTACATTTATGATTAAGATAATGATATATAACATTTGGAGCCAAAATTTTGATTTATTCAAGTTTATGCTTTAATTAACAGGTTCAAAGGAAAAAATTTTGAATAATTCAATTGTTAATTTCAAAATAGAACTTGGAGCCAAAATTTTGATCCAAAATTTTTAAATCACCTAATTACAAGCAGTTACCAAGAATAACGATTCATATTCTTAATATACCCTCTTTTCTCTCCTAAAAAAAATACTGCAAAGAAAACACAAAAATAAATCTTCTATCACCAATACTTTCCAAGCCAAAATCATTTTTGATAATCAAGAGTCATGGAAATTCAACCCATTGTTGATAATCATCATTTGCTTCCTGCTGATATTGAACATGATGATAACAACTTAGAATATGAATCCTAACAGTATTCTGATGATGAAGATCTAGATGCGCCTGGAAACAACCAACCAGATAGGATACTAGCTAAGAGGGGCATAACTAGGCTAAAAATGTTTCGCCTGAAGTATGGCCAACCTGATGGAATAAAGCTCAAGGTAACCTTCGATGCATTGAGTAGGGTATTAGGGGAACACAGAGCACTGTTTTCAAGTTTTTTAGGACATCTGGTTCGTGAGCACATAGGTTTGAAGATTCTTTCCTGGAAGAAGGTGAATAAAGAATCAAGAGATAAACTATGGGCTGAAATCACGGTACATATATACTATTTTGTAACCCACTACTACAAAAGTTTATCTATGTAGTTACATTATGTGCAACTAATTAACAACATTGTGTTAATCTTTGCAGAAATATTTTTATGTTGATGTGACATTCAGAAAATTGGTAATGACTCGTCTTGGTCAACTGCTAAGGAATTTCAGAATGAAGCTCAAAGAAAAATGCATTTTGTCCAACCTAAATACACCTTCGAAACTGACTGAAGTCCCGGCCAAGTATAGTGAAATTGTGAAATCAGAAGACTGGGTCGAGTTTGTAAACTACACGACCACCGATGCATACAAGGTTTTAATTAGTCATCTTTATTTAAGTCTATATGTCATTTCATAATTTTCAGTTTGCAGCATTACCGTATCTAAACGCCTTATGATTTTGTGTTTTTAGGAGAAATCTGATAAAGCTAAAATGGCGGGTTCCAAAATATTTATCAGCATAAAATGGGACGAGGTGGATATGTTTGTGTCAAAGAGAAAATGGTAAGATTACATAATGTTTGTTTTACAAATTGAGAGACGATCAGTATGAGAAATGAATCTGTTTACATTGCACAATTTACACATTTGCATTTAACTGTACATGTGTATGCATCCTCATATTTTCGTTTATCTTGGTTTAACTTTACATGTGTATGCATTTGATGTTTATTAGATCGAAAATAAAGAGATTGAAGCAGATGAAGAACTCCCACGTGATGTAATGTGGTTGAAAGGAAGGGTAAACAAAGACGGCGAATATCCAGATGATGAGATTAGATCAGTGGGAGATAAACTTGTAAGTTTGACTGCAAATTCTATTATTATGCTTATATACCAGCAGCATTAACTGTGTACTAGCAGTAGTAACTTGTATACCAGCAGTATTAACTGCGTACTAACAGCAGTAACTGTGTACTAGCAGTAGTATATTTTTCATTGAAGTTCATGAGCAGCACTAACTCCAACTGAGCAGCATTGACACAAATATGAGCAGCAGTTACTCTAACAGCATCAAAAAGACTTTTAATCCTAACATTTCCTATATTTTTTGTGCAGAAAGAAGCTGATGACCAGATCAATGAAGGAACCTTGAGTCTTGATAATGGCACTGATGTCATGACAGTTGTATTTGGTTAGGAAAAGGGCGGTTATGCAAGAGGAGTGGGAGGTAGAGTAACATACAAGAAGTATTTTGGCCTTCCTCGAAGAAAACAAGAAACCGATGAAAGACTTGAGTTACTTCAAACTCAATTGGATAATGAGAGACGCGAGTGTCAATAAAATGATATATTGGTCAAGAAATTGTCCATCGAGATGACCGAAAAAGATGTGCTGGTCAAGAAATTATCTAGTGAGATGGAAGAAACAAAGGGAATGCTTACTCAACTGATGGCACAATTGAGTAAACAAGGGATGCATTTAAATTTGGCATCTGATCAATTGCCAGTAGCCTCAGATGTAAGCCATTTTTTATGTTGTTAACAATTTCATTTTCTAATGTTAACACCACTGATGCTAATGATACCAGGAATTGAACATAAACTGATGAGTCAATGTATTTCTTAATTTATATTGCAGGTGACTCCAATGGCCATTGACAATATAGATAGCAGCGCTAATGAGGTGGAAGGCACTCAGCCAAGTGATGTTGTAAGTGCTAAAGATGCGAGAATTCAGGAGAAGTCTAATGGCCTTGTAACTTCGGAAAAGGTAACGGAAACAATGGTAAGTAATAAAACATCCCCCTTTGATTTTTGAATTTTACATACATGACAAATGTACCGTGTTTTATATATACGTATAGGAACCTGCTAAAACTGTCAGACCTAAGCAAAAGCCTAAGTCACGACGAAACGGGTCTCCAGATTCCCAATCGCAACAAAATGTGTCTCCAACACAAGCACTGCCAACAGTATGTATTTCAACATGTTTCTTGTTATTCTTTTGTTTAAATAATTTCTGATATATACATGCAAAAATTCTTTTTTTTTAGACATTTAAGTGCAAACTGTGGATTTTAAAGAAATCAAATATCGTTGCTTTGGGTACCGTATACAAGTCTCATGGAAATCAAATGCTGCATAACCAACCACTCCCAAATGATTGCTACAGAGTGTCAATTGATTCATCGTTAGTTGATGCAGCATGCATACCGGACGTAGCAAATAATGGCTTAAAAACAGTTAAGGAGCGCGTAGGTGGTTTCGTTGCATGGCCAAAGGATCAAGTTATTGTTGAAGAGGAGGTACATACATGTGTTTTTTCAACCTACATATAGATAATTCTTCATATTTAATTCAATGTTTGATACAAGCGTCTTTTATTTACTATAGGTTACACCAACAAACCCTGTGACTAAATGTGGACCAACAGTACCATCAAAGCGCAAACATGTATCTCTTAATGACATAAAGCAACTGCAAGCTAAGCCGGTGAAGATTCAAAAGTCTTTAAATTATGGTACTTGAGAATTTGATTATGTACGACATTACAATTGTATATTATGTTCAATTATATACATTAGATTTTAATTCATTTTGAAATTTATTTTTGTTTTTAATTCTGTCTTATATATATATATATATATATACTCATTCCAGTAGCACTAGCATAGTACTAGCAGTAGTAACTCTGCTTCAGCAGGACTAACTTAGTACTAGCAGTAGCAACTCTGCTCCAACAATACTAACTTAGTAATAGCAGTAGTAACCCTGTGACTAAAAGATGCACTCATATAATATGGTCACGCTTATCAACATTATTGGTCACTCTTTGTTTAATTGGATGTGTGACTAAATATTACAAAATGCCACACAAACTAAAAATTCATGTGACCATTGGATGAACAATAGTCACGCAAAATACCCATTTCTTCACTTTAAACAGCATATGGTCACACTTATTAATACTTTTGGCCACTTTATGTTTAATTGTATGTGACTAAATACTCAAAACAAACATGCTTTGTGTGACTAAATATTACAAAAGGCCACACAAATATAAAATTCGAGTGGCTATTGGATGATCAATAGTCACACAAAATACACATTTCTTCACTTTAAACAGCATATGGTCACACTTATTAACACTTTTGGCCACTTTTTGCTTAATTGTATGTGACTAAATACCCAAAACAAACATGCTTTTTGTGACTAAATATTATAAAAGGCCACACAAACATAAAATTCAAGTGGCCATTGGATGAACAATAGTCACACAAAATACACATTTCTTCACTTTAAACAGCATATGGTCACACTTATTAACACCTTTGGCCACTGTTTTTTAAATTGTATGTGACTAACTCCAAAAAAACAACACACGTTGTGTGACTAAATCATCACAAACATCACATTTATTATATATTCATGTGGCCATAGGACGGGAAATAGTCACACAAAATACACATTTACTTGAATAAATCATCTCAAATGTCACATATATTATATATTTATGTGGCCAAAGGACGAACAATAGTTACAATCAAAAAACATTTGTGTGACTATAAAGTACAAAACTGATTAATCCAACAAAACTTGTGCCTAATTTGTCACACATATTCGGGTTTTGGTCACTCTTTTTCAATGAAAACGGCCACAAACTAAACAATGTGACCATATGCCACCTACGGTGGCGCGACCTTTGGTGACACACACAAAAAAAAATGTGTGTGACTATATGCATATCGTCACACATTTTTGGTGTGACAAAATCCCATATCTGTACCAGTGTAGGTCTAATTGCATGAGGTGAAACTTTATAATACTCACATGTTTTTGCATAATTTTTTAGTCTAAAACTTGGTTTAGGATGTGGGCTATCTGAATAGCAAGTTTTGTCGTCATTGGAGGTTGGGAGAGTAGTCTTCTGATTTTTACTAGATTAAGTGTCAAAACTGTATTTTAGATGTCTGAAAATCAGTTGGTGTTTTTGATTTTTAGTTTTCAAAACATAAGGAATTAAGAGGTCTCATTTGACAAGGAGGATTTTTAAGATGTATATGACTTACTGGAATTTTTGTGGATTTTTCTGAAAGGTTAAAATGGGTTAATTAAATACAAACTTTTGGGGTATACCTGCAGTGCACTTTCTGGACAGGTCTGGGAAAATGATTTTTGTTTGGATACTTGCATTTTGAAATAAAATCTAGAAAAATTACATTAATTACCTAACATGTATAAGTATCTATGATAATTATTTGAGCACCTCAGTAAGTACATAAGTATTGTTTTAAATTCAGAAACAAATGGACCTGAACGTGATAAAATCTGAATTATAACATAAGCTAAGGGTTTGGTTTAACATAACATGTTTTGCTCCTAATTCGTTTGAAAACTAATCCGAGATACTTTTAAACCTATGTTATGAATACTTACTATTTCACATGTGAAACCCTAAAACACATTAATGAATGAGCTAATAAGTATTTAAAATCCGTTATGACTTTAATGAATGTATAAGTAATATATGATTATAATTCGTGTAGATCCGGTGAAGTCGGAGTGATCCTCTTTCTTGTGTTCTTTTGCCCTATTGCTTGCATTTCATAAGATACAGATATTCTGCCCTTTTTCAGTAAGGGTTTTTCTCATGACTTGAGTAACACATGATTGCCAACGCTGAATTCTAAGGGTCTCCGCCGGTTGTCGGCATAGCTCTTCTGACGGTCTCGAGCAGCCTTGAGCCTATCCTTAATTTGAATGATCTTCTCAGTGGTTTCTAACACTATTTCAGGTCCTATCATTTGACTCTCTCCAGCTTCCGCCCAACCAATAGGCGAACGACACTTTCTTCCATAAAGTACCTTGAATGGTGCCATATCTATGTTGGTATGGTAGCTGTTGTTATAGGAGAACTCGGCTAATGGAAGATGGGTATCCCAATTACCACCGAAGTCTATGGCACACGCCCTGAGCATGTCTTCTAGGGTCTGTATGGTACGCTCGCTTTGTCCATCGGTCTATGGGTGATAAGCCGTACTCATATCTAAGTGTGTTCCCAGGGAACTTTGCAATAATTGCCAAAAATTTGGCGTGAAGCGGCTGTCACGATCAGATATGATCGATATAGGCACACCATGTCTTGCCACTATCTCCTTGATGTAAAGTCTAGCCAATTTGTCCATCGAATAATCTTCTCGGATAGGTAAGAAATGTGCAGACTTAGTCAACCTATCTACAATGACCCAGATCGTATCGTGTCCACTACTAATCCTAGGCAACTTTGTAATGAAGTCCATGGTTATCCTTTCCCATTTCCACTCGGGAATCTCCGGTTGTTGTAACAACCCAGATGGTCTCTGATGTTCAGCCTTCACTTTAGAGCAAGTCAGACACTTGCTAACGTAGACAGCTATGTCCTTCTTCATCCCAGGCCATCAGTGCAAGTCTCTAAGATCGTAGTACATCTTATCCGCCCCTGGATGAACGGAGTACCTCATCGTATGTGCTTCATCCATGATTAGGGTTCTCACATCACCAGTTAACGGCACCCAAATTCGGTCTGCAAAGTACAGTCCACCGTCGTCCTTCTTCTCTAGTTGCTTATCTAAGCCTCGCATCTTCTCTGTGGGTGCATCCATATTAATAGATGCCTCTCTCTGAGCTGCTAGTATCTTATCCTTGATACCCGACTGTATGGTTATACTCATGGCCTTTACTTTCCTAGGCTTGAGTCTTTCCTTCCTACTCAAAGCATCAGCCACTACGTTCGCCTTACCTGGGTGGTAGCGAATCTCGCAGTCATAATCGCTAAAGAGCTCGATCCATCTCCTCTGACGCATATTCAACTCTTTTTGATCGAAGATGTGTTGGAGACTCTTGTGATCAGTATAGATAACACTTTTCGTCCCATACAAGTAATGTCTCCATATCTTGAGAGTGAATACTACAGCGCCCAACTCCAGATCATGGGTGGTATAGTTCTTCTCATGAACCCTCAGTTGTCGAGAGGCATAGGCAATCACCTTACCTCTTTGCATTAACACGCACCCAAGGCCTTGACATGACACGTCACAGTATACTACGAAATCTTTGGGTCCATCGGGAAGGGCTAGTATCGGTGCATTACACAGATTATCTTTCAACGTCTGAAAAGCACTCTCCTGTGCTTCGCCCCAATCGTATTTCTTGTTCTTTTGAGTCAGTAAGGTAAGTGGTTTGGCAATCTTGGAGAAGTTTGCGATGAAGCGTCGGTAGTAACCAGCCAGTCCTAAAAATGATCGGACTTTTGTCGGTGACTTAGGGGCTTCCCAATTTTTCACTGCCTCAATCTTGCTAGGATCCACATGAATACCATCTTTGTTAACCACGTGTCCAAGGAATTGGACTTCTTGTAGCCAGAACTCGCACTTCGAGAGTTTGGCGTACAGTTTCTCCTTCTTGAGTAGCTCTAGGATTATCTTCAGGTGCGTTTCATGTTCCTCCTTGGTCTTGGAATAGATCAAGATGTCATCAATAAATACGATCACAAATTTATCTAGGTATGGCCTGCAAACTCGATTCATCAAGTCCATGAAGACCGCAGGCGCATTTGTTAGTCCAAACGGCATAACCGTGAACTCGAAATGACCGTATCGGGTTCTGAACGCAGTTTTTGGAATGTCATTTTCGTGTACTCGTAACTGATGGTAGCCGAAACGGAGATCTATCTTGGAGAAGTACCGTGAACCTTGCAGTTGGTCAAATAAGTCGTCAATTCTCGGGAGAGGGTAACGGTTCTTAACGGTTAGTTTGTTCAGTTCCCGATAGTCGATGCACATCCTGAATGAACCATCCTTCTTCTTGACGAACAATACCGGTGCTCCCCATGGCGAAGAACTAGGTCGAATGAAACCTTTATCTTGGAGTTCCTTGAGTTGATTAGACAACTCCTCCATTTCAGTAGGTGTCAAGCGGTAGGGAGACTTTGCAACCGGCATTGCTCCAGGAATTAAGTCTATCCGAAATTCAACCTCTCGCGTAGGGGGTAATCCGGATAGGTCGTCGGGAAACACTTCTGGGAAGTCTTGAACGACTGGGATATCTTCTAGTTTCGGTTCGTCTACCTTCATGCTCGTGAGATGTTTCACGTTTTCTTCAAGTCTCTCCCCATAGACTTTGAGTAACTCACTATTAGGTAGTGGTATTCGGACCATCTTCTCATGACACACTATTTCAGCCTTATTCTTAGACAACCAGTCCATTCCCACAATCACGTCGAAACTTCCGTGCCCAAATGGTATTAAGTCAATGCTAAAGGTATGACCTTCTAATTCTAGTGTACACCCGCGAATGATCTCATTTGTTTCTACCTTTTGACCACTTGCTATTTCAATTTCATAACTAAATCCTAGTCTACTGGGTTCCATATTCAACAGATGCATGAATTTAGTGGAGACAAAACTATGATCAGCACCAGAATCAAATAGCATGGTAGCATAGTGGTCGTTTAAAGAAAACGTACCCGTCACGATGTTCGGGTCCTGGCGTCCTTCTTCAGCGTTCATCACAAATACCCGACCCCGAGCTGGGTTACCATTGTTTCCACCATTCACATTGTTTCCACGGTACACATTGTTCCCACGGTTTGCATTGTCTACACGTTTAGCATTGTTTCTACCAATTGCTACAGCCTGATTCTGGTTGTTATGCGCTGGCGCCTGTGTCCTACCCAACCTAGGGCACATACTACGAAGGTGATTCGGGCTTCCACACTCATAACAAGTCTTCGGGTTAATGACATTTACTGGTGTCACTGCTGGTTTAGCTGTTTCCCTACAATCTTTTGCCATATGCCAAGGTCGCTTACAGTTAAAGCATACCACCTGGCATGGCCTAGTCTCTGGATGATGGTAGTTGCATTTGGCATACATAGGGTAAGGACCCTGATACTCCTTCTTGACGGCACCAGTTGCCACAAATCCTTTTCCCCACTTAGCTTTCTTATTGTTACCATTTGCTCCATCTTGCTTACTTGGCTCACTCATGGCTTTCCTCTTCTCACCACTCTTAGACAATGTCCCATTCCTGATCATTTCATCCGTCAGGGTTGTAGATTTCAGTATCGCGCTCTGGATAGTATCAGGCTCAGTTGCTTTCACCATTCCATGAATTTCAGGGGCCAACCCATAGATGTACCTGTCAATTCTTTTAGATTCAGGAGTGACCATATGAGGTACTAGTCTAGCGAGCTCATGGAACCGATCTGTATAAGCCGCATGGCCAGTTCCCACCATGGTGTGATGGTAGAACTCATGTTCCAGTTTTTGCATCTCATTATCTGGACAATACTCCTCTCTTAACAATGCCTTAAATTCATCCCAACTCATTCCTATGGCAGCTTCTCTGCCCTTAGCCTGAATTTGCGTATTCCACCAAGTCGATGCTTTTCCAATCAAAGAGCAAGCAGCATACTTAACCTTCTGATAACTCTCACACTCACTTATGTCAATCACTGACTCCATCTTCTCGACCCATCGAGTATAAGCTATCGCACCTCCACTGCCATCAAAGTCCATCGGTTTGCACGCGGTAAATTCCTTGTAAGTACATCCTTTGTTACCGTTGTTGTGGTTCCTGTCATTGGCGTGATCACTTTCATCGTCATTGTTCGCTTGATCATTCCCACTCACGTTGGTCCCTTGGTTGCTAATATGGTCGCCAACTTGGGTGACAATGGTGGGTAGCAGTTCCTGTAGTTGTTGGGCGATAATGGTAGCAACATCAGGAGTCTCACTGCTGGCATCGTCACTTCCCGTGCCGCGACCTCCTGCCCTACCTCCTCGTCCACCAGTCCTTCCACCCCTCGGTGATGGAACACCTCGGTTAACTTGATTCGACCTTCTTGGAGGCATGATTCTACAAAGTAGGACATTGGTAAACGTTAGATAGGAGATAGGTAAGATAGGTCGGTATACGTGTCGTGCTACTACACTTAACTTCCTATCTGACAATCCATGACTTTGATAAGTCCATGCAGCATCATGTTATCGTAAAAACATTGGCCAAGCGTTTTTAAGATAGCATCATGCTGCATTTACTTATCATCATCACTTCGTGTCATACTATACACATAATCGCACACGAAATTCCTATAATGCAAACTATATGAGGATTCTTAGTTTATAGTCTAGGTTAAACCACCTAATTCTCTATAACCTTAGGCTCTGATACCAATCTGTCACACCCCAAAAATGGCGCAGCGGAAAGGCATTCACGGGGTATGAACTCATAGTCAAGAACACAAGGTGTCACCATAGAGAAATACTAAATGTAAAACATAAGATAGATAATAGTCACAAACTCCCACAACCGGGATAAGTACAAAGACCCTAGATAAACATAAGTCTCAAAGTTAAACAACATGACTAGAGAATAACAAAAGCAACTTCGCGAGATATATCCCGGAAGGGTCTTGTCTTAAGTCTTGCTAAGCCAGTCCAGTACTCAACCTTCTAGTTTAACTTCAGTCTTAGCACCTGAAAATGGATACTTGAAAATGTCAACATAAAGTTGGTGAGCTCGTAGGTTTAGAGTTTAAACCATGAGGCTGTGAATAATACGTAGGACATAGTGAAATGAATACCAATTAAAAGCACATTATCAAATAGCAATAGTGTCACGCCAACTGAACCTATAGTGTTCCTCATACGCATAATCAATATCACGTGGGGAGCTACCCCGATAGATCTATCAACATGTGGGCTCTCACCAGAGAGTTAACAGTTGCATCAACTGAACCTATAACTTGTGGGCTCTCAGCAGAGAGTTAACAGTGGCGCAGTCATGTATTCACAAAACAAACATGTCACAGCATATAATCGTATCATCACACGTATATGTCCAAAATCATGTAAAACAGTAATTCACAACATGAAAACATTTGTAAAGCATTGAGTACCATTTTCCCCCAAGGTAAAACACGTTAAAAGTGGGGCTACGAGAACTCACCTCAATGAAGCAAAGCACAAGCACAAATCTATAGAAGCAAGGTACTCAGCACTCTCAAGTATCGGCACTCACGGACTCGGCACAACCTAACAATATAAACTCGCCTTAACATATATCGCCAAATGTAAAAGTTTCCAAAAGCTAATTATCCCCAAGTATGATCCATTTCAATTCCAAAATCTCTTTCTTATATTAGTTACTAGCGTTTGGTATCAACGGGTGTGTAGTGATGACACGACCTAGACTCAAGTGAACACATGCCAAGCAAAATGACCAAGACGTAAATGACTCAAAGTAAACTTCATATAGCAACATGACAATTTGAAGCAATACTCCAAAACAATCTCTATGACAACCTAAAAATTTAGTGATAAATCCTTAAGACTTAATATGTTACTTGAACGAATGGTCGGATACTTATCCGATTCGTCAACTTGACATTAATCCTATAATATCCTCAATACTACTCTAATAATACCTCTTGTCTTGCGTGCCCTCGAAACATTTAATAATTCGCATTAAATAAAACTTTCCATTTTAACATTCCCTCTTTTTCATTTATTAGTTTCCGTTAAATATTAAATAACAATAAGTTTCGTTAATTAATATTTACCCTACAAATCTTTATTATTTATTTCTATGTCTAGCATATATATATTTATGTTTTCCAAACAACTATTTCACGAATTATCATTTGTTTCGAGTCACGTGCCCGAGTTTAGTAACTCTCGGGTCAAATAGTCAATCCTCAATATTCCAATATATATCGTTATATATTCAAATAAAAATCCCGCAAACATCCAACAAATTTTAACGGCCAAAAATCCTACGGCACGTTATCTACCAACGCCTCCCGTATTCAACACAATAATCAACACCAGAACCATGTATCCAGGCCGAGACCCTAATGGTCTCGGCTCCATCTCTCGGCACCAAAATAAACCTAATCGACCCCAAGGTCTTTTCTAACAGCCTCAAATAACCAATAACAACATCAACAACGAACCAACAACCGCAAAGTTATAACTAATATGTAACAACATAATCCAACCCAGTAACCAAATCAAATTTTCAACCAATATCAAAAGAATGAACAAACCAAATTCGACCATAATAACCTTATGAAGCCGAGGGTTTCACCATCCTCGGTTCGAGTGAACCAGCCCACAACCAAACAAATAACGACACACAAGGCTATAAGACTCGACACAAATATAATCAATAGACTCGGCCTCAAGCGACCACAGTGCATATTTTAGACCACGACTCGACACTACACAACCAAGAAAAGATACCAAACGATTATTATTGATTCTTTAGTTAACAAAAACATTAACCCATTTATTTTTAAGACCCAATCGACATAAAAACTGAAAATGTAACTCGACAAAATCGAGTTGTTGCACACCGAGTCACAACCACGGGTGACTCGGTGTTACCCACCTTTGGTACACTCGGATAACAACAAATCTTGGTCGGAAAAGTTAAATGGTGGCTCGTGGTGATGTTGGAAGGGAGATTTGGGGCGCGTGTTGTTTAGAAGTGGGGTGAGGGTTGCAAGAGGTGAAGTTTGGTGGTGGTGGTGTAATAAAAGGATGGCGGTGGTGGCTTGTGGAGGTGGCCGGAATATGTGGCCGGAGAAGAAGGGATGAGAGAGAATGGGGGTGGGTCGGCTGCTTATGTGAAATGAGGGTGAGATAACCCTAAATGGGTTATAGTATTAGTTTATATAGGCTTAGGACTAGTGTTAAATGCATAAGGCCCCTCAAGGACTGATTGTGTAAATTTGGGCGCGGGGTGGGAAGTGGCAATTGGCCAAACTTCCTATAACACATAACCGGGATAGATTTAAGTACCGAGACGACTTCCCGACTAATTTTAATGTGTTCCACAAATTTTAGAATGATTTTTCCACTGAAAATGACTATAAATACGTCTATATTTACTTTGCGCGTCAAAATAATCAATGTTTCTCGTATTTATTAGGTCTAACTGTGCCGACTCATGGAGTGCCTAACTGGGTACACAGGGCATTACTCATCATATCAATAACAATTCAAAATATATAAACAAAAATCCGGATAAAATATCCAACACACTCAAAAGTGATTATGAGAGATAAAATATTCGTTTTAAAAACGCAAAGAGGTAACTTAAAATGTTCCGAAAAATTACCAGTTGTCACATGACTCGTTTTGCTATGATATGGTTTAATTCGTTCGTGACTTCAATATTCGCATTTGAATCCTTTGATATTTTGTAATCCATTAGATATTCTGACTTGTATGAAAAACCTTTTTGAATATATATCTTAATGATGGTTTTGAGAAATACTATTTTTAAAATGATTTCTATGAATACGAGGTAACACCACTTTTTATATAAAGATTTAATGACTCTTATGAAAACGGTTTTTAAAAGAATACTTTCATGAAAACAACATTTAAATGATTTTCACAATTACATAATCTGGTTGTACTCTATCCTTAAGGATTCTCATGACTCATTGTCTCCTGATATTTGTTATGCTTTGATCCGTATTTGTTTAGTTATTTGTTTGATTATTCGTTTCATGCTATATTCTATTCATATAGCTATTATCTGAGTTGGATAATTTATAATCATCCCTTATCATTAGATAGCATGTAGTATGCCTATTATGTTGCCCGTATTTGTAGCCAGTCTTGGGGAGTCCATGGCCTTGCCATTGATGCACCAATGGTATTGATGCTATCTGTGGAGGTGGGTTTTTGTCCACAGCGTTCCCATTTGTTTATATAGCTGTATATATGGCGCACCTGGCCCCTATTTATTATAGGGATAATTACCAAAATAGCCCAAACACAAATGGGCGGTTCCCTATCTAACCCGAAATCCGAAAATAATTGTGTTGCCCAGGGCAACCGGCATTTTTTGGGGCAACCGAAGGATTTCCAGTGTATTTTTTGGGCAACAATCGCCCTTTTTTGGGCAACTGGGGGCATTGCCCAGGGCAACCGGGGTAGAAATATCCCATTTGGGTTTTGGGCTATTTTAGTAATTATCCCTTTATTATATGTATGTTTAGTCTAGAACTGACATATGTATCTCTGTTTTGAAGAGAGCGTATGGATGCATCCTAAGTACTTAGTTCAGTTTTGATATATACTTGTGAATGGACTTGATTGTGTGCAATACACCCCATTTCACTTTTGGTATATCGAGCTAGCTACTCCATGTACAATTTGCTATATGTTTTGTTGGGCATTTCCTTTGATAATGATATCCACTTTATGTTCATTATTATGCTTTGATCCCTTTCATATATTCCATATTTTGTTGACATCTTGTTTAGCAGGTTCTCTTGGATTCATTCGCTTATTCATTTCGTATAAGCTTATTACCTTTCATTTGTTTATATATGTTCACTGAGCGTTAGCTCAGCCGCATTTTCTTTTCCTTGCGGCAGGTTATAAGCGGGATGCTGGGCATGAGTGTTGAGAGTAGAAGATAGAGAACCTACCCTTGATTAGATTTCATTATTGGAGTTATGATTGTAGATATTATGCTTTGGATATGTATTGTATTTAGATTATTGTTTGGACTATATTTCGTAAGTCCTTGTAAATCTTGACTTAGTATTTAATAAGAAGTCTTCCGCTTGCGTTTATATGTTCTGATTGACACCATAATGTTACACTTAGGCCATTTTCGGGTTGGGGTGTTACAACTTCACTAAGAGCAGTAGTTATCTACCTGCATCAGAACGATAACAAAGGCCAGCATGATAACAACAAATACCGGCACATGGTTTTGAGACTTGAAAGACGAAATAACAATAACATGAATGTTATTTCGCTCTTTATTAAATGTTACAAAACACACTTTTTAAATCAGGTCGACCAACTCTCCTCCTTCACCGCAAAGCTAACCACTACAATTATTATTTATGAATAAGATAAACAAAAAGTTAACACGTCAACCAAAATTTTAGAAGATTTAATAAAGCTATGACATATGCAAGAACAAATACGATCACAAAGGAATCGGAAGTGGTGAGCGAAGTGTTATTTTATGTTATTAAAACTTAAAAATAACATACCTCGTAAGTGTAGGACACATACGAAGTAAATATGTGACATCTTTAGGATTCAAGTAGCCTGTAACCTAGGATTATTTGTGTTCATCCGTGTTCGGAACATAGCATGATTTATCATTAGGGTTTTTAGAAAAAAAGAGGCGTACATAGGTTGAGAAATAAAAAAACGTGTAATTGATATTAGGGTTCTGAGTGAATGAATCGGGCTATATTGTGCATAATTTGGATTAGCAAAAATCATTAATTGCATACGTTTATAGATTTGGTGTTGCAAAATATAAAACAAAAAAGATGTTAGTCTAGTGGTTATCAAGTGTTTTAATGTTACAAACCACCCAAGGTTTGATCCTTTCCAGTGAATTTTTTGTACTAATTAATTCCGGATTTTAATTCCCTTAATTCTTGCTTAGGCGGACAAAAGGAGATGACATGGAATAAAATGTGCTTATTTGGCATTATGAGGTGGCATTAATGGTGATGATGTGGCTTTAATGATGTCATACGCCTCTAGTTATATATAATGTAGAGATATATATAAAGATTTTATATAATTTTATATAAAAATTATATTTAATAGTGTATGTATGAGGTTAAAAACTACTAAATTACTTGGGTTTGTCTAACTTGTGCCTTAGAGGCATAAGTTAAGTATAACAAAAGGACGCAGGGACTCACGTAGAAAGACTCAGAGACCCACACAAAAGCGCACTTTTTGGTACTTTTGTATGGGTCACTGAGTCCTTTTTTGTGGGTCATTAAGTTCTTTTGATGTGCTTAACTTGTGCCTCATGACAAAAGTTAGAAAAATCAAAATAACTTAAGTTACTGAGTACTATTTTATCTCATTAATATCAAGTTAAATTCAAAAAAGTCAAATGTGTTTATTGGATGATTCTTAACACGTATTCCTGTTACAAATGTTAGAAATTTCCACTAAAGGAACTGTTACGAATATCTAAATTTGTTTTGAAATTTATTGAAGAGCAACACTCAAAGTACGATGGATTTCCAAATTTTAAAATTGTCTAAGTAACTTTTAATCTTTTATACAAACTAGATGAGTACTCGTGCATAGCAACGGAATTTTATAGAGACAGATAATTTTAGTGATAAAAAAATATTTTATGAGTTCTAAATGAAAAATAATAAAAGTTCGAAAATTTGTGTATTAAACATAATGTTTTGAAACCCGATTCGACATGGGTGGTTCAACCGGATGAACCGTTCCGGTCGAAAAACGGGTCAATTTAAACAGGGTCAACCCGACAAGTTGCGTCGAAAAAACGGGTAAAATTAAACCGAGTCAACCCGCCGGGTTTGAAGTGTCACGGATCAACCCGTCGGATTTGAAGCGTCCTGGGTCAACCCGGTTTTCGATGTGTATTAATAGTTTCCTTTTGAAACATATGTTTCAACATTTCCTTTTATTGTGATGTTTTAATTTTTTTCTTACCTAATATAAAATTTTCAACATTTCACATATTGACTTTTTCACTTTTTCACATTTGACCATTTTGCTTTTATATGTAGTACAGATAAAAGACACCCGATCAGGATTTCAGTGGGAGTACCACTACACTCTTTGGATTTTACACAGAAATAGACTTGTATCCGATTTAGATTGGTTAGATACTTGGATGAATGATCCAAACTGCTTGTAATCTTCTCTTTACCTCTAGCATCCTGCTATGATGCTAGAGTTTGTTTCCTTTATGACATTTTCCGTTTAAAAGAAATCAGGTGGCTTGCTTGTAAGTCGTAAGTTTTTATCTTACAAGAGGTCGATTTCAACTCAATCATATGAAACTGAATTAAGTTGACTATATTTTACCGAACAAACAAATACATGAAACACACATCTAAAATACATGTTTTCAACGAACAAAATAAAAGGAATAAATCATCTTAGGTGATCATCTCCTAGTAATCTTCCTAAAATTAAAAGAAATCAGGTGGCTTGCTTGTACGTCGTAAGTTTTTATCTTACAAGAGGTCGATTTCAACTCAATCATATGAAACTGAATTAAGTTGACTATATTTTACCGAACAAACAAATACATGAAACACATCTAAAATACATGTTTTCAACGAACAAAATAAAAGGAATAAATCATCTTAGGTGATCATCTCCTAGTAATCTTCCTAAAAACTAGTCTATCTGACATTCGATATAACGTAAACATCCCATGACCACCTCCAATGCTAAAATGATTGCAAGTCTATGTAAAGTTTACTTACTACAAAGTACTATATAGAAACAGAAACATATATATAGTGCTCTATAAATGAATAAAAGAATAAGAATTAAGAGGAAATAACTATACAATCAAAATGGAAACCAAAAACGAAATCCAAGAAATGTAATTGTAGATTTATCTCATGATTAACACACTTACCCATTATAACTATTCATTTTGGCAAAACACGAGAATCTTGAGAGAGACAGCGAATAGAACGGCAGTGATGACTAATGACATCACCTTTTGTATATGATGATATACGAAACATAGGAATAACGCGAATGCTTGCCCAATTCACACTGAACTCACAAGAAGTCTTGCATTTCTTTGTTTTTCCATGAGACGTGATACGGGAAAATATATATCTGTATCTACTACTTGAAAAACCAATTTGTATCTTTTTTCCAGAAAAAATACGTAGTTCATTCCAGCCGAATAACTTCGAATGTAGATATAATCGCTGGATTAAAAAAGCTCTTCTGAATTAAACTTGTTCCAAGCCTCCTAATATCATAGAAACTAATCATTATGACAAAGTTCAATAGTTTTTGCAGACAATACAATTTCAACACATTTACCCATTAATGCTTCGAGTAAAGTTGTTTAATAATCCCAAACGAGTCAAATATGTTGAAAGTCAATGGGTCAATTAAAGTCTATTTTTAATCCATACAACCTTCTAAAACATTTTATTCAAGGATTAGATTACTTTTTAAATATTGTTTATGTAGTCAAAACTAACACATTTCATTTTTACCATTGTTCAGAACGTGTTCATGGGTCGTGTCGAGGACCCGATCCATTTCGATCTGTACACAAATGCCCATTTCACCACAAGCCTGTTTACGCATACTACCCAACCAGTCCATCTTCCCACCTCTATTTTTGTGACATAAAAGTGGGTTACCACGTGCCTATGGGGTGTTTGGAAGTGTTCCAAAACTGAATACTGTAACTTGAAAGTCACTAATAACTGTTTGATAAACTGCTCTGAATTTTCATTACTTAGGACCAAAATAACCAGATCTGGAGAAGCGGAAAGAAGTCATCACAAGAAAATTACATAATAGGATAAATGTAAATTACTTTAGTATCCTAGACCTTTAATAATTATCTGATGTAACATAACAAACAAAATACATGCATAGAGGTTAACAGAGAACTGGTCATTTTCAAGAATATGGTTATGACTTACGGAGAGAATGCCACTTACAATCATACCTAATGTTATTATTTACCTATTAAATTTTCAAATATGGATAAAAGAGTGTTTTCGGTCAGCCCAGCAGAACCACTGGGTTATGCCCATAATAAATAACAACCGTTCCAACCAGAAAACATTTTGACTCATTACCCAATACGAAAATCCTGACACCTCTACAGAGGATATTTCTAAGCAATATCAAATTATCAATTTTCTTTGAGATTAAATGCCTAACAAGCAGTCATGTTGAACGGACAACACTCAATTGAGCATCTTAAGATATGATTAGAGGTAATGAGAGTACCTTAAGGAGGTCAAAAACCTTCTCGGCTACATATTTCTGCTGAATAGTAGCTCCTTTCTGTTGCACTTTATCAGGATGGATACACAGAGTGGCCTTTCTATATGCTTTTTTAACACTGGCACCAGTGATCAAATCGACCAATGAAATAGGCTGCCAACCACATTCAGGCCAAAGAACCTGAAAACCCATTAAGCGGAGAATGAGAAGGTAGCTAATATTTAAATATGGCTTATTGCCAAATGAATGGAGCTTTTAATTGCTTAATTATCAAGCATCAGATATTGCTCACCATGCAATAGTATCAATTTTAGGGTGTGCCCAAGACAATAGTATTGTATTTTGGAATCGTATTTGATACACTAACAATAATCTACGTTGACACACAATTCAAATATCACGACCTGCATAGTTTCCACCTCTAGATATGGAAAGGGAAGGTTGGGCCATGGGTCATGATGGGTTTTGAGTCTACAGAGGTAAGGCTGAAGCAAGACAACTTTTGTCCAATTATATTACTCGTATTTCAATAAAACGATTTTAGAGGTTCTGCGCATTGAAAACACTTAGATGACGTTCTACAAGCTCAACCCATATGACCCATAAGAGTGTCTTAAACACACCACCAAAATTGACCCATTCAAAAGTAAAATAATCCAAAGTGCCACCTCAATATACTAAAATATTATAGATCTGTCACTAGTCCATGTCAAAGCTTCTTAACGTCATTGCATTGTAAGAGAATCAAAACTATGTATCTTTACTTTTGAGGGACTAACCATTACAAAATTAATGTTTACCCAACCCAATATGATACAATGTTATTAACCATGCCACATACCATTATGGTGGTGTATTGCCAATAGAGTGATTTAAAATCTTTGTATCTTACATAAATTATTAGACAGATAATGTGAGACATACATATTGTAACGATGACAACATTGAACGGAGATTTCCTTCCTTCCCTGCAGCCCAACGCTTGATCTCAACATCTAAAGTTACAGAAACCCTCTGAGATGAATACGCAATGATCAGTCACAGAAAAAAACAGAACGTTAGCAAACAGAATGAACTGGTTAATTAGGATTATGTTTTATTTCCTAAAGGTGTAGATAAAACAACTAGCTAAAAAAGAGTCGAGTAAAATCCGTCACAAGTCGCCCGCAGTCTATTTGTACTGCATACAACCAACATATCACTTTATTAGGAAAACGAGATAATTATTATTATTGTAATAATAAAAATTTCGTTATCAAATTTATAACAAAAATTGTATAAAAAAGAAGTTATGAACAAGTAAAGTGTTTCAGGTCAACTCCGTTCGAATCAACCTGATCCTGATTTAACCTGTTACCCGGCCCAATCATTTTGCCACATTACTACTAAGAGGGAACAGCCGAGTACCCAATGCTGACAATATGCGTGCTCTAAGCAGAAAAAATAAAAATCTACAGTGGCTTTTAGCTTTTTAGCTCACAGATAAGCTCACATGCACAAATAAACGTCCAACACGCCAAAGACCACAGTGAATCGTAGGAATATATAACTGAAGACTGAACATAACACCATAAACTCTCAACTGCTTGGTTCCACTTGCCAAATAAAAAACCCCCATGCCCCACCCTCTGATGCCATAAATGCATGAGATCTTACTCTATGGAACGTTGACACGGAAAACATGCCTCCTATCGCACACAATCATGACTTGTGAAAGATATGAGTACTACAAATCATTATCTAGTTCCGTGACACAGAACTTGTCAACCATCAAGTGTTTTATATTTTTCTATGAAACATAATTACTAGACTACTAGAGAGATTAATTCCCAAAGCGATGAGAAATCATGTTTAAAATTATTGGAGGTCTACACAGCTGACCCTACAAGAAAGATGAAACAAAACAGGAAGATGCATGTAGAATACTCACTTGTCGTTCTTCTTGTTCCTTCTGATTTTGCAGATCCCGTTGATTTTTTTCAGCCAATGCTTTAGCCTATGAATGAAAACCCAAACAGTTGGGACTCAGAAATTATTTACACATTATCATTTCACTTCTGATTAAGCTGTCCGTGTAAAAAAGTGACTCATAATTATATCGTGTTCAAAATCACATACCGCACGCTCGTCTGTGCGTTGTTGTCTATCAAGCCTAGCCCTTCGTCTTTCCTCACTTTCTCCTTCAACATCCTGGAACTCTGCCGCTGGTGTAGCAGCTTTTAGAATAAGACGGTGTTAGTGAGTACATATTGTGATGGAAGTAGAGAATTGTCTCATAAAAAACTTGTATGAAAATATACCTTCAAAAATTGAGTTGAGATCGTCAACAAAATTGGTGGTGGGAGATGCTTTCCTCACATTAGGAGGAACCCCGGTATTGGAAGAAGACCTCTGGGCACCTTCAGGTCCTCGTCTGACCTGGGATAGTGGATCAGTTGCAGGGTCCTACATTAGAGATCAGACAGAGAAGATCACCATTAAATATTTCAAATATGTTATTGATATACTATATAGTATTGACAGTTACAACCCCTTTACATAAGAAAAAGGGTTGATTTGGGTAATACACTAGCATTAATGGGTCAAAGTAAAAATCTACATAAAAAAACCGGCCAAAAAGGTTGAAAGTTCCCAGAAGTGTTGTTTGAAGGTTCTCAGCCTCTTAAAGCCAATTCATTCAAACAAATTAGATATTAATTTATTAATACTGTACTTCTAATCATTTAATTCATTAATTATTTATAAAGTTTTCAAAATATTAAACATTTTTTTTGACGGGTCAACGCAACCCAACCAGTTTTGACATTTGTTACAAGTAGTCAGTTTGGACCCGCTTCATGACCCACCCATTTTTACACGGATAAGATGCACATTTGCTACTCACATTAGCAGTAGCCCTAGCTTTTGGCGCACTGTTTGGTGGGGAACCCATGCTAAAAAAGGGATCAAGATTATTATCATTCTTTTGTTGGTTCATCTTGGCAGCAGCAGCTCTCTCTCGAGCTTCTGCAGCTGCTCTCTCTCTAGCCTCAGCAGTAATCCTTTCTACCGCAGCACGTTCTGCTCTACGCCGTGCCTCAGCTTGGGCTTTTGCAACAGCAGCTTTCTCCCTGGACTCTGCAGCAGCTTTTTCTGCTGAAGCCCTTTCTCGGGCTTCTGCAGCAGCCTTTTCTGCTCTATCCTTGGCTTCGGCAGCCGCTCGTTCACGAGCCTCGGTTTGGGCTCTCTGAACAGCAGCTCTTTCAGCCTTTAACCGTGCTTCAGCGGCTGCTCTTTCACGAGCTTCTCTGTTAGCCCTTTCTACAGCTTGTCTCGCTTTATCCCTTTCATTTTCTCTATTTCTTTCTTTCTCAAGTCTCCTTTGCTCTCTCTCTTTCTCTTCCCTTTCTCTCTCTTCATCCATAGCCTGCTCATCTCTATGTACGTGAACAGATTCTTTATTTGTGTTACTTGAAGCAAATGAAGCATTTGCATTTTGGGAGTACTTAGCAGAATTAAATGAGGAAGATAAATCATCGTCGAATGTTTTAAAATCTGACGCAAATGAAGCTCTTTCAGACTTTGAAGCATGTTCTGGTATTGAAGGAGGGGGCCTTGAAGGTGGAGGGGCTCTAGTAATTGGTGTGAACAGTGGGATCTCTGACACACAGAGCCATATATCATCAGCATGCTGCACATATTCTTCTGATTTGGGAGATGTGCCTACTTGAGAACTGGTCTCAGTATGTGAAGTAGGAGATGTAGCCTGATCAAAAGATCTACGAGAATTTCTGACCGTTTGATGAGATTCTTGAAAATCGTCAAAAGGCATCTTCTGTGATTGACTATCAGAGTATCCAAAAAATGATTCCTCTAATGACTCTCTACTAACTGAACTTCGTCCACTGCCCATACTGGAACCTTCTTCTGAAGGACTCTGACCCTTCACCCTGCTATTCGTCTCCTTTGCAAATGTAGGTACAGGTTTACCGAGACCAATAAGGGAGTCTATGTCACCAAACACATCCCCACTTGCTGATGATACTCCTGCCTTTGTGCTCCTGGAATTACTAAGTTTGCTGATCTCTTCCAGTGGATCTTCGAAAAGGCCCTGGGATGAAGCACCAGGGGTTGACATAGATTCTAGAACCACGAATGGGTCATCTACTGCATTAGATTTTTCCTTTGTCTTGCCAGTTGATGTAGGGCTTGGGTCTGAATTCCATCTGCTAGAAAAGCACAATAGATGTTATGGACGAGTACATATCGTTCAACAGTCAACAATTGGCTGATCATAGATATAATAATAGATAACATGCCAACCAGAGCCGCCTCAACCATAAGGCCACTAAAGCAAGTGCTTTAGGCCCCGAGGTTTATAAGGCTCCAAAATTTTATATATGTAACTGCTAATTGTTAAAAGTCAATAATATATATAGGATAATACATATTTGATTACTCGTAATTGCAAATAAAGAGAAAGTCGAAGATTTAACAATAAGACGACTACCTTAAAGTATCAAACTTTCGTATAAGGCCTTTACCGGCAAAATCGTTTCAGGCCTCAAGTAACTTTAAGATGGCCCTGATGCCAACGTAATTTCATACTTTTTCTCAGTTACATACTTGAACAAAATTTATATATTACATCATTTTTCCTACTGTGATCAAATTTCCCAACATACAGCATTTCAATAAAGCTTAAGATGATAAACATTTGCTCTGAAAAATTGAAATGGATACAATTGTGAGAGCACATGTATTCAAGGAATAAAGGTCTGTCCAAGAATGCACATGGAAATACTGTAGAACTACATAGACATGTCTGTTGTGTCTATAGTATTATAAAGTATAGAAGGAAAAAAATCCTCTTTCAAAACGTATTTCAGCAATAAAAAGAATTTAGCTGCAAACAATGTTAAAAAATGTTGTACTCTATCTATGAACCAAATCAGCCAACATTAGTATGGATAATCAAGAATAATAGGCAAACATCCTATTCCTGATTAGTAATTACTATCTTCAACACAGGTTACAGCATATACATTAGAGTCAGACATTCCCAACTTGCTATCTTCGCATAACACATTCATTAAATATCCTCAAGAGGTATTGTTAAAAAAATAAACTGATATCTAAAGCTCGCCTAAATTGGCTCAATAAACGAAGGTTCACAAGTCTCATGAACATAGTGACACTCAACCTCAAAATGTTATGTTTGTTCATTGAAAATTTGATTCACTTTAATATATCGTTGCTGCATTATTACCGTACATTTTCACCATACCAACTTGAGTGTCTGCTAACACATGAGTGAGCCTCTGAATCCATGTTAACTCACAAGCAGTTCAAGCGATTGCATAGGCAAACTACATCCTGCGTCTTTTTTTCCATGAAATAAGCTTCCCAACAAAAAAACAATCTCCCGTGGTACACATCCTAAATAACTTGTATCTGAATACCATTAGTCCAAGCATGTCTGTAACCCTTGTGGAGCATACCATGGCCAAAAACACCCTTTAAATACCTAAATATAGGCAACACAGTATTACAGGTGGAGACAGGAACAGCCTCACCACACTCATTGACAAAGCAATATTTCATCTCATGATTGTGAATTAGTTCATATTTGCCACCAATATCCTAAATCTAGGTAGGTTTGAGTGTACACACAAGATCATTCACGTATCCCTCCAACCATGTTATAAAGTATTCCTTCCATTTTCCAATTACAGAATTCAGATTTGAAATGTAGTTTCGATACCCGAAGTATCGCTCCACTTCCATTTTAACATAATCTAACCAAGAAAAAAGGTGTCTTGACTCTAACGGAGTTACAGTAACTATCTTTCTCCAAATTAATGGAGTTCAGATAACCCTAGGTAAGTAGGTATTACTTCCATGCCCTTAAGGCTTTGAACACATTTACTTGCAATGCTTGTAACTATCTAATGGCCTAACCAGGGTATCCGTGACTGCTTCTGAACCCTTTCCCTGGCCAACGAGATGTTTGCCTAGGGAGCTTAAAACCTGAGAACTCTTTTCAGAACATCACAACGCCTAACCACTAGGCCATCAACACTACATAAAGCAACACACAATATAGCAACTTAATTGCGAGTCAACGCATGAACCTACACACGTGTGTTTCTACTACCAACCATACACAAACTAAACCGCTAATGAAACATACAACACTACCACTACCAAACTACATATCAATCACACTTGACAATTACACAATCTCAAAACTACGCACAAATAACTATTTAAACATGGACAATTATACTTGATAACGTCAACTTAAACTAATCACTCAACGTGCATAAAATCTTCATTTTAACACGATAATTATACCTGCTACTAGGCGCAGCGCTTCCAAATCCAGGAATCAACTCATCCATATCTCCACCACTCTCAACACTCCCTTCCCGTTGGCGCGTCACGTTTCCTCCCAAACTCCCAAACAAATCATCAAAGTCATCACTCCGTCCACTCACAGAAGCGAAAATATCGTCATCGTAAACAGGTGTTTTATCACTAGTTTCGGTTTTATTTTTACTTTGATTATTAACAGATGATGATGAGTTGTTATTAAATAAAATATCGTAGTGAAAATCAGATATAGAAGGTGATGATGAATTATTATTATTATGATGAAACGACGTCGTTGAAGATTTCATTGGAGCTGATTTGCCTTGTGGTTTGAGTCCCAAATTGTTCGTTAATCTAACGAATTCATCATCCATTTTATTTATAACGAATTTTCTATATTGCTTTTGTTCAAGTGGTGATATCGTCATTAGGGTTTGGTGTTTGACGACGGTGACGTTGACGGTGATTCTTATTTTTAAAATGGAATGATTTGATTAATTTGATTACTCTTTGGCAGTGGCGGACCGGGAATGTTGAGGACTGTGGGCAATTTTTTTTTTTTTTTTTTTTTTTTTGACAAAACTCATTATGCACAAAAAATAAAAATAAAAAGTTGTTTGTGCACAAAAAATAAAGATAAAAATATAAGTTTTTTACATTGTTTGGCTTCAAGGTGGGGGGCAATTTGATTTTGTGAGATGGTGCACTTTAATTAAAAGGTTCAAAAGAAAAAACTTTTACACTAAAATACGATCTTTTTTGACGAATCGTGGAGGGCACCGCCCCCCACCCTGTATGTGGTTCCGCCCCTGCTTGTTGGTATTAAGTTCCTTGTTTTGATTGAGTGGGTCTTCGTTACGTTTTTTAAAAAAAGTTTTGAGTTTTGGTTTTGGCAGGAGAATTTGGCCATTTATTATTGGTCAATGTGTTTGACTTTTTTTCATTAGTAAATTTCAAAAAAGAAATGCTAGGATTACAAAAGTTTTACAAAAAAAAAAAAACTCACACAGGGACATGGAATGGTCATTGTGGATGAAAATTAGAGAGAGAATTTAAAAGAAAATGGCACTAGTTAGATGACAAGTCATTATGTGGATTTTTTTTTGTAAAATTTTTGTGGTTCTAGCTGTTAGCTGTATATTTGTGTATAGGGATAAGCTTGATGATGTGTATATGTCGAGTATAGGGATAAGCATGATGTGTTGGCAATTAGTTGTATCCTTTAATGTTGATTAGCTAGAGTTTAGCAATTTACCCTAAATGGTCTATTCCTGGTATCTATTTATATGATGTATTCTTGTAATGTTCGATTCATAAAAATAATACACATAAACATATTCATATCATATCTAATACATTCTTACATGGTATCAAGAGCCTATGTCAACCGATCCTAACAAACATAAACTCTTTCGTCGCCGCCTCCGGCTGCCGGCTACATGCCGAAAGTTCGGAGGGCTCCCTTTAAACCTTAACCTCTGTAAGTGCTATAATAAACCCTACCCATGTTTTGATGTTTATTTGTGAGGTGGATCTTTATGTTTTTTTAGGGAAAAACACATCCTGTTTGTTTGGAAGGTTCTTTGGGGGTTGAAGTTTTAGAACCAACTTTCGTTTTCTCATCTTTTCTTTTGATGTTAGTGCATGAGTTTTAATTGTAATTTCCCTTGTTTTAGTGTAGATGATACTTTGGGTTATCTCGTTTGTTTTATTTGTAGGGGATACTTTGGGTTATCTCGTTTGCTCATGATACTTTGGTTTATCCTATTTAGTAAGAGATACTTTGGTTTATCCCATTTGATCAGGATACTTTGGTTTATCCTATTTGGTACGGATACTTTGGTTCATCCGATTTGTTGCGTGTTTATATCTAATGCTGCTTGAAGATGTGCTTCCGCTTGCTGTCGAATATCTTCTTCATCAATTATTTATTAGTTTTACTTTATTGTTTATTAGCTTTTAATCTCCAGTCCGAGCTTTCGCGATTTCGCCGCTCGGACTGCGGGAGAGTGTTAGTTGTATATTTGTGTATAAGGATAAGCTCGATGATGTGTATATGTCGAGTATAGGGATAAGCCTTATGTGTTGGCAATTAGTTGTGTCCTTTAATGTTGATTAGCTAGAGTTTAGCAATTTACCCTAGCTAGTCTATTCCTAGTATCTATTTATATGATGTACTCTTGTAATGTTCGATTCATAAAAATAATACACAGAAACATATTCATATCATATCTCATACATTCTTACACTACCACTTCTCATTGCAAAAATGCTGCCTCTACATAATTTTTAGAAAATATTTTTTTATAAAAGTATGTGACTTGCATTCATAAGAAGATGTGAAATTAAAGAGAGGGAATTGATTAAAATGATTTTTGTCGGTGAAAAGTCATTTTGTGAATGTTTATTTGTAAGCTTTTTGTACATATGGCATTTTTCAAAAAATCTTCTATGTTTGATCATAATGCAAATGCAACACTTTCAATTTCGAAACTGCAAGCGCAACCCATGTAAGGAATTTTAGCTAGCACGGGAACATATGAAACTCAAAAAACGCATGTGAATTCCTAACGTGGATAATGATTACTGTTAGTACAAATCTTGGGCGTGCCTCCAGACCTAGGTTAGACTAGCTCTTGGCGGGTACAGATCATGCACTAAGTACTTCGTTGAGCTGCTAAGAAAAGCAACACCGTTAGTCTTACCGCGGAAGGGGGCTTCTGCGGTTGGCCTCCGGTGTGAGAGTAAGTATATTATTTGAGAGATAAGGGGTAAGTGCGGACTAGGTGAAAGTAATTGCAGTTGGGTCGAGTAATAAATGAGATGGGGGTATTTATACTACCCATATACTTACTGTAGCCGCCTCGGGAATGAGCGGGCTGACACACACCTTACCGAGTAAGTAGATGTCAGAGTGGAAGTCAACTTACGCCTTACCTTAGTTGGTAAGTGTCAGATCAAGTGGGAGACACAATCCCACAAGATCTGGCTTTCGGTGGAATGATCGTGGCTGAGTATGTGAGCTGTCCCGGTCTGGAGAGACCGGGGTATGTCCTCATCTTGCTTTGGCAAGACTGGAATCTATAATGTATATTGACTCTGCCGCGATACGAGTTATTAGCATGCCCCGCCCAGTATGTTGGGTCCGGGGATACTATACACGATCAAGTCCCCCCAGTCTAGTATACTTGTTTTGTTGAAGAGCAAGTGTTCTAGACTTATTTAGGCATTACGCGGCTTTAAGAGGTCGCGCCTTGTTGGAGAATTTTGTAGCCTCCGCGGTTGATATTGCTACGTGTCCTATGTTGCTGACTAGACATTCCACTTTCCACGTGGTTGGTGATGACAGCCTGTCATGGGTAATCGTGCGACGTTTTTCACCCACGCATTTACTGACTGATGTGACATCTTTGGCGGACCAACCGTGCATTTTCTGCGACAATTGTGAAGGTCCATCTGGGTAGATCTTTAACCGTTCAATAAGTATCCGGGGATGTGGCCATTTTGTGGCCGTCCGATAGAAGCGATAGCACGTGCGTGTGTGATTATAAATACCAAGATTTACACCACTGTTAATCTTTTTTCACACATAGTAATAAATTTTCCTTCTCTCTAAAAAACAAGAACATCTTCCGCCTTCGTTCCCCTTGCTTCTTTTATTCGCGGACCTAGGTTCTCAGGTTAGGTTTCTTTCCAATTCGTCATTTGATTATTTAGAATGGCACCTGATCATATAAGTACTGTGACCTCTACAATATCTCAGGCGGATGTAGATAGTTTTTGTGAGAAATATAAAATTCCTGGCCATCTTCAGCCTCAAGCACCCGGACCCCTAGAAACTATTAGGGATGCCCCGGAAGGGAAGATAGGTGTATATACTAGGTTTTTTGAGTTAGGTAACTTTAGGATTCCCCTCTCATTGTTCTTGCTTCGTGTTCTGGAGTATTTCCATATTCACCTATCACAGTTGTCGGTTTTAGCGGCATATAGGATTAGTCATTTTGAAATTCTTTACCGCGTCCACGGTGGCGTCCCTACCGTCAATTTATTTAGGAAGTTCTATTATGCCGGCGTTAACCATGGTTGGATGACACTAGAGAAGAGAAAAGGTCCTAAATCTTTAGTTGTCCCCGTCTGTTACACTGCCGCACTTGATTCGGTCAAAAAGTGGAAGGACCGTTTCTTTTTTGTGAAGAAGACCATTTTTCCCCTCTCTATTCCATGGTATGAGAGGGTATCAGTAGACCGCGACCCTCCCCCTTCTGATGATGGTTTGGATCTAGAGCTGTTGCGGCTCCTTGACACCAATAGGGCCCCTTTCAAAAAGTATCCAGAGGTATTTCTGAATGTCATAGGTTTAAGCCAAACCTGGGATGACGATAGTTGTCGTCCGACCTTTTTACGGCCGGATGATTCGGGTGGGTATTAGACTTGTTATATCCCTGCTTTTGATTTGTTTACTTCCGCGTCTAAATTTATTTTCTGGTGTTTTGTAGAGATGGATTTGTTTTATTTCATCAATCAGCCGGATGTATTCAAGGTGACGACTGGGGAGCGCACCTTGAACAAGGATGAGCCAACGTTGAGGGCGGAGACTGCAGGACGTGTTGTTGAACCGTCCGAGGATATTTTGAAGGTTGTGGAGCACACTGTTGCGGATGAAATAGAAGCGGCTAAGGCTGGAAAAAAGAGAGTTGTAATCAGTGAGCCGGAGAAGACTGAGAAGGAGCCGGAGAAGGCTAAGAAGAAGAAGAAGCTAACTCGCAAAGAGACCGCGGTTGGGTCAGGTACGATTTGCTTACTTCCTCCCTTGTCTTTTTTTTTTTTTTTTTTTTTTTTTTTTTTTTTTTTTTTTTGCGTATGTTTTTTGTTCCTAACATACGTTTTGTTATTTTTTAGGTGAGATTCCCAAGGAAGACCCTCCAATATTTGAACTTCATGATGAGTCGGGATCTGACTTGGTGCGTTCCGGGCCTCATACGGACGCTGGTATTATGAGGAATACAACCGTCCTTACTTCGTCTTCCACTACCCCTGCTGCTCATGAACATTCTGGGGTTAAGGGTTTTGAGGGACTGGACACGGACCAGACTGAGTCCGTACACTTAGGATCTTTGGTTTCGGAGGTTGAGATGCCGGAGTCAGGTCATCAAGAGGGTACATCCGGGCATTCTGAGGCCGGGGAAGAGCAGTTGAGTGACTCCGAGGATTTCTATCGGTCTGTCTCGGTCGACACTGTTGAGACTTCTTCCACTTACGTCCCGAAATGTTTACCCACTAATGGGTTTAAGATGGACGACCCTTAGGTCTGCCGCAGCATTGTTGACAATGTGGCCACCCCGAGGTATGCATCTGTGATGAGGGGGATGCCTGATGAAGACCTAATGAATGAACACAATCTGCTTACCGCCCGTCAAGTGTGCGTGAATTCGGAGGTCCGCTTACGGTTGGAGAACGAGTTGTACCGGAATTCTAAGCTGGTTAAGCGGTTGGAGGGGAAGGGGAAGCTGATTGTTGATCTGAGAGCTAAGCTGGCTAAGTTGGAAAGTGAGTGTGCTGGGACTTCTGAGATCCGCGGCCAAGTATCTAATCTGCAATTGGCCGTGGAAGCTAAGGATGAGGAGCTGGGTAGGCTCCGGGATGAAGTTAAGAAATTGTCTCCGACGGTGACCATGGTTGGGTCACTGGGTCAGAAGAATGCGGAGCTGGCTTCTGAAATTCTAGAGCTCCGCGGCAAAAATGAGGCGCTGGGTCAAAAGGTGGCTGGTTTGGAGATTATCTGCGGTACCCAGGAGAAGCAGATTCAAGAGCAGATGGATAAAATGTTTGGTGAGTGCCAGACCTTCTATGGGGAGCGGTTGTCTGAGCTGGAGAAGAGGTTGATTGAGATCAACGAAGAATTTGATACAGAGCTCTTCCCTCAATTATTGAAAGTTGTTGAAGGGCGTCGTTGGGTTATTGGTCACGGATTCAGGTATGCTTTTCTCAAATTTAAAGAATCCGAGGAACTAAAGATCAAGTTGGGGGGGGGGGCATTTCCGCAGCAATAGCGGAGGGGATCTGTAAAGGGTTGGAGGCCGGGGTCGTTCATGGGGCCAAGGGTGTTAAACTTGAACAAGTAGAAGCTTACGACCCTTTGGCGAAAAAACGCTTTGATGAGTCAGTGGAGAGGTTAGCGAATGTGTCATTTCCCCTGCTGAACTCTCTTGAGGCGTGTAAGGATGCCCCCCTTAAATATCTAATGGCGCAGCTGGTTTTAGAGGAGGATCGCCGACCCGGGACTACGGAGTTCACTTTTAAACCCCCGGTTGCGGAAGAGCGTATTCTTCCGGAGGCCATAGTCAGGCTGGTCACCCGCCGTCCTAGGGCCTTTCAAGCTTATAAGGAGTATAAGAACAGTAGGTATGGGAAGGAGTTTGATTATAGCAACAAGGGTCTTGCCGCTGTTCTTCCTGTTTCTACTGCTTCCGCTGAGCCTCTGAACATTGTTGCTTCTTCTGGGCTGGAGACCACCTTATCCGGAGATGGCGGTGTTAAACATGATGACATGTTTGATCCTTCCGTTCTCCAATCCCAAAATCTTGAGGATTAGTTTTCTGCGGCTGTTGTATGGGGGATATTTTGACTATATCTGCCCTGCCGCGACTTTGTGAAGCTTTTTAATCTTGAAACTCTTTTGGTGTAATCCGGATGAATGAATCCGTGTATTTTGTAATCTTTGGAAGTGTACTCCGGATGAATGCGTCCGTGTATTTTGTAATCTCCAGTGAATATAACTTAACCTTTTTTATGTGTATTAACACTTGGTTTTTTATGTTATATATTTGTTTTTGCCGGGGCTTATGTTGCCGGACTTAATATACTATCTCTGTGTATCCGTACTTAAGATTTCCGGGGATAGCTTGGTAGGTCAATGGGTTTGCAATACCACTTATATGCCTTAGATAATTGGAGGTGCAATCTCCTCATGTCGGGCTTGCAATGCCTCTTACGCATTTTTAGAACTGCGGAGTTGTTTTTCGGCTTACGTATGTTTATGACATAAGTAATAATAAAACATGACAAGTAAATGTTTAGAAAATTTGTGGAGTTGATCGGACTCCACATATCATTAAATAGGAAATTATATAAATACAAGATGACTAGTGGTAAAATGAATTCCCGCTGCCGGATTGAACCGCGGTCAGCCACAAGAGGTGGGAATACTTACATTAAATCACAAGTAACATTTTTTGAGATTCCGGATATTCCATGTCCGGGGTAGATCTTGTCCATCTTGGTTCCGGAGTTTGTATGCTCCTTTTTCCCAATGCTTCCACAACTTCGTATGGACCCTCCCACTTGGGGCCTAGCTTTCCGGTGCTCTCAACCAGGCTAGCATCGTTGTTGCGGTAAACAAAGTCTCCCGGCTTAAAGGTTTTGCCGCGGACCTTGGCGTTGTAATACTTTTCCATTCTGGACTTGCTTCTTACCTCTTCAATAGCCATGACTTCTCGCCTTTCTTCCAGGATGTCTAGGTTCAACTGTAAGGCTTCATCGTTCGCTATTGGGTCAAATAGAGCACATCGGAGAGATGGCATGCCAATTTCCACGGGGATCACGGCCTCCGTCCCGTAGGTTAGTGAGAATGGCGTGTCCCTGTTGCTGGATTTGATCATTGTTCTGTGCACCCAGAGGACATGCAATAGCTCTTCTAGCCAATCCCGGCTTCCTTGGTCAATTCTTGCTTTGATCCCTTCTCCCAAGCTTCTGTTAGCTCTTTCAACTAACCTGTTCGCCTGCGGATGTCTTACTGATGCGAACCGCTGTTTGATGTTAAGCTTTTCACACCAGTCTTTGAAGGGGTTGTCCCTGAACTGCTTGGCGTTGTCCGGGACTATTTCCCCCGGCAAGCCGAATCTGCACACGATATTATCCCATACGAACTTTTTGACCTGATTGCCGATGATGGTTGCGAGAGCTTTGGCTTCTATCCATTTTGTGAAGTAGTCTATTGCTACTATCAAATACTTGATTCTTCCTGGAGCTTCTGGGAATGGGCCGCAGATGTCTATGCCCCATTTGTAAAATGGCCAGGGGGAGGTGATAGGAGTCAGGTTATGCTGGGGATTCCTTGGAACCGGCCGGTGCACCTGACAGTCTTGGCACTTGTTTATTACCTCTCTTGCGTCCTTGTGCATTGTGGGCCAATAATATCCGGACCTTAATGCCTTTGCCACGATAGCCCGTGGTCCGGAGTGCATGCTGCACGAGCCCTCATGGATTTCCCTGATCACATAATTTGCTTGTATCGGGCCCACACATCGTAACCACGACTCCAGAAATGATTTACGAAACAGCATTCCGTTGATGATAGAGTATTGTCTTGCCTTGATTTTGAGCTTTCTGGCCTTTTTCTGATCCGCGGGAAGAACTTCATCTTTCAAGTATTCCAGAAGTGGGGTCATCCAAGTGTCCCCTTCCTCTTCGACCACGGCCATAACCTCTTTCTCCTCGATTGACTTATCTTTCAAGACTTCTACCAAAACCTGTTTTGTCAGATGGGCGAAACTGGTGGTGGCTATTTTACTTAGTGCGTCCTCCTGCTTATTCTGACTCCGCGGTATTTGTTTGATGGAGAATGTGCGGAAGTTCGCAATCAAGGCTTTGGCTTTTGCGAGATACTGTGCCATGGTCTCTTCTTTGGCTTCATACGCACCGTTGATCTGGTTTGCGACCAACCTATAATCCACGTTTGCAGATAGGTCTTTTACCCCCATCTGCTCTGCTATTCTTAGCCCGGCTAGCAATGCTTCGTATTCTGCTTCATTGTTGGATGCATTAAATTCGAATCTCAAAGCGTAAGTGAATTCTGTACCTTCGGGGTTTGTAAGGATTAGGCCCGCCCCGGATCCTTCTTAACAAGATGACCCATCGGTGTATAAGTTCCATGGCTCAACATACGGCAATTCTTCCGCGGTTACTTCCGTTGCCGGGGTTTCTTCTTCTGGAACCTCTGCGATGAAATCAGCTAACACTTGTCCCTTTATGGCTGTCCGGGGTCTAAAACTGATGTCATGTCCGTTTAGTTTTATAGCCCACTTAGCCATTCGGCCAATATTTTCTGTCTTCTCCAGCATCTGTTTGATTGGTTGGTCCGTAATGACCACTATTGGGTGTGCTTGGAAGTATCGCTTGAGTCTTCTGGCCGCGTGCACCAGTGACAGAACCAACTTCTCCATTGGGCTGTAGTTTATTTTCGGACTTTGCAATGTGCGGCTGATGAAGTAGATGGGCTCCTGACGCGGTCCTCTTTCTGCTAAAAGGACTGCGCTAATGGCTTCTTTAGCCGCGGACAAATACATGATCAATTCTTCTCTTGGTTGGGGAGCCGTTAGGGTGGGAAGATTAGCGATGTGTTGCTTCATCTCTTTGAATGCTTGCTCCGCTTCAGGTACCCAGTGAAAGTCGCTTTTCTTGATGCACTTCTTCAATGTTTTGAAAAATGGTAAGGACTTTTCCGCGGACTTTGACAGGAAACGGTTTAGACTTGCCAATTTTCCGTTTAAGCTTTGCACTTCTTTAAGAGTCCGCGGTGAGGGTAGCCGGGCAACGACCTCGGATTTCTCCGGGCAAGCCCTGATTCCCTTCTTGCTGATTACGTGGCCCAAGAATACTCCTTCTTCTGCTCAGAAGGTGCATTTCTTTGGGTTTAGCTTCATGTTTATCTTCCGGAGTGTCACAAATGTTTCTTCCACGTCTCTTAGCATTTCCGCCTCTGAATGGCTCTTAATTACTAGGTCGTCAACATACACTTCAAGGTTCCTTCCGATCTGTCTTTCGAACGCTTTGTCCACTAGCCGCTGGTATGTGGCCCCTGCATTTTTCAATCCAAAGGCCATTTTCTTATAGCAAAAAATACCTTGGTTTGTGTGGAAGGCGGTTTTTTCCTCATCTTCTGCGGCCATCTGAATCTGGTGGTATCCTTTATATGCGTCCAAGAAGCACTTGAAGGTGTATCCGCAGAGTGACTCAACTTTCCAGTCAATCTCCGGAAGGGGGTAACAATCTTTTGGACATGCTTTGTTTAGATCTTTGAAATCTACACACATTCTCCAGCTTCCGTCACTCTTTTTCACCAAGACCGGATTTGACAGCCAGTCGTGGTAGTGGACTTCTCTCATTATGCCGGCTTCAACTAATTTTGCAACATCCTCATTAATTGCTTTGTTCCGCTCCGGAGCTTGCCCGCGTTTCTTTTGCCTCACCGGGGCATACCCTTCCCGGATGTTGAGTTTATGTTCTGCTACGCTCCGCGGTACTCTCGGTCATGTCGGATGGTTGCCAGGCAAAGATATCCAAATTTCTCTTTAGTAATTCACACATATCCCTCTTCCCCGGGTCTGTCAAGCTTCCTCCGATGGTGATTGTCTGATCCAGAAATTCTGGGTGCATTGCTACTTGAATCCCATCCTTTTCCGGGGTTTCTTCAGGATCTTGCTGCGGCTGGGGTTCCACGACCATTTGGCATTCTACCAGGATGATTTTGTCACTATATAATGTGACCACTCCGCCCTGGGTGGGGAATTTGATCATTCCGTGGGCCGTGGAAGGGATCATTTTTAGCTGTCTTATCCCCGGCCGGCCGATTATACCATTGTATTGAGAGGATGATCTAACCACCATGAAATTCATCCAAGCGCTGGCTGAGTTCTCTTCATCACTTAGGGTAACTTCTAACAGAATCTGCCCCAAGGGCCATGATAGTTCGCCACTGAAACCGAGAAGAGGGGTAGTAGCAGGGATCATTCTTTGCTTGATTCCTGGACTCAGTCGGTTGAAGCAATGTTCGTAAAGGACTTCAGAGGCGCTTCCGTTGTCCACGTACATCCGATGTACGTGGTGTAATACCCGAAAATCTATAACATGTAAAAAGACCAAAATACCCCTGCAAGTTTAAAAATTTATTAAAAGCGTATAAAGTATCGAATCGATCCCAAATTTCTGGCAATGCATAAGATATGATCTCAAATAATTTTAACAATTTCATTTAACATTCATCAAGAGATAAAATTACCAAAATGCCCCAAATAAGAGCCGAATAACATTTTATTAATAATTTGAATTATATAAATTGAAACAAATGTAGTTAAATGGGGAAATTAATCACATTAATGTGGCAATCAATTTTAATCAATTCCTGGTCTTAATCCCTCCCCCTTGACTCGTTCCATCCATTTAAAACTCAATCACATTATCTCTTTTGTAAACCTAATTGCCGAGTGGAATAGAAACACACAAATAAATCCCTTTTGCCTCCAATCGACACTCTAAAATTCCCAAGCTATTTTTCTGTGTTAAATCATCATCCAAGGAGTCCTAGAAAAATAATACTTCGAATTGTGGTGGCCGGATTCAAGGGTTTTCGAAAATTCTTGTTTAATTCAACCCGAAAGGTAATAATTCCATTTTTGATTCATTCGATCTTGGAAAATTCGTTTCTTATTTTTCTTGTGTTCCTCACATCATATGTGACCTGTGAAAATTGGTTTCATGATTTTTAGATCGTTTTTGAAGCCGTGGTGAATTCTTGTTCGATTTGCTCATACGCGTAAGGAAACAATTCGTACACCCTATCCACACGTTCAAATCTTGATTTGGTATTTTTCTCAGACCCTATATATGTTATGAACACCAAATAAAATGTAAAAGTCGATCCATGCATGATCTAACAATTATTTGTGAATTAAATCTTAAAAACGTGTATAAACCCTAAATAATTCAATTCGAATTTTTGAGGCTTCATATTTATTTTATTTGGACTCCATATGATCATACTAATCTGGGAAAAATTATATTTCGAATTGTTAAGGCCTAAAATAATTATTCTTGATTTATTTAGTTTTACCGATTTTAAAGAAATTAAAAAGAATAAAAGGAAAATTTTGGGAAAATTATCAAACCGATCGAACTAGGGTTTTGAGGTAATGAAACCTGGGAATTAGCATGGTATAATGATGATAGAATGATGGTATAATGATTTGGATTAATAGGGTTCGATTTAGACAAGATTTTATGTGTAACGATTTGGAAATAATAAGTTAAGGGTGTGTTTTGTAATTTCTAAAACTTGTGGGTCAGTTTTAAAACTTAATTTAGACCATGTACTTGCTGGGAAAAATATAAAAGGAAGGGGTCTAATGTCATTTTTGTATTTTAGAGGGTTAAAATGTTTTTAGGGTTTTATTATGGCTCGAATTATAAAAATTATTAAATAGAGGGACTAAACTTGTAATTTCTGAAACTTGGGGCTGTTTTGAGTAATTTAATCTATTCAGGGGGTTATGTGTAAATTTGGTGATTTAATGGGTTAATATGTAATTATTAATAATATAAAGTTGAAATTATAAATTAAAGGACTAAATATGTAACTTTGTAAACTAGAGGGACCTATTGTGTAAATTCTGTAAAATTGAGGATACATTCTTATAATATGATAAAATGAGTGACCATTGTGAAACTTTGATAAATTAAGGGTCTTAAGTGTAACTTTTGAAACTAAAGGGTGTAAAGTGTAAATTGTGAATTCTTAAGGACCTAAAATGTAAATGTGATAAAAGATACCCTAATTCCAGAAGTAATGATTTAACTAAGAATGTTGATCCAACTTGCTATATATGGAAACTTTCTAAAAATGGAAACCTGCTAAAAATAGAAAGTTACTTAATATGAAAATGGTATCCTTAGTAATTCTGTCTCTACTCCTCTAGGTGTCAAGGAGGAGAAGTTTTATCTGTGTCTGCCATTTCACTTGCTTACTTGATCACTAAGGTACAGATATTCTGAACCTTCTCACAGGTTTCTCATGATCTCTTTTATTTTCTGATTCTGTCGGTCTCTGTATTAATGCCACTGCTATGATCCCCTTACTTGAACCTTCCTGACATGATACTTGAATTCTGTTTTAATTCCCTTTGATACCTGACATGATCCGATCTTCATCTTATGACCTGAATATGCAAACCTCTGAATACCGGAAGATTCTTTTTGACATTATAACTGGAATTGGAACCTTCCCTGATGATATGAAAATGTTTTTGAGAAAAGCTTTTGAATACAATGTCATACCAGTTTTAAATTGAAACTGCACTAAAGATTTTATGAAAATCTCTTTTAAGGACTATCTTTATAAAAAGGGTTTTACTAAACATCATTTATGGAAGTCACTGAAAGATTATTTTTAAATATAAGCTTAATATGAAGCCTTTGAATTGAGACCTTTTCTATGAATCTAAACTTTCTGATATTGAATCTTTCTGGTACTGAACCTACTGTTACTGGACCTACTGTTACTGAACCTACTGATACTGAACCTTTCTCATACTGAACCTACTGATATTGAACCTCTGTCACTGAACCATCTGATATGAACTGTCTGTTATACTGAACTGGATATTGACCTATGAAACTAAACTGAATCATGAATACTGATACTTGACCACTGACCCACAGTTTGATACTACGAGCCATAACTAGTCATGAGGGTTTCATGACCATGTCATTGATGCACCGATGGCATGACTCTAGGGCAGGAGAGTGATGACCTGTTCCGTCCCTTTTATGTATTTATTTGGTGTGTTGGGAGGTTTATGGCCACCAGGGGCGTATGGATGCATCCTAGAACTGTTACTGTTACTGATTACTGATTTCTGTATTACTGGTGACTGATGGTGTGTGCGATACACGTCTTTCACATACTGGGAGCTGATCACTCCATTTACTGATTGAGGACTCCCCTCATAATTACTGACTACTGAGAGGTCTCCCCTCTACATGATTATACTGATACTGTTACTGTTTCTGGGCTCGTAGAGGATTTCTGTTACCCTGCACCTTGTAACCTTATAACTTCATAACCTTTACTTTTCATTACTGTTACTGCCACCCTGAACCTGATACATGACTTAAAACGTGACTTGACTTGATCTGACCTGGGCATGTGGTGGGGTTACGGATTACACCTTTACACCTGTCTTCTGTAACTAATTATAATCCTGTTATATCTGTATAATCCTTATGTTCCTATTCCTGACTCTTGTTATATCTGGTATTCACTCATTTTGTCTCATTACGTTACCTTTACTGCTTGTTACCGTTATATCTGTTCACTGGGCTTTTTAAGCTCAGCCGCACGTTTTCTTTTCGTGTGCGGCAGGTTTAGTTGGAAGCTGGTTTATTGATTAGAGAGTAGATTGGACATAGAAGAATTTACTAGCAGCTTGGGATTAGCTATTGATGATGGTTAGAAGAACTAGTGTTAGACTTAGAAATCATTCTATTGGAATCCTGTATTTTCATATTTCCTTTGTAACCATTGAATTCTATTGTATTATTAATGTCATGTGCTTGTTTCTGTTCTGATAAGGATCCGTATTTGTGACATCTCTACCCTTGTCGGGTCGGGGTGTTACAATTTATGGTATCAGAGCACAGGCTGACGACTTGTAATACATTTACCCTGTCCTGTGCGTTTAGGACCATTAGGCTTCCACTGTAAGAACATAGGAGAACACCTTGAGGACTTGCTTTAGGATTCCCTGATATGAACTTAAGTGTTGACCGGTGAAGGAATGGGTAGAATATAAGGTATTTAAGTATCATCGTTTCCGCATTACTCTGATTCGTGCTTTGCTATGACATTGCTTGGGTTAACCTCTGAGACTGTAGAAGTACTAGGTGGACTAAGACAGGTGATTGTTACGACTTGAGATAAAGTATGATCATCATGAAGGCATACTTATGTGGTGCTGGTATTATTAACGTGATAATACTTACACCATATAACGTGCCCTCATTGTGGTCATAGGATGTCTTGGGAAGTACCTAAGAAGCTTAGAACTTGATCTCCGTTGGAATATCCGCGACTAGCGAGACTTTAGGTTCATCCTACCTGTTCATATACTCTGCCTTCGTTCATTAGAGATCTGGATAAGTTATGAATCTTGAACTCTTGTAGAGCTCTCTACTGTTGATACAGTTAATTGGATCTAAAATCATGTTCATGTTTCCTTTTAAACGATTCTTTTGGAAGAACCTCCCCGGGCGTGGAAATGTTCGTGACGATCTTTTGCGACTTGCTACGACTCCGCTTAACTTGGCGACTTCAAATTTCGAGGACGAAATTTTTTGTTAGTGGGGAAGAAGTTGTAATACCCGAAAATCTATAACATGTAAAATGACCAAAATGCCCCTGAAAATTTAAAAATTTAATAAAAGCGTATAAAGTATCGAATCGATCCCAAATTTCTGGCAATGCATAAGATATGATCTCAAATAATTTTAACAATTTCATTTAACATTCATCAAGAGATAAAATTACCAAAATGCCCCAAATAAGAGCCGAATAACATTTTATTAATAATTTGAATTATATAAATTGAAACAAATGTAGTTAAATGGGGAAATTAATCACATTAATGTGGCAATCAATTTTAATCAATTCCTGGTCTTAATCCCTCCCCCTTGACTCGTTCCATCCATTTAAAACTCAATCACATTATCTCTTTTGTAAACCTAATTGCCGAGTGGAATAGAAACACACAAATAAATCCCTTTTGCCTCCAATCGACACTCTAAAATTCCCAAGCTATTTTTCTGTGTTAAATCATCATCCAAGGAGTCCTAGAAAAATAATACTTCGAATTGTGGTGGCCGGATTCAAAGGTTTTCGAAAATTCTTGTTTAATTCAACCCGAAAGGTAATAATTCCATTTTTGATTCATTCGATCTTGGAAAATTCGTTTCTTATTTTTCTTGTGTTCCTCACATCATATGTGACCTGTGAAAATTGGTTTCATGATTTTTAGATCGTTTTTGAAGCCGTGGTGAATTCTTGTTCGATTTGCTCATACGCGTAAGGAAACAATTCGTACACCCTATCCACACGTTCAAATCTTGATTTGGTATTTTTCTCAGACCCTATATATGTTATGAACACCAAATAAAATGTAAAAGTCGATCCATGCATGATCTAACAATTATTTGTGAATTAAATCTTAAAAACGTGTATAAACCCTAAATAATTCAATTCGAATTTTTGAGGCTTCATATTTATTTTATTTGGACTCCATATGATCATACTAATCTGGGAAAAATTATATTTCGAATTGTTAAGGCCTAAAATAATTATTCTTGATTTATTTAGTTTTACCGATTTTAAAGAAATTAAAAAGAATAAAAGGAAAATTTTGGGAAAATTATCAAACCGATCGAACTAGGGTTTTGAGGTAATGAAACCTGGGAATTAGCATGGTATAATGATGATAGAATGATGGTATAATGATTTGGATTAATAGGGTTCGATTTAGACAAGATTTTATGTGTAACGATTTGGAAATAATAAGTTAAGGGTGTGTTTTGTAATTTCTAAAACTTGTGGGTCAGTTTTAAAACTTAATTTAGACCATGTACTTGCTGGGAAAAATATAAAAGGAAGGGGTCTAATGTCATTTTTGTATTTTAGAGGGTTAAAATGTTTTTAGGGTTTTATTATGGCTCGAATTATAAAAATTATTAAATAGAGGGACTAAACTTGTAATTTCTGAAACTTGGGGCTGTTTTGAGTAATTTAATCTATTCATGGGGTTATGTGTAAATTTGGTGATTTAATGGGTTAATATGTAATTATTAATAATATAAAGTTGAAATTATAAATTAAAGGACTAAATATGTAACTTTGTAAACTAGAGGGACCTATTGTGTAAATTCTGTAAAATTGAGGATACATTCTTATAATATGATAAAATGAGTGACCATTGTGAAACTTTGATAAATTAAGGGTCTGAAGTGTAACTTTTGAAACTAAAGGGTGTAAAGTGTAAATTGTGAATTCTTAAGGACCTAAAATGTAAATGTGATAAAAGATACCCTAATTCCAGAAGTAATGATTTAACTAAGAATGTTGATCCAACTTGCTATATATGGAAATTTTCTAAAAATGGAAACCTGCTAAAAATAGAAAGTTACTTAATATGAAAATGGTATCCTTAGTAATTCTGTCTCTACTCCTCTAGGTGTCAAGGAGGAGAAGTTTTATCTGTGTCTGCCATTTCACTTGCTTAATTGATCACTAAGGTACAGATATTCTGAACCTTCTCACAGGTTTCTCATGATCTCTTTTATTTTCCGATTCTGTCGGTCTCTGTATTAATGCCACTGCTATGATCCCCTTACTTGAACCTTCCTGACATGATACTTGAATTCTGTTTTAATTCCCTTTGATACCTGACATGATCCGATCTTCATCTTATGACCTGAATATGCAAACCTCTGAATACCGGAAGATTCTTTTTGACATTATAACTGGAATTGGAACTTTCCTTGATGATATGAAAATGTTTTTGAGAAAAGCTTTTGAATACAATGTCATACCAGTTTTAAATTGAAACTGCACTAAAGATTTTATGAAAATCTCTTTTAAGGACTATCTTTATAAAAAGGGTTTTACTAAACATCATTTATGGAAGTCACTGAAAGATTATTTTTAAATATAAGCTTAATATGAAGCCTTTGAATTGAGACCTTTTCTATGAATCTAAACTTTCTGATATTGAATCTTTCGGGTACTGAACCTACTGTTACTGGACCTACTGTTACTGAACCTACTGATACTGAACCTTTCTCATACTGAACCTACTGATATTGAACCTCTGTCACTGAACCATCTGATATGAACTGTCTGTTATACTGAACTGGATATTGACCTATGAAACTAAACTGAATCATGAATACTGATACTTGACCACTGACCCACAGTTTGATACTACGAGCCATAACTAGTCATGAGGGTTTCATGACCATGTCATTGATGCACCGATGGCATGACTCTAGGGCAGGAGAGTGATGACCTGTTCCGTCCCTTTTATGTATTTATTTGGTGTGTTGGGAGGTTTATGGCCACCAGGGGCGTATGGATGCATCCTAGAACTGTTACTGTTACTGATTACTGATTTCTGTATTACTGGTGACTGATGGTGTGTGCGATACACGTCTTTCACATACTGGGAGCTGATCACTCCATTTACTGATTGAGGACTCCCCTCATGATTACTGGCTACTGAGAGGTCTCCCCTCTACATGATTATACTGATACTGTTACTGTTTCTGGGCTCGTAGAGGATTTCTGTTACCCTGCACCTTGTAACCTTATAACTTCATAACCTTTACTTTTCATTACTGTTACTGCCACCCTGAACCTGATACATGACTTAAAACGTGACTTGACTTGATCTGACCTGGGCATGTGGTGGGGTTACGGATTACACCTTTACACCTGTCTTCTGTAACTAATTATAATCCTGTTATATCTGTATAATCCTTATGTTCCTATTCCTGACTCTTGTTATATCTGGTATTCACTCATTTTGTCTCATTACGTTACCTTTACTGCTTGTTACCGTTATATCTGTTCACTGGGCTTTTTAAGCTCAGCCGCACGTTTTCTTTTCGTGTGCGGCAGGTTTAGTTGGAAGCTGGTTTATTGATTAGAGAGTATATTGGACATAGAAGAATTTACTAGCAGCTTGGGATTAGCTATTGATGATGGTTAGAAGAACTAGTGTTAGACTTAGAAATCATTCTATTGGAATCCTGTATTTTCATATTTCCTTTGTAACCATTGAATTCTATTGTATTATTAATGTCATGTGCTTGTTTCTGTTCTGATAAGGATCCGTATTTGTGACATCTCTACCCTTGTCGGGTCGGGGTGTTACACGTGGTGTCCGCCCACTCCAGCCTTTATTACTAATGGATGGTCTTCCCAGTCGTCCTCCTTTATTGGAGGGAAGGATATCTCCAAATTAGGCTCGGTACTAGAGAGTACCTTCTGCTTCACAGTTCGTTTCCAAGTCTGTATCATGAATATCGCTGGGGCTTTGTCCTTGGCTGCGACTTCCTTCTTGACACCTTTAGCGGCCCCGCCCTTTTGGCTTCCATTCTTGATCTCTTTTACCAGATGTGCCAACTGGCCGGATCTAACCGCGTCCTCAATCTGCCTTTTTAATTGGAAACATTCATCAGTATGATGTCCTTTTTCTCTGTGGAATTCACAATACTTGTCTTTATTTCTTGATTCCACCAGGCTTGCCATAGGCGGTGGGGCGGTGAATTTTACAGCGTCCATTGCTAGAATTTCCTTTGGTGTTTTTGTTAGAGGTGTGAAGCGGTCACTCTTTCTCCGGTCCGCCCTTGAATGCTCTTTGAATTCTGTTTTCCTTTCAAAACTCTGGTTGTTGGATGCACGGGATCCCCCTTCGTGAGATTTCCACGAAGAGCGGTCTTGTTTTTTCCTTGACACATTTGCCGCGGCTGTTTCTCCACGGATGAAGGCCGCAGTAACCTTCCACATTTCGTCGACCGTATTGGGGATTCGATCATTGAGCCTCTTGATTAGCTCTGGGTTGTTAATTCCGTGTATGAATCCCGAGACCTTCATGCATTCGGGGGCGCCCTTCACGTGCATACTTTCCGCTTTGAAGCGGTCGACAAATGTTGCCGTGGATTCTCCTTCTTTTTGCTTGATAAGGTGGAGTTCCACCGGATCTTTGGTGTATTTCTTCTGCTGGAGGAAGTAGGATAAGAAGCTTTTGCGGAGATCTTCAAAGCTGTCTACACTCTCGGCCGGTAATTCATCGAACCACATTCGAGCATGACCCATCAGTGTGGAGCTAAACATGTGGCACCAAGTGGGCATAGCCCATCGTTCGACTTTGGCCGCGGTATAGAAATTTTTCAGGTGGTCCTCCGGATCTCCTGTTCCGTCATACGTTTTGACATTGGAGGGCATTCGGGTCCTCTTTGGGAATTCGAAGTTTCTGAGCCTTTGTGTGAAAGGATCTTTGTCATCGATGTCGTACGGGCGATAAAGATCGTCCGCGTTCCTTTTGTTCTTTTCAGACCCGGCCTCCCAATATCCTCCGTCATAGTCTCCGTTACCTTCTGGTGTCCGGTCCCTTCGCCTTCTGGAACCAGAGCCAACGGATCCAGACCCTCCGCCTTTCTCCCTTGAGCAGGGAGTGCGACTGTAGGTAGGGCTTGGGCTTCTTCTTGGACTATCCGGACTTCCTTCCACAAAAGGTCGTCCGTCTTGCCTATAGCGTCTAGCTTCACCTCTACGCTCCCTTCGAGCGCGGCTTTTGGACTTGAGCCGGGAAAACACGTCCGGTTTTCTCTCTCCCAAGCGTGACTTAACACCTTCTCTTCTCTCCCCTAAACGAGTGAAAACGGCCAACTTGGGGTGTTTGGTCCTTTCCTCGTTATCTGCGGGTTCTTTACTAAGTCTAGAAAAGACACTCCGGGAGTAGGAGCTTTCGGAAGGTTCAGGCCTCGCACCGGGGCTTGTCTTCCGCTTTCTCCTGTCTCTTGATTCAACGTATCGGGATGGCTCCCGGGAGTATGAATTCTCTTGTGACTCGTCCTCGAAGTTGAGACGGGTTTTTAATTGTCCCATTTTCTCCGCATGGACTTTTTCAGTCATCAAGGGTAGTAATTGGTGATAATGTTTTTCACAGAACGCCCTTATTGCCTCATCTGGAAGAGAGTCCGAGTGGTGCTCTCCTTCTTTCCCTTTCCCCTTTTCGTGAGTGTTCCGGACTGTGGAACGCTCTTGGGACGGGGAGGGGTTTTTTGTTTGATTGCTCATGGTAAAGTTGTTTTTTAGAAACGCAGTTATGTAACTGGTCCCACGGATGGCGCCAACTTGTTAGTACAAATCTTGGGCGTGCCTCCAGACCTAGGTTAGACTAGCTCTTGGCGGGTACAGATCATGCACTAAGTACTTCGTTGAGCTGCTAAGAAAAGCAACACCGTTAGTCTTACCGCGGAAGGGGGCTTCCGCGGTTGGCCTCCGGTGTGAGAGTAAGTATATTATTTGAGAGATAAGGGGTAAGTGCGGACTAGGTGAAAGTAATTGCAGTTGGGTCGAGTAATAAATGAGATGGGGGTATTTATACTACCCATATACTTACTGTAGCCGCCTCGGGAATGAGCGGGTTGAGATGTCAGAGCGGAAGTCAACTGTAACCACTCGTAAAATTTCCCATTTACTTTACAGAATTATTATCCTTTTTCCACGGGTAATTTTTTTTTTTTTTTTTTTTTTTTTTTTTTTTTTTTTTTTTTTTACTTATTTGAATGTATCTCTCATCTTATGTGACGTAGATCACATCATTGATAAACGTGCTCCCACAAGACCTGCCTAACAAACATAATGTTTATTTTATAAACATAACGATATGAAAACATTACCGAATACCATTTACCATTTTACGATAAATCCTTAACAAAACAAAACATTCATTATCTGAATAAGAATTTCTAGAAAACCCTAAAATTCATCACAACACCAAATATGAACAACTAAAAATACAACATATCTGAGTTAATGTACAAGTTATTAAAGCACCAGAAACCCTAATTCTATTTCAGCTCCCGATAAAACCCTAATTTCATGAAATCATGATTTTATGTATTCATTTCACAAACCCTAATTTATTTATACAATATTTTTACAAAATATTAAGTTTACAAATTATTTAAGCTAGTGTACAAGTCAGTTATGCATAAAATCATTTATTTACAAAAATCTTTATAAAAATCCTATTTATGTTTATTTTTAAGCACAAAGTACAAACCATTCATGCATAACTAAACTCCTTAATTATTTTTACAAGTCTTTTAAGCCAAAGTACAAGTGCCTAAAGCACAAAAACTATAAATTCCATTTAATTACCTTTTAACTTAATAAAACTTAACAAATAAATTTTATAAACTAGTAAACTATAAAAAATATATTTTTCACACATCCTAAATTATTGTACAACTCATTTAAACCTAAAGTACAACTCACATGAGCACAAATCATCTTTTCTCATATAAATCGAAATATGCTTATGTGTATATATATATATATATATATATATATATATATATATATATATATATATATATATATATATATATATAACTTAAATAAATTTCTAAATAACAAAATACTTAAACTAATTTGTTAAGTTTCCCTAAACCCTAGTTACAACACACTAAACTCATTGTACAAAACCCTTAAGCCTCACACGCCCCTCCTCTCCAAACCTGGTTCGGTCCTAACTACACAACCAAACTAGAATTCCATCTTGAAGATACAATGAACTTGGCCATGAACATACTCTTCTATTCATTTCAACAAACCCTTCCACATGTATACCTTCTCCTTCAAGAACACACTTCATTGGTGGTTAGAAACCATGGTTAAAAACCGGCCACATCACCCTCTTCTTCCCTTTTCCCTCCTCATATCCAAGTGGCACTCTCCATCTTTTTCTGTCAGCTCCTTCTTCATACCTTGTCCCCTTGTCACTCCTTACAAACCTTAATTCCCTACTCTATAAATAAGCAACACAATCCTCCTCTCCTTACACAACCATTCGAACCAAGTATCAAAACAAACACAACCCATTTCTGTCATAATCACAGCCCTAAAACACTCTCAAAACAAACTTAGGAAGTCCAGAAGAGGAGGGAATAAACCATGTTCAAGAGATAATCCTATTCAATCCCTTAAAACCCTAATCGGCTAGAAACTCTAAGTAAGTTTAACTATCCCTTTTAATTCCGTTTTATTTATGTTCTTTATCTTTAAACACACTAATACATATTATCTAAAACAAACATAATCAGAAACCTAAGTATTCCTTTTTCCTTTTGGCTGTCTGTTCGAACAGTTCACATAACACACCCATAGTATTCGAGTTTTTGTTTAAACAAATCAACTCTATGATAAACATGTCAATATATGCCTAAAATAATTGTACAATATCTAAAAACCCTAGTCATAAACCTTAAACATCCAAAAACCCTATCGGGTCTAACTTCTGTGTCTCTATCGAGTCCAAATAAACCCCACAGCCCAACTTTCGACTTGAAAACCAAAACTCAAACAACCTTATTAAATTCTGGTTTTTAGCATGCGTCTAGTCCACCCAGCAAACTTTATTTAGAAACAAGAATCGTGGAAAATGATAAAGTTTTCACAAAGTTATCGGGGTCTAAAGATTGCCATGTATCGCTAAATAAGAATAAGGTATTTCCGGTTATTTAATTTTCTATTTCACTCGATCAGTGACCCAACTTTTGAACTAAATATCGACAACCTAGAGGTCTCTATAAATTCTAATTTTCAGTATTTATAAAGTTCATATAACAAATTAAATTTAGGATCAAGAATCAAATAAAATAGTCAAGTGAGTCAAAAGATATTAAACCATAAAAACCATCCCATCGCTAGAATAAAAATCTGAAATCCAGTTATTATTTTTCCTTTTTATTCGAACCAACCTACTGACTTTGGATCTATTTTTCGAACATCATATAAATTTTATAAATTACGAAAGTTGGCACACTTAAAGTCGAGCCAGCAAACTTATTTTAGGAAGAGAAATCTTGTAAAACTATCGAGTGGTTTAACGGATATTTGCGTCCAAAGTTAAGTCTATCGCTAGTTTTAAAAACCTAAATTCCAGATTTTTATTTATGTCTCATTATCATCCCACTCGCCCGACTTTTGAAATATTATTCGACCATCAAACGAATTTTATAAATTATGATCTTTGACATGTTTAAAGTCGACCTAGCTGCCTTTTTATAGAAACTGAGAACACGAAAAATCATTTAGTATTCGTTAAGTTATTCGCGTCCAAAACTCTAGCCAAGTCATTATTTTCATGTGCCTTATTTTCAAATAATAAGAGTTTTATTATGTCAATTTTGTAAATACTTATAATCAAGGGTTATTTTTGCAAATAACAAATGAACAGGGTAGAAAATGTAATTTTTGAAACTTGAGGGTAGAAACTGTCATTTTCCAAAAGTCCAGGGTGTGAACTGTCATTTGACCAAACCTTAGGGATTAAAGCATAACTTTTCATAACCATTATTCTTATCATTTCTATTTTTCGACTCAATATTAACATAGTACGTTATTGACAAACCAACGAACAAACGAAGAATAACTTTAACGAACAAACAAACGAACATAAGAACAAAAGAATCAAACAACAGAACGAAACGAAATAAACATATAATCATCAGAAATGATTACTAAATATTGGCATAACAACCCAGGTTACTTGTCCGGAGACGTTTATCAACTTTCTTTCATTTGTTTTCCATCCAGATTGCTAAGGTGAGTTCATAACCCCTACTTTTACATGTTTTGAATTATTTTTGGGGGAGATACATGCTCATAACATTTACAAACATTGTTTGCATTTATATGACTTATGAATCACTAATGGACTTTTTCCCGAATTAAACACAAGTATTATCCCAACGTTATTCTTATTTTATTTCCTTAAGCTAAGTTACCTTAAGCCAAAAAGACCTCCCATCATGGACCTCTAATCACCCGCGACTTAGGGTGAGCGCGAATATTGTGGATAGATCTATTGGGCTGACAACCCCTTTGTGTTACCGTAACGTAACCCAAAGCATTATATTTGAGATGAATAAAGAGATGTGGCTATCTCCTACCCGGGGGCAAGGTTACCTACATTTAATTATGGGGTAATTATTACATCATTAGCTCATGACTGTTGATGTTCTGTTAATGTTTTGCGTGCCATGAGACTTAGTGCAATAAAATACATCCTTCCCTAATAATAATTCTATTCTTTGCAATTATTACGTTTAATCTTGTGTTTAAATGATTTCCAACTGAACTGGAACCAACGTATTTCTGAATAACTGAACAACGTATTTTTGACAACAGAAACTGGCTTATTTCTGAATAACTGGAACCGACGTATTTCTGAATAACTGAAAAGGACTTATTTCTGAATAACTGAAACGGATTATTTACAATTACAAAACTTTATGAATTCACTCAACCTTTGTGTTGACGTTTTAGCATGTATTCTCAGGTAATTGGAAGCATGGTTCGGCACGGGATTGGCTAAGGACTGTCTGTTTATGTTATCATTCAATAAATAACATATTTTATTAATGTATTTTGGAAACTCCTGCTGGGGACCTGCACATTGTAACTCTGACATAAATGAATGATAACAATTTTATCTAAAACGTCTCATTTTCGAGTCATTTTCTATTATCATGACTGTGAACTGTTTAGTAGCACCCCAACTTATATTTCTGCTGCGAATATCGAAAACGGGGGTGTTACATCAACTTACGCCTTACCTTAGTTGGTAAGTGTCAGATCAAGTGGGAGACACAATCCCACAAGATCTGGCTTTCGGTGGAATGACCGCGGCTGAGTATGTGAGTTGTCCCGGTCTGGAGAGACCGGGGTATGTCCTCTTCTTGGTTTGGCAAGAATGGAATCTATAATGTATATTGACTCTGCCGCGGTACGAGTTATGAGCATGTCCGGCCCAGTATGCTAGGTCCGGGAATACTATACACGATCAATTACACTTTAAAGTTCTTCTCATAGACTACGCATGCACCTTCGAAGTTGCAAGTACTACACGTGCAGTTTTACTAAACCACAAGGACGATTTTTGTAGTTTTTACTTTTTTATTTAATAGAGTATATACAACGGATCAAGATCCTCTCAAGTTAGAGTCAAAAATAATTAATCATGTTTATTTTATTATGAGAGTAAATTAATAAGCGGGCTCATAATTTTTACTGAAAGAAAATGTTTTATGTATTTATCTTATTTGTTATTGGTGAACATGATCTATCATGTTTAACTCAACTTGCTAAATCAATATTTGTCGTGATAGTCATTGTGCCTGGATTGGCTTTGGAGAGCGATACTATTGCTCGTGGTGAGAACCACAATCATGAAAGGTCTTTTTGGTTTTTTAATTGTGTTATAAAAGGTAAGTGTGTTCGAGCATTTTAGTGGTTGGTCGTGCTGATGAAATTATAGCGAGGAAATAGTGGTCGAGTAGAAAAGCTCGTGTGATATTGCCGATGCTCATGACATTTTTGACCAAATACATTTCAAAATATCTAAGATATATTGTAAGAGATGCGTAATAAATTACACCTAGAATTTATGTCTAAAAGCATGAAAAATGCCGAATGCCAAGACAACCCATCCAAGGTGAAGCCGAGGGTGCCAAAAGTTGTGAGAGTAAACAAACCATTCTTCCAACATACGAATACATAGACACCCTACCTCAAGCTTCAGCCCCACAGGAACACCACTCTCCACTATGTTCGGCCATCTCACTTGCCGAACCCACCCCAGACAATTCCCTTATTCTAACAAGGAATACCTGAAAAACTGCATTTTTAATAGAAATCCTCAAGTCTAAAATGATTTTAAGTGTACGTATTTTAAGATACAGTCACTACTGCATACCATTTGACGCTGAATCAACCAAACGGAAGAAGGCCATACAGGAACCATAAGCGAAATAAATACTTAAGCATTTAGTTTCAGTTTAAAATAGTTCTGCAACAAACAGACCATCAGCCATGTGTGTACAACATTGGGTTAAGGTGAACATATCCACTTATTGCATCATTATAACAAATGTTGAATCATATCAACACTATCATATTCACAAAAACTAACAATCCTTCCAACAAAACTAAAAAACATATTTACAATCTCAATCTAACCCGACAAAAGAAAACAAAGACACTCTACATATGTCTCCACTATGATAATACCAACATTACTTGATTTGTCATCAGGCGATCTGCTTCCAGATCATGACTTAAAACAACCTAAACCTGGGTCTTAAAGGGGAAATAAACTTTGTTGTATTTGCTAAGAAAGGGGTTATTTGGTCCCATTTCTTTATATACGGAAAGATTCAAATTTCATTGGCATGGACGATTGGAGAAGTATAGAGTCGGCAAGCTCGTCATTCAGCTTCACGGGTAGAGGTGGCATCTGCTTCATTATCTCTGGTGCGTCATTTAAGCTGAAAATCATAAATATTCTTCAATTAGTTAAGTTGAAGTAACATATAGTTGAGCCAGAGGTGCTGGATGCTATACTTTTAGGGAAGTAAATAAACAAAGCAAGGATAACTAGAAAGTAAAGGCAAAAAATAAAAAGCTTGTGTCTTACTCATTCATGATTGACAGAATGTTATTTCTTGTTTGAGAAATGAGACTGATGTTCTCGTGCACCTGCCACCGAGAAAAAAACTTAACAATATTAGGTCTAAAATGACACTTTAATCCATCCATGACGCCCACCGGTAATGGTGGAGGTCTTAAAATGTGTGGGTTGAGTGGTAACAAGTCAAAAGGTTCGGGTTAAAAAAATAATTTCAATGTGGGTTGAAACAGGCCCAACTATTTGTAAATAATTAGTGAACCAAGTCTAATTAGAAGAATTGTTTTATTTCAATTATTATCTAAATTCTTAAATAAAATGATTCACGAGGCTTTCTGCATTGAATTACACTTTCTGCAAATTTCAATCTGTTTGACCCATTGAAACGTTTTCTTTTAAGCCTTTTCTGTTCCCCTGATTGACCGATTGGAGATACGGCGTAACCAAAATTGGCACATTCATAAGTAAATGGATTGAAACTACTGCCTGTAATAAATGTGTATGTATAAATATACCTTGAAAGAAGAAAAGTTTGCAGAAATTTGTTCCAAGGCCTGAGCATTCTCTTCAAGAAGCTGTCCTGATAAACCACCAATATCTGCACCAATGGATAAACTTCTTTAGAATAAAAGAAAACACGTTGACAAAAACACCAAGATGTGAAATTGGGTCTAGACAAATATCCACATTTATTAGGAACACAATCTCGTTTCTTTGCAACATGATATAGTGGTTTACCAAAATGATTTATCTGACTAATGTATTATGAACCAACCTTTGTAAGAGATGCCATCATCACTATCTATGGAGATCGATGCTTGAGCATAAGGAAGACCATTGCCTTGGTTTGTAGTATGAGCAGATGGCTTCGCCAGTAGATCCATAGCTTTTTCCTGTAAAAAGTGAATAATTATAGTTCCAATGGCTCAAACAAGCCATTGTGGGTCAACCCAACATAACCCATGCGTTATGACCCATTCTAATAATGATTCATTTTGACCCAACCCTAATTTTGACACTTTACTTGACCTGCGAAACAACCCTCCTTGAAATCTTTATTAAAATGTAATTTGAAGAATTTAATGTAACCAAACCAGGGAAGAAATTTTTTTTAATCCACAAAAAGTTAATGCCAATAATAAGGTAAATGAAATTTCATTGAAGCATACCCTCTTGTCTCTATGCTTCCTACTATCGTCTTTCCTTCGCTTGCCAATTTCCTTCTTCTGGAAAAACAATCCAAGATACGACAAACATGAATCGTGTATGATATTAATGCACTACTCTGCCAACTAACTTGTTTTATACTATAAGAACATTACACACTTTCAAGTTAGGAACAACATTTTTGTAACAAATTTGGTTAAATAATTAGATTAAACAATCCAAAATACTTGCTATCAATAGTTGATCTCGAAACATATAGAAATACTAATACTAACAAGAAATATATGTTTGTTAAACATGTACAATTAAAATCATGTTTAAACAGCACATATATATATTCAAAAGTGAAAGAAAATGCATGTATTTATGTAACATAACTTTAAACAAGTTGGCTATGTTAGTGTTCAAATATTAACTAGATTATCTATAAGATCCGAGTTGGGCCTACCCTCAAATAACAGAACTCATAACATGAAACTAAAAGGCCAAGAATAACTCTACTGAGACATAAGGGGTGTTTGGGTGTGCATTTAGAGTTATGTGGTATTGAATAATTAAACTTCAATAATCGTTGTATTAAATTGGCCAGTAGTAAATGGTTAGATGTGCTCTGCGATTTAAACTTGTAATAACAAAATGATGAGATGTGAGTGTTCAGCAAATTCTCATCATTTAAGAAACGTTATTTGATAGAATGACCAAAAAGGACATTTTGTGAGAAAGGTAGAGACGATTTGTGAAATGTGAATAAAAAAACTGTTAAATTAGGTGAAAGAAGGGGTAAATAACTAATTTTATATTACCCTCAGGTAATCAACTTTGTTGCAAACTTGCCACTAGTATAAAACAAATTAATTTGATCAGAAGTATAAGTTTTTATCAATAAATTAGAACTGATAATTAGTTCCAAAACACATATCCAAACACCCCTTTAAGTATTATTACCAAGATAAACTTTTTCAATTATGATTGTTTAAGGTACCAAAAGGTCCAAATTTTATTCATATACAAAAGTGTGGAGCCAAGAGGGGTACAGTTCATACACTCATCCATCTACAACGTAGTGCCACATCCCTGACTGTTTTGTCTTCCAATTTTCTAGCAATCTTTGCGTAACGCAATACAGGTTTATCTGAGGCATATCTGCATAAAAATACATCACCTTAGTCTAATATGAACAATTAACATGTGATGTGTAACAATAAAACAATAACAATGACCAAGTAGAGTCACCAAAAGTATGAACGTGCAGGATCGAAAAAAATACAGATAGCAATTCTGAGCCATGTACTTAAATTAACTAAACACAAATTTCTACTAGAAAAAGAGGGTTGAGGGTGTTTCAGGTTGCTTATTTTTCTGATTATCTGATTATCTGCTTATTCTGATAAGCAGTCTTATTAATTGGATTATCCAAACTTATACTGGGACAAGCAGTTTTCAATAAGCAAGGTTCGGACATGCTTATATAAGATGGACCTAATTACTCTTTCATCATCATATCTAACCTAAAATATATAAAAAAATTAATAAGGTTAAAAAATTTCTAATAACCTCTAATTTTCTTGTGCTATACTGCTATGGCATTTGTTTCAGTGTTGTAAAGCAAGGATTACAAGACCGATTAATCGACGATTACTCGCTACAAGATTAGTGACCGAGTAATCGCCGCGCTACAAGGTCAAAACTCGGCAACTCAGTCAAAACTTGTGGTTAACTCGGTCAAACTTGGTTTAAAGTATTTAAGCAATTGCGTTAATGTTCCTAAACATATTTCTATGGTCAAATGAACAATTTTATGGGTCCTATCCTACCAACATGTCACAGATATAATTTCTTCATATATAAAACTTTCGGCCTAGGCCGATTATTAGCAACAAGGTAGTCGACCGCTCGAATAGCGCCTAGCGACTTTTACAACCAAGATTTTTCTACAAAATAGGCAAAGTCACACTATTCTTTGACGTGCTTATTTTTTAGCAGCTTTCGGAATCTTCATTTTGACTCTTTATTTAAACTTGAAATAAAATAAAATATGTACTCTCAATCACAAATTATTTGTCATTCGATTCATCTTAAATCAATTGTACACGGCTAAAAATAATTTAAAATAAACTGATTAAGCATGTAAATATAATGCAAAATCACAATTAATGAGGAACCATATATGCTTATATATTGCCATAATATATGTATGTCATTTGTCAAAAGTTGAACGCATTACTCATTATAGAGGTCTTTATTATTAGTATCGGTTTCTTATCCACGTGTCTGCATTGCACTATTTAGTCGGTTTTCTCTTTCACGTGTCTGCAATGTGCTATTTAGTTGGTTTTCTCTTTCACGTGTCTGCAATGTGCTATTTAGATGGATTTCTCTTTCACGTGTTATCTACTACGCAATCTAGTTTATTATCTCAGTGCTCTTATCATGTACATAGAAGATCATATATTATGCGTGAAAGAAACATAAAATACATTTACATATACGTGTAAACTTACGCATTACACACTAAAATTCAATATATCCATATATAGAGTACAAATTAAGAGCATGGGGTATGGTAACACCAAAGGTGACGCCATTCCCATGTGGACACCAAATTGCTTGAGCCATTTCGGTAACACCAAATGGCTTGAGTGATGAGTGAGGGGGTATTTTGGTGTGTGAATGTGAAAAGGGGAATGCTGAGGTGGCAAAACGGCTTGAGTCATGATACCTGATGCTCTAATAAAAAAGAATGGTGTCATGTGGTACTATATTCAAATCTTGAAACTCTAAAATTACTTATTTAGCATCGTATCTAGCCTAAGATATATGAAAAGTGAATAAGGTTAAAAGTTCTAATAACCTTATTTTTGTTGTGCTATACTGCTATGGCATTTTTTCGGTGTTGTAAAAAAAGGACTACAAGACCGAACAATCGGCAATTACTCGCTACAAGGTTAGTGACCAAGTAATCGCCGTGCTACAAGGTAAAAAGTCAATCAAACACAATCAAAACTCGGGCAACTCGGTCAAAACTTATGGTTAACTCTGTCAAACTTGATTTAAAGTATGTGAACAATTGCGTTAATGTTCCTAAACATATTTCAATGGTCCTATAAACAATTTTATGGCACCTATCAACATATACATATAATTTTGAAATTTATATTTTATGTTAAAAAATGCCAATCCGATTACTAAAACAGCGCCTAGCGACTTTGACAAACATGATTTTTCGACAAATAGGCAAAGTCAAGCAATATTATTTGGTGTGCTTATTTTAATCACCTTATTGGGGCTAGTTGTGTTAGATTATTTAACGGTCTAATGAGCTTATGTAAACATTAAAAACCTCATACGCCCCCTTTTTTCAGCCCTGGGTAACCTAAACATGAAAACCTCATCGTTTACCGGTTTCATAAGCTCATGAGCTGAAGAAAAATGGGTTTGTGAGTTTTCTAAATTTACATAAGCTCATAAACCCGGTAAATAACCTACAAAAACACCCCCATAAGAAAATAAAATAAAATAAAAAGCCATACAAAACACCCTCTAAAAACACAATAAACCCCTTAAATTCTACATAATTATCCAACAAAATTTTATATAATTAACACTATTTTAGGGGGTGTTTGTTTAAGCTTATATGTGGGCTTATGAGCTTATTTGATTTCGGCTTATCTTTAATAATCCCCAATTTTCCGGCTTGTTTTGAGACTTATGGGCATATAAAAGTTTATCATACTCATAATAAACTTATCTAAGCCCACAAGTTTCGCCGGGAAATTGGGGCATATGAAATATAAGCCGAAAAACACATAAGCTCATAAGCCACATATAAGCTTAAACAAACATCCCCTATGAATGAAAGAAGAAAAAGCATACTGAACAAGCAAATCTTCCAACACAGACTGCTCCTGACGAGACCAATCAACCGACAAGCCAACGTTATGTTTCAAAGCAAGTCCCACAGCAGTATTCTCTTTGTCACGGTTAGTGACAGTACCACTTCCATTTCCGTTGCTAATCGCCATGACAATTGAGGAACGTTTTTTTTTTGTTGTTAAATAAAATGAGATTTTGGGGGTGGTGAAATAAATTATTTATAAAGATATTGTGGGCGGAGGAGGTTGGGAATCTTCATTTTGACTCTCTCTTTTCTATTTATTTAAAACAAAATAAAAATAAAATACTTTTTAAAATTAATCAAAACTATTTAAATACTCTATAAGGGGCAGTTTGGTTCATGGGTGTGGGATTGAGGTACTTGCTTAGGCTTTCAAATTAAAACAAAATTAGAAAGTAAGGGGCCGTTTGTTTTGAGGGTATCGAATTCAAGGAATACTTTGATTCCATGAATCAGCTGTTTGGTTTGATTTGGTGGGTATGAAACAGTGTTTGATACCTTTCGAACAGAGGTTTCACGAAAGTCACGTTCCTCCCTTATTTTTTTGACAAGTCTTGAGGTTTCCTGACAATTTTTTATGAAAGTCAACATTCTTATCTTTCTAATGGGGCCAAAATTGAAAAGATAATAATATACTAATTTAATTTTACGTATGTGGCCACATGATTTGTATAAGAGAAAAGATAATAATATTATATATATTTAAAATATTCTTTATCAATTAATTATATTTTTTTCTCTCTCTTACATCAAATCAAAATTAAAATCCAAATCCAAATTCAAATTACATTTTATAAAACAAACAACATTAATACTATCATTCAATTTTTATTTCTTTCAATCCATACCAAATCCGATACCCATTGTGATTCCTAGCAACAAACCAAACGGCCCCTAAGGGTACTTGGGCTATTGTTTGGAAGCAATGTTGAGAATAAAAGAATGAATTCGTAATGATAGATCCATTCAAGACTATTGAGGTGGGTATATGCTCATTCCACTGACAATTATTTAATGCAATCTCACTTTTTTCATTTCTCTTTTCTCAAATTATACGATTTGTGTCATTATGGTTTTTATTTTTATTTTTATAATATATACAAGCGGGCCTATTTACTATATAATAATAATATATAAAATCTATTCCCAATTACATTTTACAAAACAAACAATATTAATATTATCAATAATTTTTTATTTCTTTCAAACCTTTCCCAAATCCGAATCTAATTCCAATCCCACTTATGAACCAAACGCACCCTAAAATATACTTCTTTCATCTCAGACCTATCGGCTACAAATAAAGAATATACTCAGTTTAAGAAAAATATATTCTTCGTCTCATAATTATTGTCTACTGTTGATTTTTAAGTCTTTATCTTTCTGTTTTGACCTTAGATATTTTTATTTGTATTATATAAAACTTGAAGTCTTTATCTTTCTGTTTTGACCTTAGATATTTTTATACTTGATACAAAATATATGAATAAATTGGCTATTACATATAATTTATTGATATAATTTTCATCAACACAAAGAAAAAAACGGTTTTACCTTTAAAAAATAAATTAAGGTGTTCTTTTAATTTCTTAAATAATAATTTTAATTACAGATAATATGGTAAATTTAAACAAGTTCAACTACTATTTTTAGTTATGAAAATCTATTATACTAAAAAAAAAAACAAAGATAGAAAAAAAAATCATGACAAGAGAGAGATGTACACGAGAAAATTTGTGAATTTAATAATATTTTTATATCATTTAACAATAATAAGTTGCACCTTAAGTAATTCACTACAACTGTACTTCATAATATAAGTTACAACTTTAATTCCGGTTTTACATTCAACTTCAATTAATTTTGTCAAACATACCAGTAACACGTGTTACAAAATGTAATTTAATAAAATAAAAAATTATAGATGTATCTAATTTGTATGCATAAATATATAAACTTAACTATTTGTTATGTGGATTATTTAAATTAAATGTTCTTATGTTAATCATTGGTTTAGACATTTTTCTTTTCCTTATTCGTCAGTTATTTTAGCATTAATTTTTTTAGAATGAGAAATTATGTTATGTTAATTTATGTTTGATACAACTTCAAGTCTCCTCCAAAGTGAGAAAGTTCATAATACATATTGAATATGCAAAACGAGCAACCTAATGAATCAGTTGGTTGTTGGTTAAATGACTCAAGAAATAACCTTGAAATGATTTATATGATGAGAAAATGAATATTATTCAAAATCACAATTAATAAGGAACCTTATATGATATATATTGTCATAATATATTTTAATATGTATGTTATTTGTCAAAAGTTGAACATGTTACTCATTATAGAAGTCTTTTTTATTAGTCTTGGTTTCTCATCCACGTGTCTGCATTGCGTTAATTAGTCAGTTTTCTCTTTCGCATTTACGCTATCTAGTATGTTTTTCCATCCACGCATATGCATTGCGCTGTTTAATCGGTGCTTTTATCATGTACATTGAGATTGTATATTATGCGTGGAAAAAAGATAAAGGTATTTATATTATTAGCATTGGTGTATTATCATACACGTGTATGCATTGCTCTATTTAGTCAATTTTCTCTTCCACGTGTTTGCATTACGCTATTTAGTCTGTTTTCTCATCTACGCGTCTGCACTACGTTGTTTAATCGGTGATTTTATCATGTACAACTGAAATTGTATATGTATAATACGTGGAAAAAACATACATGCATTTATATACACGTGTAACCTCGTGTGTTCACACTAATATTAATCTATACAACCTATAAAGCATTTTAACGCTTCCCTCCTAAAAGAAATTAAGATTTCCATAAATGGTTTTTAAGCATTACAAGTAAGAAATCAATGTTTACAACTATTTAATGCATAACTACATTATTTCAACAAATACAATTAATCTTTTTCTTAAAACACCATCTCACTCGAAAGTACAATTATATTACCACATAATACAATCTAAGTAAGCTACTAATCCAACTATGTAGATTTTTATGTAAATAAACTAATTAAGCTAGATGTACAATTAATTTATGAATCAATATCTATGTATATTGACTGGTCAGCACCACCGCTAGTTAATGAAATATTTAAAGCATCCCTTAATAAAAAGTATTATAATAGAATACAATATACAAACCAAGCAAGCTCATAAACACCATCTTCCTAAAATTTTGAAGGCATTTCATGAATACTTTTAAATAATACATTTTTTTTTTTTTTTTTTTTTATTTATTTATTTATTTATTTATTTTTTTTTGCATATAGTAGAAACTAATGAATCATGAAAAAGTAACAAGTTCATGTATCTTATGCCCGAACTTTCAAAATAAGAAAAGAAAAGAAAAGTTGAAAGTGACCTTAAATAAGGTATCATCAATGACCTATGAATTTCACTAGTTTATCGTGACTGCAAAAGGATTTTTGAAAACTCTAAACTTATTGTCACCATAAACAAAATAATAAAGAAAACATTGTTCACAGAAAATATCAATTACATGGTACCCGCCACCGTAACGCGCGATTACCCTGCTGTTACACAATCTGAAAAGCTGAACATGTTACTCATTATAGAAGTCTTTATTATTAGTATTGGTTTCTCATCCATGTGTTTGCATTGCGCTATTTAGTCAGTTTTCTCTTCCACGTGTCTGCACTACGCTATTTAGTATGTTTTCTCATCCACGCGTCTATTGCGCAGTTTAATCGGTGCTTTTATCATGTACATTCAGATTGTATATTATGCGTGGAAAAAAGATAAAGGCATTTATATTATTAGCATTTGGTTTATCATACACGTGTATGCATTGCTCTATTTAGTCAATTTTCTCTTCCACGTGTTTGCATTACGCTATTTAGTCTGTTTTCTCATCAACGCGTCTGCACTAGTCTAGGGGTGTCAGTAGGGTCGGGTTGACCCTACCCGAACCCGATAAGGCTTATCGGGTCGGGTTAAAAAAATCTTTTCGGGTTGTTTTGACGCGAACCCGATAACCCGATAGTGTTATCAAGTCGGGTTCGGGTTGAATTGTTTATTTTATCGGGTTATCAGGTTAACCCGATAAAACCTGAAAGATACTGTTTAGCTTTGTTTCAATATAAATTTACAATAGTATCGGTGCTATTTTTTCCATACAACTATTGATTTTTTTTTCATACTACTACTTTTACTACCTGCTTTAATTATTTTCTAATTTTATAAATGACATCAGTAGCATGGATCCTATTTATTTACTGTTAGTTTCAATCTTGAACTTTGCCTTTAACTTGCTGTATGGCGTATCACCAGCATTTTTAATTCACCAAAAAGTGTTTCTGCTCTTTGTAACACAACATGTTTATACACCAATCTGCATATGTATATTTCTTAGTCCAAACATTGCCACAAACCAGAAACACATAACGGTTAACAAAGAATCAATATCCATCAATATCTTCGATGACTAAACTAATAAGAATGTACTCTTAATGATGGTATACTTCATTTACTTTTCACATACAACATTTTTATATGCAATAGATGTGTCTAACTGTATATATATTACGAAAACTTGGTGACAACTTTGATCTTTATATGTATATTGTTATATTTCATACAACCCGATTTGGTACCTTTACATAGAGTTGGATTTATCTTATAACCCGACAACCTGAATCACTCGACCTTGCGGGTCACTTTTTAAAAACTCAAAACCCGACTCAACCCGACCCGATATACCTGATAACACCCCTATTCACTACATTGTTTAGTCAGTGATTTTATCACGTAAACTGAAATTGTATACTATTATACGATACACGCGTGAGCTCATGCGTTACACACTAATATTAAAATTATCCATATATAAGGCAAATAAAGAGAGTGCCAAATTGTTTGATACCACATTCAAATCTTGAGACTCTCCTTATATAACAGAGGTTGAAGCTCGAATTTTGTAAGTTTATGTGGATGTTATAGACGGAAATTTTAAGGTCATTCAATAACTAAAGCGAACAAATATACGCCTGCTATACTTTCATGCTATACAGTTATGTGCCAAAAATACTTGTTTTTCAGTAGTGCTAAATAGACCAACAGAAAAGGATCTTGAAGTGTTTTGGAGTTTTTTTTTTTGGTTAGACACATAAGAATATGGCAGTTGTGTACTTTTGCACTATGTAACAAAACTTGCATAAACTCAACCCCAACATATTTACACAATCTAAAAACCATATTCATATCTAAATCTTAACCTGAAAAAATGCAGTTGACCAACGTCTCCACCATGATTATACCAACAAGACTCAAATGGTCATCAGGCGATATGTGCTTCCAAGTTATGATTTTAAAAGCCTAAAGAAGGGTTTATCTATAAGGAAAAGGTTTATCTATTTATCCAACAAGTATGATTATAATTTTCACTGTAAATGAAGTATAAAGTTGACAAGCTCGTCACCGAGCTTGATAGGCAGAGGTGGCATCTCTAGTGTTCCTGGAAAGTGATTCAATCTGCAATCATAATATTCATTGTTACCCAAAAAGGTCGGAAACCATGGTTACCCAAAAAAAACAAAGAAAGTAAAAGAAGCAAAAATATAGAGCTCATGTGTTAGCAAATCGCCTGACCCACCAGATGACAGCCCAACCCAAATACTAAACCCAGCCCAACCAGTTGAGAAATGGGTCAGTTTGATTCAAAGTGGCTAAAGCCCAGTTAAGACCCCATTACCATTCACATACCCACGTTCAGCATATCTATCTTTATTTGAAGCATGCAAGTTATTTCTTCTGTAGTTTATTTTATTTGATATTTCTTTTCTTTTAAATAGTATTTTATTTTCCCTAAAATGTAGTAACGTGGGTGGTTATCAATTTACCACTTCTTATTCTGAATTGTGAATGGAATGAAGAAGTTTTTATCGATCAATTTGAGTTTTCTATTATTTTAGGGAACTGTCCATTGCTATCCTAGTTTAGGCATAATTAGGAGGTGATCTTTGGAGGCTAGTTTGAGTTTATGTGGTGTGGCTGTATCATGAATTCATATTAGAGTTTTTGCCCAACGAAGCCTTTCGGGTGGTGTAACTGTATCTCAAAAGGTCCGTTGATTGTGTTTCTGTGTTTGTTTGGGTTTAATCGATCCATTTATCAAGTCTCTGTCTACCATTTGGTATCAGAGCTATGGATACCCGGAGTAGTTCTGAATTGAAGAAGATCTTAGAGACTATGGAAGCTGATAAGAGGGATATGGTACAATAAATGAAAGCAATGCAAGATCAGATTCAAGAGTTGGTTCTTTCTCAAAACCAACGAACAAATGGAGAAGGGTCCAGTTCTGGTGATTCGGTTATCAAAGATGGGACTGTCGGTTGGCATCCAAAAGACATCAAGGTTGATATACCTGAATATGATGGCAAGCTAGATCCAGATGAGTCTTTGATTACAAGCAGACCACCGAAGACAACAAGGTTAAAATTGTTGCTCTTAAACTTCGTAAGTATGCTTCTACTTGGTGGTCAAATACCAGTTTGAAACGTGAGCGGATGAGGAAGGAGAAAATTCGTTCCTGGCCAAAGATGAAAGAGAAGATGAAACAGAAATTCCTACCTTCGTATTATCTTTAGGCTAGTTTTCAACAATTACACTCTTTGAAACAAGGACCAAGATCAGTTAAAGATTATTCACGTGAGTTTGAATATTTATTGATTAAGTGAGACATACCAGAGGATGATCCTCAAACCCTAGTTCGTTACCTGGGTGGCTTAGAACCACCTGTTGCCCACGTAGTAGAGTTACACTCTTACCAAACCCTAAAAGAGCTTACTTTATTAGCCCATAAAGTTGATTCCCAGCAGCGCATTAAAGGCAAACAGGAGCCTACTCGCACAACTTTTCGACCCAGTTCATTCCAGAGGCCCACATCCATAAATAAGTCCACTTTTTCATTTGATCCTAAAATCCCATCGATCCCTAATCCCAAAGCAAACGTTCCAAAAGCTCCTAGGCGCTGTTTTAGATGTCAGGGGCTTGGACACTTCACCGCTGAGTGCCCTAATAAACATATCATTACTTTGGCTGACTTTGAATTAGCTAGTGGGTATGATTTTGGCACTGAATCTCGTGATGAATCATTGTTAGTAGTTGAAGTAGAAGAAGAGGAGGTTGGTCCTGATGAAGGTGAGTGCCTAGTAGTTCGATGTGCTTTGAATAATATTCCGTACGGGAGGAGAACTTACAACGGGAATCCATTTTTCACACATGGTGTACCATTGCTCAAAAGGTATGTACAGTGATAATTGACGAGGGGTGTAACACCCCCAATTTCGTGATACGCAGTGGAATTCAAACTGGGTGTTACTTCATGGCATAACAGTTATAATGATAGAAATTGATCTCTAGTTGAATCGTTTTAAAAGATTTACTATTAGAAGATCAGAGTTTACAAAGTGAGGTCCCAGTAGTTGTAAGATTTACAAAATAAGTTTCAAATGAAAATAAAATTTATAGCCTTCTTGATGTATCCGTGCTCCTCCGTGCCATCCTCGTTCATTATGGACCTGAGATAAACATGCTAAAAGTGTCAACACAAAGGTTGGTGAGTTCATAGAGTTTGTAAGTAAAACAGTAAAGTTGTACCATAAGTGAAGCATGTGACCATCACCCTGATGACACATCAATATAAATGTCTAGCACTAAGTTCATGCAACCAAAAAGGTTTTCTAGCTATGTGTAGGAGATTATGCTCCCTGTAATTATTAAAATACTCAAGCAGTGTAGGTGGTTACGCACCCTAATGTGTAGGTAGTTACGTACCCAAATAGTGTAGGTGGTTACGCACCCTGATATGTAGGTAGTTACGTACCCAAGAAATGTAGATATCTAGTACCTAAGTAGTGTAGGTGGTTACGCACCCTAAAATGCAGGTAGTTACATACCCAAGTAGTGTAAGTTGTTACGCACCCCGATATGTAGGTAGTTACGTACCCAAGTAGTGTAGGTATCTAGTACCCAAATGATGTAAGTAATTATGCACCCTAATGTGTAGGTAACGAGCGAATAGTTATTGTACTCGAAAAATCAAGCAAATATTTAAATAGACAAGAAACATCTTGAGTAATCAACCATGTAAAGCGAGCAATGAGTTTAAGTAAAATGAGCATGTATCTCCCCTAAAAGTGTATAAAACAAGCATTAAAAGAGTAGGGGCTACGACTCACCTTGAAATGTAGTGACGTGATTAATACAACGGTGCCAAAAAGTACGGCAGAACAGTGTGAGAAGTATAGCACAACGATACAAAATCGGCATAACAACTTTAACGAAATGAAGATGTGAGATGAGGTGATGGTGGCGTCTGTGGTGATGGGGGGGGGGGGGCGGTGTTGGTGCTGCTGGTGATGGCAGTCGATGTAAGAGATGAGGGAAGAAGAGATGATATGTTTTCCTGTTGTTGTGGTGGGTTTATATCAAAAAGGGAAAGAACAGATAAGGAATATTGTATCAGATAAGATAAGATTTTGGAAATCTGATATATAAGAGATAGGAGATAAGGGTTATTATTATTTAGTGTATTGTGTGTACTCCGTGTCCCGTTTAGTCAAGATGTAAACGCGGTACCACGGTTGGGTAAATGTGAGAAGTATATTCTTGGAGACGTTTTTATAAATATAATATAAAAACGAGATTATTGATGTCTAATAATGACTATCGGATGTAAACCATTATTATTGCGGTGTTAAATAGACAAAGGTGAACGAAAACATTCAAAGAGTAATAATTCAAATCAGATTGAATTATTTAACTTGGGAAATTACCGGTCAACTACCGATTACAGTATTTGTTTTTACGTTAAGGTAAAAGTCAAAGTCAACTTTTTTTAAAAAGTCAAAGGGTAAAATAGTCATTTTGCTGTGTGGAAATTTACGGGTTGTTACAGTATCCACTCCTCATTTGGAACTTCGTCCCGAAGTTCAGTGGGTGTTATCTGTGGACAGTTTGTTCGAGAATCGATGGAAGTACTTGCGACGCATCTGGTCTTCACGCTCCCACGTGAATTCGAGTGCTTACCGAAAGTTCTAATGAATTTTGGACAATAGAGATGCAACTTTACTTAAGTCATTTGACCTTACGTTCTATGATTTTGATAGGTTGAAAAGTGTAGGTATTTACGTATTCAAGCATAGTAGGTGAATTATCGAAATCAGTTTGTCAGTTCAAGATTGAACCAACATCCTTTAGCTCGTGTAACAAGTCTGTTAACTCAATAATTAGTTCATGATTGTAAGGATTTGTAATGGCAAAAGTGATAACTTAAGAATGAACTAAGGTAGTTCAAATGAGGTCTTAAGATTTTTACTGAATAATAGAATACTGGAGATTCTCAAGTTCGAGTTCATACTCATGTCATATCGACTACAAATAAGCCCACTTATTTATAATTCATTATTTACATAGAGAAGCGTCCCAAACAATGTAAATAAAGAAGTATAAACTTATGGTTCGGCGATTCACAATTTCTTTATTTAAATAAAAAGGCGTCCCAATCCATTCAAATAAAGACTTTGTAAATCATCCTACTTAAGAATTCCCGACAAAACACTCATACGTGTGGAAAAGAAAATAGTCCACACTGGGTTAGAATCATAGATTTTTAACAATGAAAGTTTCGGAAGAGAAACTTGATGAATGTAGAGAAAGTTGCTGAACTTCAGCTTTTGTAGATGATGAATCAGTTTGTTCCTTAACAATTTCATATCTTTAATTTCTACCAAGGAAATCAATAGTTTGTGACATGTTTCATGTGAAATAATATAAAGTCGTGAGAAGTTTAGAGATCATTGTAATCATTTACAAAGTCTGAGAAATAATTGAGACCATTGTGCAACACACAATGTCTGAGAAATAAGTGAGACCATTGTGCAACACACAATGTCTGAGAAATATGTGAGACCACTGTTTTGTTTACAGTGTCTGGGTATGTAATAGAGACCACTGTAGGACTTACAGTGCCTTGAAAAATAAATGAGACCATTGTATAAATTATTACAATGTCTGGGTGGTAGGAAAGACCATTGTAATCAGTTACAATGTCCTGGGGGAAGTGATTGAAAGCATGTCGAGTGTATATATATCAATATACTAATGAGTAGCATAAAATACCTAGAAGTCACATAATCGTCTGGAGGATGGAAGGCACGGAGAACGAAAGGCTATAAAATGTTTTTTGGTGAAAAAGCAGTTATAGTTTAGGTCTCAATTAGACCCGTTTCTCTATAACTATAGCTCTGATACCAATCTGTAACACCCCTAATTTCGTGATACGCAGCGGAATTCAAACTGGGTGTTACTTCATGGCATAATAGTTATAATGATAGAAAACGATCTCTAGTTGAATTGTTTTAAAAGATTTACTATTAGAAGATCAGAGTTTACAAAGTGAGGTCCCAGTAGTTGTAAGATTTACAAAATAAGTTTCAAATGATAATAAAATTTATAGCCTTCTTGATGTATCCGTGCTCCTCCGTGCCATCCTCATTCATTATGGACCTGAGATAAGCATGCTAAAAGTGTCAACACAAAGGTTGGTGAGTTCATAGAGTTTGTAAGTAAAACAGTAAAGTTGTACCATAAGTGAAGCATGTGACCATCACCCTGATGACACATCAATATAAATGTCTAGCACTAAGTTCATGCAACGAAAAGGTTTTCTAGCTATGTGTAGGAGATTATGCTCCGTGTAATTATTAAAGTACTCAAGCAGTGTAGGTGGTTACGCACTCTGATGTGTAGGTAGTTATGTACCCAAATAGTGTAGGTGGTTACGCACCCAGATATGTAGGTAGTTACGTACCCAAGCAATGTAGATATCTATTACCTAAGTAGTGTAGGTGGTTACGCACCCTGAAATGCAGGTAGTTACGTACCCAAGTAGTGTAGGTGGTTACGCACCCCGATATATAAGTGGTTACATACCCAAGTAGTGTAGGTGGTTACGCACCCCGATATGTAGGTAGTTATGTACCTAAGTAGTGTAGGTATCTAGTACCCAAATGATATAAGTAATTATGCACCCTAATGTGTAGGTAACGAGTGAATAGTTATTGTACTCGAAAAATCAAGCAAATATTTAAATAGACAAAAAACATCTTGAGTAATCAACCATGTAAAGTGAGTAATGAGTTTAAGTAAAACGAGCTTGTATCTCCCCCAAAAGTGTATAAAACAAGCATTAAAAGAGTAGAGGCTACGACTCACCTTGAAATGTAGTGACGTGAGTAATACAACGGTGCCAAGAAGTACGACAGAACAGTGTGAGAAGTATAGCACAACGATACAAAATCGGCATAACTTTAACGAAATGAAGAGGTGAGACGAGGTGATGGCGGCGTCTGTGGTGATTTGGGGGGGGGGGCGGTGTTGGTGCTGCTGGTGATGGCAGTCGACGTAAGAGAGGAGGGAAGAAGAGATGATATGTTTTCCTATTGTTGTGGTGGGTTTATATCAAAAAGAGAAAGAACAGATAAGGAATATTGTATCAGATAAGATAAGATTTTGGAAATCTGATATATAAGAGATAGGAGATAAGGGTTATTATTATTTAATGTATTGTGTGTACTCCGTGTCCCATTGAGTCAAGATGTAAACGCGGTACCACGGTTGGGTAAATGCGAGAAATATATTCCTGGAGACGTTTTTATAAATATAATATAAAAATGAGACTATTGATGTCTAATAATGACCATCGAATATAAACCATTATTATTGCGGTGTTAAATAGACAAAAGTGAATGAAAACATTCAAAGAGTAATAATTCGAATCAGATTGAATTATTTAACTTGGGAAGTTACTGGTCAACTACCGATTACAGTATTTGTTTTTACGTTAAGGTAAAAGTCAAATAGTCAAGAAGTAAAAGTCAAAGTCAACTTTTTAAAAAAAAGTCAAAGGGTAAAATAGTCATTTTGTTGTGTGGAAATTTATGGGTTGTTACAGGGGGAGTTGCACCAACGTGGCGTCACAGACCCTGATCAATAAACTAAACTTACCTACCGAACCTCATCCATCTCTTTATACAATTCAATGGCTGAATCAAGGCAAGGGAATTCGAGTTTTTGAACGAGTTTTGATATCACTGAGTATTGCCAAGTCTTATACTGATGAGATCTGGTGTGATGTGCTTCCTATGGATGCCTACCATTTACTTCTTAGTTGCCCTTGGCAGTTTGATTGTCGCGTGATACACGATGGCTACCAAAATACCTATTCCTTCACCCACAATGACCAAAAAATAGTTTTAACCCCTATTACCCAAACTGCCCAAAACACAAAAGCCCCATTACCTTGAGTACACTACTTAAAGCAGAACAACATGAATACGAATCTTCCAAAGAATTTATTCTACTTGGCTGTGAAGATGAGGAATACAAAACACCACTGATTCACCACTCCCTTGTTCAACCATTACTTCAATCATACGCTCATGTTTTTCTGATTGAAATACCATCTGGGCTCCCCCCTTTGTGAACCATTCAACACAAAATAGACTTAATTCCAAGTTCGACACTACCAAACAAGCTTGCTTATCGTACAAACTCACAAGACTCCGATGAGATCAGAAAGCAAATTGATGGTCTCTTAAAGAAAGGACTCATTCGTGAGTCGCCTAGTCCTTGTGCAGTTCCAACAATACTTGTACCAAAGAAGAATTGTGAATGAAGGATGTGCATGGATAGTTGATCAACTAACAAGATCATTATTAAATATCGCTTTCCAATTCCTCAGTTGAATGATTTATTGGATGAACTATATGGGGCAGTCGTGTTTTCTAAAGTCGATTTAAGGAGTGGGTATCACCAGATTCGTATACATGAGGGAGACGAGTGGAAAACAACCTTCAAGACGAAAGAAGGGTTCTATGAATGGCTTGTTATGCCATTTGTCGAATGCTCCTAGTACCTTCGTGCGCTTGATGAATCAGGTACTTAAACCGTTTTTGGGCAGATTCATTGTTGTTTATTTTGATGATATACTTGTATATAGCCTGACCACAAGTGATCATCGAACATATCTCCAACAATTATTTGCTGTGCTCGATCAAGAAAAATTATACGGGAATTTGGGGAAGTGTGATTTTTTTGTCAATCAGGTTACTTTTCATGGTTACATAGTGTCTGCCAAGGGTATTCAGGTTGATGAAATGAAGGTACAAGTGATACGTGATTGGCCCGTGCCACAGTTGATTCAACAAGTTCGGAGTTTTCATGGGCTAGCATCTTTTTACCGGTGTTTTGTTAAGAATTTCAGCACTATAGTGGCCCCTATGACTGAAATTACAAAGTATAAATAGTTTTTTTGGACTCCCCAAGCCCAACATGCCTTTGACGAGCTCAAAAGGTTACTGTCCTCAACCCACATGTTAGCCATTCCTTGTTTTGACAAGGTGTTTGAAGTTGAATGCGACGCCTCAGGGGTAGGCATTGGGGCTGTTCTATCACAACTGGGTCATTCGATTGCATATTTCAGTGAGAAATTAAATGATGAAAAATGACGTTATTCTATATATGACAAAGAGTTCTATGCGATTATTAGAGCTTTGGATCATTGGCAACACTATTTAATTTCCAAGGAATTTATTTTGCACTCCGATCACGAGGCTCTCAAATATATTCAAGGGCAACACAAGCTCTAACCTCGTCATGCCAAATGGGTGGAATACTTACAGGCTTTTACCTTCACAATCAAACATAAGTCCGATAAATTTAACAAGGGAGCTGATGCATTGACACGAAAGTATTCACTGCTCAATTCACTACAGCCACGTGTTCTTGGTTTTGAGCTTTTGAAAACTGCATATGCACACGATCCAGATTTTGGTGATGTGTTTCTGAACTGTCAACAACATGCTACTGGGAGTTATCACATATGCTGAGGTTTTCTATTTCGACATCAAAAACTTTGTATTCCGTGTCACAGTATTCAGGTGTTATTGATTCAAGAGGTCCACGAGGGAGGTTTAGCGGGTCACCATGGGTTTGACAAAACACTCTTGATGTTACAAACCCATTTCTTTTGGTCTAAGCTTCACGTGACATTGAGCATTTTATTCGTTATTGACTGCCATGTCACCAGGCCAAGTGTCATTCATCTCCGCATGGCTTGTACATGCCATTACCCGTTCCCGTAGCCCCGTGGGAGGATGTGAGTCTCGATTTTATTACCGGTCTACCTCGTACACAACGACAGAAAGATTCTATTATGGTAGTAGTTGATCGTTTTTCTAAAATGGCTCACTTTGTTGCTTGTCATACTACTTATGACGCCGTCCAAGTTGCCACTCTTTATTTCCGGGAAATTGTTCTTCTTCACGGAGTTCCAAAAATGATGCTTAGTGATCGAGACGTCAAGTTTCTTAGTCATTTTTGGCTGACCTTATGGCGTAAACTGGGCACTACAATCAAGTTTAGTACCTCGAGCCACCCTCAAACGGATGGTCAAACGGAGGTGACCAATCGTACCCTTGGAACCTTGCTACGAGCTCTCATCAAAAGCAATTTAAAATAGTGGGACGAGTTTTTACCACATGCTGAATTCGCGTATAATTGCACCTCGAGCAAGACCACCGGTTATAGCCCTTTTATGGTCGTGTATGGCATGAACCCTATGAACCCACTTGACCTTGCTGTCCTTGATACATCCACCAAGTTCAGCAAGGAGGCTAGTGACCTAGCTGCTGATATTAAACGTATCCATCAACAGGTCCATGACAAGATCACTAAAAGAAATGAACTTCTCAAGTACCGACGTGAAAAAGGCCGTAAGCACATCTTATTTCAGCCGGGGATCATGGGTTTGACAAAATGCTCCTGATGTTACAAACCCATTTCTTTTGGCCTAAGCTTCGACGTGACATTGAGCATTTTATTCATCATTGCATGACATGTCACCAGGCCAAGTGTCATTCATCTCCGCATGGCTTGTACATGCAATTACCCGTTCCCATAGCCCCGTGGGAGGATGTGAGTCTCGATTTTATTACCGGTCTACCTCGCATAAAACGACAGAAAGATTCTATTATGGTAGTAGTTTATCGTTTTTCTAAAATGGCTCACTTTGTTGCTTGTCATACTACTTATGACGCCGTCCAAGTTGCCACTCTTTATTTCTGAGAAATTGTTCGTCTTCAAGGAGTTCCAAAAATGATGCTTAGTGATCGAGACGTCAAGTTTCTTAGTCATTTTTGGCTGACCTTATGGCGTAAACTGGGCACTACCCTCAAGTTTAGTACCTCGAGCCACCCTCAAACGGATGGTCAAACAGAGGTGACCAATCGTACCCTTGGAACCTTGCTACGAGCTCTCATCAAAAGCAATTTAAAATAGTGGGACGAGTTTTTACCACATGCTGAATTCGCGTATAATCGCGCCCCGAGCAAGACCACCGGTTATAGCCCTTTTATGGTCGTGTATGGCATGAACCCTATGACCCCACTTGACCTGGCTGTCCTTAATACATCCACCAAGTTCAGTAAGGAGGCTAGTGACCTAGCTGCTGATATTAAATGTATCCATCAACAGGTCCATGACAAGATCACTAAAAGCAATGAACTTCTCAAGTACCGACGCGACAAAGGCCGTAAGCACATCTTCTTTCAGCCGGATGATCTGGTATGGGTCTATCTTCGTAAAGAGCGTTTTCTTTCCAAACGACGCTCTAAGCTCATCTCCCGTTCAGAGGGTCCATTTCGTATTCTCTCCAAGGTCAATGACAATGCATACAAGGTTGACCTCCTGGGTGATTATGGTGTGTCCGCTACGTTCAATGTCGTTGATCTACAGCCTTATTTTGATCCTGATGAATATCTTCCAAGTTTGAGCACAAACTTTTCTGAAGAAGGGGATTATGTTAGCAAATCGCCTGACGCACCAGATGATAGCCCAACCCAAATACTAAACCCAACCCAACCAGTTGAGAAATGGGTCAGTTTGATTCAAAGTGGCTAAAGCCCAGTTAAGACCCCACTACCATTCACATACCCACGTTCAACATATCTATCTTTATTTGAAGCATGCAAGTTTATTTCTTCTTTAGTTTATTTTATTTGATATTTATTTTCTTTTAAATAGTATTTTTTTTCCCTAAAATGTAGTAACGTGGGTGGTTATCAATTTACCACTTCTTATTCTGAATTGTGAATGGAATGAAGCAGTTTTTATCGATCAATTTGAGTTTTCTATTATTTTAGGGAACTGTCCATTGCAATCCTAGTTTAGACAGAATTAGGAGGTGATCTTTGGAGGCTAGTTTGAGTTTATGTGGTGTGGCTGTATCATAAATTCAGATTAGAGTTTTTGCCCAACGAAGCCTTTCGGGTGGTGTAACTGTATCTCAAAAGGTCCGTTGATTGTGTTTCTGTGTTTGTTCGGGTTTAATCGATCCATTTATCAAGTCTCTGTCTACCATCATGTCTTACTCATTCGATATAGTGAGAATATTGTTTCTTATTTGATAAATTAGATTAATGTTCTTTTGCACTTGCCACACGAAAGAAGGTTAACCATATCAAGTGTTAAGACGACACTTCTTTTAGTAGACGCAACAAAATGGATATATGGGTTGGGTGGAATGTGTAGCAAGTCAAAAGATTCAGGTCAAAACAGTTGTGATGAAGCGCAGAATTTTGCCCAAAGTTTAATTTATAAATAATTAGGGTGCAAAGATTGATTAGACTATTAGAGTGTCAAACTATTTGAATTATAATCCAAATTATGTAATAAAGTATTTAGTAGGTTTTATGAAGGAAAATTCAACTGTTCACCCTATTTCACCCATGTTTTAGTTACCCTTTTGACTCGTTAGATATAAAATTGAACCTAAATGATACATTATAAGTAAATGAATTGAAACTAACACCTCTAACAAATCTGAGTTTTCCCTAAAAGCAAAAATTTTTGCATAAACTTGGCCCATGGCCCGGTTAATTTGGTCAAGAAGTTGTCCTTTTACACCACTGATAGCTGCAGTAATGAAGAAACTTCTTAAAATATATATTTAAAAAAAACACATCCTTTGCAAGATGCAAAAGCGATATAAAAGTAGCATGATACGTAGTTTTCTACTTTCTAGCTTCTCAAGATATATCCATGTTTATTTATTTACATATGCTCATAAAACCAAACCTATAGAGATGACATCATCATTATCCATGGAGGTTGATGGTTGAGCATCACGATGGCCATTGCCACTACTTTCGGCATGAAAAGATGGATCCGCAACTTGATTTGCAGGCTTCTCTTGTAGAAAAAAAAAGTCAATAACTAAGGCTTCAATTATTTATAGCTATATTATTTTATTCGGAGATTTAAATAATCATTCTAAAGTATTGCTTTTTGTGCTATAATTGTTTATTTGCTAATACAAAATCTTTAAAGATGGACAAAAAGTGTTTTTGGATCAAACCAGTTTAGCCCGTATGTCTTGACGTCTATTAAAAATACCCATTTTGACCCTTATTGCCTCGGTTAAAATATAATTTGAAAAGAATATGCCACGAAGAGTAACCTTTTAATCCACACAAAAATGAATGTCGTTAACGAGAATGATGAACAAAATGTTGTAGAGCGGTAAAGCATACCCTAATTTCCTTATGCCTTCTTGATGAATTACTCACGACTTTTATTTGCTTGCCAGTTTCCTTCATCTTGATATCCTTGTTCTTAAAAAGCAATCCAAGATATGATATATGGGAATATATTAGATACAATTAATTGTAGCCAACTCTCTACAATTTGTTTTTGTGGGTCCCTGAGCCTTTTTGTGGTTCCTGACTTCTTTCTGTAGGTCCCTAATTCAATTTCTTGTGTATTTTGTTGAAGTATTGTAGTCAATTTGCTACAAAAATTGTAGCCAAGTTATCCCCATGATATATATATGAATTAAATATTTTAGTAAAGCACTATTCTGCCGAGTAGCTTAAAAAAAATACAAACTTTCAAGTTAGAACAACATTTTGTAAATAGATTAGATATAGAAATTTATTAGATAGCCTTGTGTATATATGTATGTAGGCATGCATTTAGGTTGTTTATGTAGGTTTGGTCTAGGACGTTTCTCTAGTATCTTTAGTTTTGATTGGCTCTTTTGTTTTTATTTTCTTGTAGTTCTGCTTCTTGCTCAAAAATACCTTAGGCTGCTCACATTCGAATTGAATAAATCGGTCGGTCGTATCAAGTGACCGATCTACAAATCGGTCGAGGGCGATGTGGAACTTCGGGCGAATATCGGTCATCAAGAATCCAAATCCAAAGTCGGTCTAAAAGTCGTCCGATTTTTAAAACTTATAACCCGAGATTTTGCTTTACTGCATGTCTGCATGCATATGAGTAATATTGATGAAGCTGGGAACTGGATGTCTGGATTTTATCATGTTTGTTTTGTTAATAAGAAACATAAAAGTGCATTGAAAAATGAAACCATATATCGTATACAAGCATTTCAAGCAAATGGAGTGTCACTAAATGGAAATGCATGCATGTATCATGTATGTACACGTTTATTTCATTGTATGTAAATGCATGCATGTACATGTGTGTATATATATATATATATATATATATATATATATATATATAATGTTTGAATTAAAAAAAAAAAAAAAAACCTCGGTCATCGACTATGGCACTTTGGTCATGTCTGGTCATCGGAGAGAGAAAGCTGACGTGGCACCCGATGACCCAGATCACGACTGTGACTAGCCTTATGTTTTATAGCCGGCATGAAAAATCAGCCTGGACGATAATGTAACAAATAAGACGAAAGTAAACTGAAACCAAGGGATAGAGATCAAACAAGCATCCATCTGCTACGTAGTGCCACATCTTGGACTATTTTGTCATGCAATTGTACTGCAATCTCTGAGTAATGCATTATAGCTCTATCCAAGGCATATCTGCGCAATAAAAGAGTTACCATAACCACTCAAAGAATGAAAATACATCATACACGCTAGATATATTTTTATCTAAGTTTTCAAATAATCAAAAGTTATATAAGTCAATAGTTTGATAAAAGATCATTTGAGGACGAAACATTGCTTTCATACAAAGGGACCAATCCCTACCTTCCATTCATTTTGATCTAAAGGCTTAGATTAAATTCATATTTTACACTGCAAGGGCATTTTTGTCCATATAAAAGCGATAATTTAATAACCGCTCCTTCAAAACACACACAGTAAATGTGTGTTTCTCTGTTTTCTCTCAACTAAATTGTTCTTCTTCATCCCTCACATCACCTAACCCTAACTTTTGCTCCTCAATTCAATAATCGATCACCTTCTATCTCATTCGTTCTTCTATCGTTGTTAGTGATGAATTATAAGCTAACTAATTCTTTAGATCGTTCATCATCATATTGGAAGCATGTGAAAGCATTCGAGCATAAAAACACAGATAATCAGAAACTGTATCTAATAACGAGTAAGTTTATGTTTTCTACATCTAATCTTTATGTAAATTATGCTTTAGAAAAAATATTAGTTAAATGCACACCATGTGTTTGATGAAATGAATAATTGATTTTCACATGGAACGACCCTAGTTTTTAATTTTTCTGTTTCTATACAGGTTCGGGTCATGGATATGAGGTGCTCGTGGAGATGAGATCGTAAGCTGGTTTTGAACTATTCCACAACTAGATGCAGGGTACTGATATGGTTATCTCATTTTTTGCATTGCAGGACTCTACGCTAGCTGACTTAGTAAGAAGTTTAACGGGAGTAACTGGAAGAAAATAGGTGAGCTTGCGATGATGTTGTCACTTTGTGTCATATTTCTCATGTTTCATTTGATTTTTGGTTCAAATGTTGCATTTCTTGTGTCCACTTTCATTCGACATGCCATTGAAGGGCATTGCACTATTACGATGATATTGACAATGCATTAGGAATTTAACCAAATTGATAGGAATTTAACCAAATTGTGTAGCCGAATCAATTCCAGGACGATCAGATGTTCAGTGCCTCTATCGCTGGCAAACAGTTCTTAGCCCCGAACTTGTTAAAGGACCTTGGTCCAAAGAGGTATCTATTGGACTCCTCTTTGATTAGTGTGTATTACTTTGTTAAAAAGTTAGTTATTAATTTCAGTCTATATAATTTTTCAGGAGGATTATCGTATTAAGGAGTTGGTTGATTAGTGTTACTATACTGATTTTTTTGCATATATCTAATGATAGTGATTAGGACCCAATCATATTTTCATGAGGATTTTGTTTAGGAGATTTGGTATGTTAAGTGGCTTATATGCACCAGTTTTATAAGTGGCACATATTTATAAATGCAGAATATACATAGTTGGTTTTAATATGAGAGAGTGGTATTCCTGCATTATATGTATTGTAGATGTAGATGTTGCAGGTGATAGTGTTTGAATGTACTTATGTTTTTTAATGCTTAAATAATTTTATCATCAATTGTTGAAGTGTCTGTCAACTCTGATTAAATAAGTAATCCCCACCCCTTGTGGCATGGTGGTAAGGCATTTGCCTTTTGGGGGAAAAGACCATGGTTCAAAACCTTGGCAACGGAGATTTAATTGTAATAGGGGTAGTATAGGAGAGTTAGCCGTTAAAAAAAAAAAAAAAAAAAAAAAAATATAAACTCTGATTAATTAATAAGTAATTAATAGATAAAATGACCTGAAACGAGACACTTTAATGTTATTACAGCTCAAACTTAAATATGGCAATAGGCATCATTATTGCCTATAGTACCATTCTTCCCAGAATTATGCATATGTTGATCTTATATTGCTTCTTCTGATTAAGCAACTATAATTTTTCCTTTGTGTATGTAGTTACTCCCTTGTGCTAAGACATACAACAGAAGAAGTTCTTGATGCTTGCACGGAGGCACTTGAACCTGCTCGTGCTGCACTAACTTCTCAATTGAGGAAGCAAGTGATGGACGAACTATCCAAA